>VDFB02086081.1:175577039-175758396 GCA_007258455.2 Sequoia sempervirens | reverse complement strand
TTGAAATTTTTTCAAACTGTTTGCAGTATGAAACGAAACCTCTAGATCTCTAAAATGCATTATTAAAGGCTTGTTTTGAATACCATTAGTGAAGTTAATAGTATATGAATAAAATTTTGAACTACAGAGAAAATTTTTAACTGCTAGTAAGTGGGTTTTGACCTAGAAGTGAAAATTTTCACTTTCCAAGTAAAAATATAGTTGTAAATGCCTGTTTACAAGCAAGGTAAAAAGTTGCATGGGAATGCAAATGGAAAAGTAACAAAGGATATTTCAGTTGCAAGAATGAAGGAAAAAGAAGAGGGAAAAGAATATGTAAAGGGGCAATTTGTTGCAAATATGAAGGTTGAGTTTATGACATGTGCCAGTTTGAGATTCAATCTGTGATTTATTCTCTTCTATAAAATGTAATTTTTGTCTCTTTCTTTAGGAAATTGATTTTTTGCAACGCTCTTAGTTTTAGGTTTTGGCCATGAAAGAAGCTGTGTACTAAAATTATTGAATGATAATAGTGAAGATCCATATACTGTAAATCCATTTATTGTAATGCTCTTGTAACTTGAATGCACAAATATGAATGCATATTGTTATGTAATTATCTCCGATGTAACATCTTTTGAATTGAAATAACAAAGTTATTGAGGTTCTTCAAAAGCATTTATTTTTTGACTTATCTGTTTATTTGCTTTCCATTCAAGGAGTGGTGTAAATGCTTGCAAGTAGTTAATGAGGGTATTGTATTTTCAGGTGGATTGCTAAGTAAAATTTCATAACAGACTTAAGTAGACTTTTATGTCATAATGTGATAGAAGTTTGATGGCCATCAAGATTATGCTATAGTATTATGTTATGATGCATGATATGTGACTCTGTAGCCCAAGATAGGCAATGGTCTTGCATAATTGTTTTTCTCCATCCTTAGAAATAATCTTCAAATTCAAACAACCTTTTAATGCTTTAGTTTTATGTGTATTTTGTGTCTCAACTTCATGCCTGTAATGGAATGAGAATAAGGAGTGTGTCATTATTTGAGGAAACCATACACATCCTTGTTGTATTGTATGAAGTTTATCTGCTTTACAGTGTGTTGCACCATAGGTGAAATTGTAGTGCACTTCCTGATGAGGGCACAGCCCGAGACTTATAAAATAACCCACAAATAAGAGAATAATTTTATTATTCTGAAATGGGGCTTCTTACATGCAGAGGATCTCAAATCCTCAATTTTTACAACACATGCAAGTTACAGAAAGCTATAGAATCACCCTTTCGCAATATGCGAGTTTGTCCCCAAAAAGTTACCCAAAAATTAGAAACCCGCCCATAAATAGAGCTCCTCTTAAGTTTGGAGCCAAAACAACATTCAAATTTAAGTTTAGGAGGTTTGGCGCCAAAAAATTACAACTTGAAGTTCAAATTTCAAAATAACATTTGCAATTGTATCTTCTAAAAAGTGCGCCAACTTCCCGAGGCCATAACTTTTGATCCAGGACTCTGATTCGTGAACAGTTTGAACCGTTGGAAAGGTCTCGAAGTCAAGAACGCGCTTGAAATTTGTGACGCCAATTTTGGCAAGTTTCGAGGCTGATCCAAGAACTTTAAGTGCCTCAAATCTAACTCGAAAGATTTTCAGGTGCAAATTTGGGAAACTAAAACTGCAATATCTTTCAACCCAGTAATAGAAAATAAAAATCGTAAATTGAGAATTTTATTATAACGAAAAGGGTATCAAAAAATGTAAAAACATCTAAAAACTGAGAAACTTAAAATTTAACTATTTTTGGGTGATGCAAGATTGCCCTTACACCACTGGATGCTCCTGCATCACTTCCATTCTCATCGTGGATGTGTAGGCAGTCGACTTTGGAACTCAGAGGTGAAGGTAAAATAATAGGGATATTTAAAGGTATGTGCTAATAACGTTAAGCAGTTGATGTTGTATATTATGAATTTATGGTCTATGTGTGAAGGTGGGATAAGATTGACCCTATCATGAGCACTATGTGATTATCTTATCATGACTATAATGTGATTATCATATGACCGATCTTATCCTAATTTTTATATGAGTTGGTGAGGTTCTTACTGATGTGTTTGGGTGAAAGGGATAGTGTTGCATTACTCACTTGCGAGTACCCTGCGATGCTGTGATTCCCTTTTCACAGTGTGTCTGATTATATGTATATATGTATGCACAACTTTTTTTGTGTGTTGCAGGATGTAGGTACTAGGCATCGACTCCACCTGAATTAGCAGGTCTGAGTGTGCCTTAAACCTAATGGAACAGTTGATTGGAGATAGCACTTGGTCCCCTACACTATGCATCATCCTTAAAGAGGATGTGTATCCAGTCCGATACCTTGTCAATGTTGTCAGTTTTGTCTGTTGTCCGTTGGTATTGTTTGAGGTCTTGTTTTTCGACCCTGGTTAGGGTTTAGGTAATTGATTGGCATTCGATTTATTTAATTTAAAGTTGTTTGATAAATGCTTTTGGTTAATTGATGCATTAAAATAAATTGTTAAATAAAAAGGGTATGACTTTGATAAATAAATAAATATATAACCACAATTAATAATAAAATAAAATTATAATGTAATATTAAAATTAATAAATAATAATAAGGAAAATATTAATTCGGGTTAAATAATTGTTTATGAGGCGTGTACAAATATTGGGTAAATGGTTTTACCCGTTTGTGTGAATTTGGGTATCAAGTAAATTTTGATTGTAAATAAAATGCTTTTAATTAATTGATTAATGTGTTGTTTCGGGAAGACAATTTAATAAATTAAAAATTAACCTTAATTCGTTATCTGGTCAGTTGGAATTTCCTGTGCAACCATCATTTTTCCTTTTTCCTGTAAATGTTATTAGCTTTGGGGAGGATTTTTATTCGGTTTTTGGTTTTGGAAATGAAGACACTCTTTGATATGCTAATGGTTTCCATCGAGTTTCTTGAGTCTGTGTTCTCCTCTTTGGTGCAGTCGTTACACAAGTCTCTTCCTTGTACTTTCTATCATTTATCTGTTACATGTCTATTACGGGTACCTCATTTAAATGCATATTTTAGTATAATTTACCTAGAGAAATCGGCTGTACTAGTAAATGCTATTTATACGGTGCCTTCAAGGGAAATGGGGTTCTGCTTCTTTTATGTGATCTTACTTCACTTCCTCCCTTGTACTTATGCCATTAATATTAATTATTATAGTAAGTATTTTTTAGATCCTGCTAGCAACCTCATTTGTTGCTTTATGTTTTTATTACATTAGCAAACTCAGATTTCTCATTTTGTTTTTGTCCTCTTTCAATGAAGTAGTTTTAGATTTCTGTCTTGATGAGCAAACCTGAATTTAATAAATCGAAGCTTCCATACTAAATTCTTTCCAACTCAAGGCCATATAAGAGGCAATAAAGTAGTACACTTTCACAGGTCATTCATTCGAATATCATGCTTTGAGATGTTACTTAAGAAAGCTCACTGGTCTTGAAAAGAATCATACTCATGATAGAACATAAGTCGCAACATCTTTAGGATCAAACAAAAATAGGAGAATGGTGTTGCTGGAAATACACAACTGATATTCCTATGTTATCCATAGGCACCACCGGTTTAACTGTCATCTTAGTAATAGGGTGTAGGGCGTCCCCAAGATAGCCATCATGGGCATGACGGCCAACCGTGCACACCTAATGATCAACTATATTTGTAATGCATTGAGGATTACTGATGCGTGAGGTATGCACAACCCTCATTCGCTGAACCTGCATGACTGCATGCGCCTAGAACACAAGAAAATCTTACAATGTTAGGATGCGTTCCAGAGTGCTTCATTAATTCAACGATTTTGAAAGCTTCCTTGCAAAATCTATTTTGTGCATATTCTGCAATCATCACATTTCATGATATGACATCTGTTTTTACCTACCGTTTTCCTTTGCCTGAAAGTTTCTAAAGTCTTTTCAACAAATCTAGTTTTGCACACATCTTGCTTTCATTGTATTTCATGAGATGAGATCGCTTTGAGGTCTCCTGGAAAACTGACTGTGTGCCCTCCTCTTTGCAGTAACCTGTGCACCTTTCTTCAGCGCAAGCCTATTCTCTGTTTATTCCTCCAGCGTCACCTTCTCCTTCGACGCGTATCTTCCATTTTGGCATCGCTTCCTTGCTGCGCACTTTAGGTTTGGCCTGCACATTTTTTGCATTGAGATAGTTTTAATAATAGTTATTTGGGAATGTGGCCATGAATTCATTCGATGATGAGTATTAGGGTTTATTTTGATAAGATTTAGTACATATCAAAATATAGAGGTTCAATTAATGTAGATTAATTGATAATCTAATAATATAGGTATATTTAAATAGTTTATAATAATCATTAATGGAGGAACCTAAATAGAAATAGATATATTTAGTTGATGAATATATAAAAATTGATTGAGATTTGAATCTAGTGTATTATTGTGTTAGGAACACTAAGTGAGAGGGACTAGTGATCGTTTTATAAATAGAATAGTTTGTTGATCATATTGAGTCTATTGATGTAACTCTTCTTGCATGCAAACAATGCCATGATTGTAGTAATTATAAATTGGTTACACAGGGTGTCTTATATTCAAACCTTTGTGGCTTAATCAACTTCACTATTTTTATCAATATAAGTTGATATTAAGTTAACAAAATGAGTTGGTTTAATGATCAATTGCAATATAATAAATTAGAGTTTTAATTTAGATATGGTGTAATCACATAATAGACATATGCCTTATTGGGCCACATGTTCTCATTGATTCCCTTCATGCAACTTTGAGTAGGGTATTGTGCAAATGCACTTGACATTTATATTGAGTAAAAGCATAATCAAAACCCATGGTGTTAGTTTAGAGGTGAGTTTTGGGTGTATTTGATTATGTTATGTTGTTTAAACCATTAGGGTGAGAGTTGTAGTGTGCTTGCCTAGTTTGTCATTATTGTCATTTATTTCCATTTCATTACACAAGTTCTAAATTGAGTGTGAGAAGTTTAACTTGATTATCTTATTTTATTAATTTCTCCTACTAATTAGTTATTTTGTTGCTAATTATTGAGTTAATTTAGTGAGTTGATGTTTTTTTCAATGATTTAGTTACCCTTAAAATTTATAGTTATTGGTAGTAAATAATCTATTAATTGAATTGAGTGACTAAGTTAAAATGAAAGATAAGTAAGCTGAGATAAGGCCTTATTTAGGGGAAAATCTTCCTAGTTATAATGTTTGATTAATTGTTTGTATTACGCAATGTGTCTTGGTATTTTGACTCAGTGTTTATGTAACTGCTTAAGATGGATTTGATTTGTGTGAAGTATTTTGGGATGTGTGTTTAGTGTGTTTGATCCCAGAGGCCTAGGAGGGGGTATATATTTGTCTATATGGCCCTTATAATTTTTTAGCCCATGAAGTGTTTGGCTATATTGTTGTTCATGTGTATGGTGTGAAATGTTAATTCTAAGGGTGCTGCCCTCCTTTCTATGTATGGATTCATGAGATTTTGTGATAATATTCTATTGAAAGGAAAGCATATATGTATTGTGGGAAATGCAAACCCTAAGTGTTGTACTACATGTTCATGATGGTTGAATTGTGACTATGGGTTGGGATATGGGTTCATGTTGTCTTGACTGATGGGTGAAGCCACAATAGTGGTTTACAATTTGATGGAGGAAGGAAAATTGAGAAAAAATGACCCCATGAAAAAAAAGTGATTTTGGGGGTTCGTACAAACCTAGAAGTTTGACCGAACCAAAAAGGGGTTTGGCTGAACTTGGGTTCAAGCGAACCCCTTAAAATTTTTGTTGCCAAAAACAAAAAAAATGTATATGAAAGGGGTTCAAGCGAACCCTGGTTCGAATGAACCCCCTAAATCCTCATCCCCTCCTTGAGACAGACAAAATACCTAAATTTTGGTATTTCAGAGCTTAGGTTGAGGATGAAAATGGAGGAATCCTCACAAACCCAACTGGAATCAAGTAGTCCTCAGAATGAGCTATCCAACGAATATAATTTTAATATGTTTTGGTTTTATTATGCATTTGTTTTCTTAGTTTTATTAAACATAGGTTTTTAATTGAAAATGAAGGTCTTTGTTCTGCACATGTGGAAAAATAGCATATTATCAATTTTTTTTTTAAAAATATGAGTACACAGATATTGAAGTCCTTGATCCAATAAAAAAAAATTGAATTTTGATATATACAAAAAAGTTATGCATTATACGGTCGGCTATGTCTGAATTGTAATTGGTTTGACTTCAAAACTTTATTAAAGAAAAAATATTTAATAAAAAGATATCTAACCAAGTGGAAGCACTAAATATCGGTTACGAATCTAAATTCAAAAGAATTAAAATTTTATCCTTTATGGAAAAAAATTTATACGTTATACAGTGTGCGTCACTTTTTTAAAATGTTGTTTTCTAAAAAAAAATAGTTTTCATGGGAGATGGAAAAAGAAGTGCAATATAATTCCAAAAAAATTGAAAAAATATTTTTAGAATCTACAGACAAAATGTGACTAGACTCTAGTTTGCATCATCTTCAAATCCTTCACAATTTAGCTGCTATAGGTGCCTGAATGTGAAGATTTAGTTAAAAATAGTAATTTCAATGTCCAATTTGGCCAAAAATTGTAAACCACTATTGTGGGACCACCCTGATATTCATGTGATTTTGATAAGTGTGCAAGATGGTTAATACCTTGCTTGATGTGTAGGGTTTATTGGTTGCAAGTAGGGGGAGTGGCTTTCAATGGGGATCTGAACCCAAAGTAGTGTCCAAGATAACACATTGGAGGGTTTCTTAATCAAGTGATAACCTTAATAATGAATTAGGGGGATGGGTAGATTTCACATTAATCAAGATAATGATATGCCTCACTCATGGATCAAGTGCTCGTTTAGGCTTGAGAGGATATGGGAAGGCCTGTAATAGCAAGATCAACTGTCTTATCCTCATGAAAGGTATGTTGATTCTGCATGAGTTTGTATGGGGGTTGGGGATTGGTAGAGGCTACCAAGATAACCCAAGATGGGATTCGGGGCTTAGGAAGATCCACCAAGATAACCCATACCAAACTATGTAATGACCCTCTTCCCTAGTTGTATTTTCTCCTTCTGTTGTGTGATTGCCTCTGGAAGTGAAGTTAGTGTTGTAAGTGATGTTGGTGTGATGGAAGTGTTGTGTTGGAGTTCATCTATAACCCCTTGATTATGTTAGCCTATTACTTTTTTGACTGTTTGTTTGTTGTGGGACCTTGTGTTATCTCCTAGCATGGGGGTTGGACCTCAGGCTTCCACATGGTCAAGAGGTTGGTTTTTTTTCCTCCATTGGGTATTCTTGTTGCATGTTTGTGTGTGGGGATATTGTTCATTATGATGTGAACTCCATATCCCATTCTTATTTGAGAAGGAAACCTTACATGTATTTGTATATTGGATTGTATAACAGTTGTATCTCTTGATGTAATTTGATGTATTCTTCCCACATGTACTAGGGAAGCATTGTTGTAGATATTGTAATAGTTATTCATGAAATTCTTCTTGTATTGAATTCTATAATTAAATGCATCTTGCATATGTTAGCTAGAAATGATCTTTAATGTTGATTATCATTTGACATGTTATGGATGTAAGTAATGTAGAAACATTTAAATGAGTGCTTAAAATGAACCCTGCATGTTAGAAAAATTATGTTATCTTAGTAGTTGATGATGTAATTCTAGTTATCTTGATTATTAGTTTTGTGATTAGCATATCGAGGAACCTTAGATGACCTAGGTTTAGATTATTATGTTATGCTATGTTATGCATTCTATTGTTATTTCCTTTCAAAAAAAAAATTCCCATTAGTTGACCTAGTTTAGTGTTGTCCTTTGGGGTTCCTTGGCGGGGGCATTACATAAATATCTACATCCAATTTCATATAGGACCACCGTCCTAGGTTTTTTAGAGCCTAAAGTGCAGGGGAGAAAAGTGTAAAATCCATCTCTCATTTGTTGGCCACCAATCTTGAAGTTCTCAAGCATAGGGACTAGCTATCCTTTAGAGGATTTTCAAGGTTTAGTTGGAAAAACCACCAATATTTAGTGAATCTACTAGGGACAACTCTAGAATTATCCATTTGGAAAGAGTCAATAAGTTTTCTGATTTGAAGATTTGGTTCAAATGTTGAAGGACTTCACACCTGGAGAAATAAATTATTGTAGCAAATTTGAAAGCTTCATGATAAATGGTGCTTTGCTGGTGAAAAGAAATAAAAAAGAATCCAATAATTGAAAATCTAACAATTGTTGAAGATTTTTTCCTCTTAAGAGAGGTGGCAACTCTGTTAATGAATCTATTGAAAATATGGAAGAGGTGTCTACTAAAATTTGCATAGACTTGCAAATTTTTCTAGTTAGAGAGAAGTTTTGAAGTCTGCAATATTTTTTAGGTAGTTAGATTTCCTTTTTTTAGTATTCATGAGGGAAAGTTTGTCGTATGAAGGAATTTTGTGGAAACTCTATGTGAATTCATATGATTCCCATGTAAGTGATTTTATTTTTGGTTAAGTAAGAATTAATATAAATTATGTCTTATGCAAAAACACCTACATTTTTCAAAAGATAGAGGCATAATGCATGTATGTTAGTGAAATGTGCATGGTGGTAAATAGGTGGTTATTGTTTCTTGATTTCCCATTGATCTACAAGTTTATGTGGTCTTTTAGACCTATAAATTTTGTGCAATCAAAAGAGTGCACAAATATTTCATGTTTTTTTCTGATCCATAATCATTGATCAAACATTGGAGAGATAGGGGTCTTGTTGATTTTATCAAAACTGTGAGATAATGGTTAAGAGGGGATTAGGTTTTCATTGAAAGCATATTTTCATATGAATTTATAGTCTATGCTCAACTATCATAATGCATAATTCATATCAGCTTCATCCATGTCCTTAGAGAAGGTCATTCTTGGTGCGAAGATAAAAACCATTAAATTTTAATGGTATTCAAGGTTTCCCAAACCCTGTTCCTAATGAAGTTAGGGAACACTTTCCAAAATTCAAAGGGAAAAGCTCATAATCAAGTGATGAAGATGTTTCCATGAAGTTCTTTGTTTAATATTTGAAGGAAAATGCCAGAGATTGGTTTTCATATTTGCCAATGCAATCTATCTCTTTGTGGAATGAGTTCAGTCATATAACAGTTTGGTGAAAGAATTAATCCAAGTTTAGTGAGACAAAAAATTATGAACATCTAGAAGGAAGAAGATGAGTTGGTTCTTTCTTTCAATCTTAGATTTGAAAAAACATTAGGTGACATTCTTGAAATTATAAGACCAAATGATGCATCATGATTTTTTGTTTACCTTGGTGCATTTGATAAAGAAATGAGAAATCTATTAAGAGATAAAGAGCCCACAACACTTCATTACTGATGTAATCAGGGGAGGTTCTGCAACACAAATTAGCACAAAATCAACCAATAAAACAACTATCAGTTCATCAAACCCTCAAATTCACACTATCTCAACCAATTCTCTCAATTTCCTTGTAGCATTGGAAATCAACTCAATTGAGTATAACTCCTCAATGAAATTCTTTCAGACCATGACTTGGATCTTTTCAGATACCCATCAAGGCACCTTTCAACATATCACAACCACACAATAGGTTACTTTGCGACAATTTCAACAAAGTAGGCTTTTCATGCCTTCTAGGCCTCAAATTAGGCCTGTTTTGCAAAGAGATTTGTTTCTATAATTTTCCAAAATCCTTGAAACATTGTGGGAAGCAATTCACATGTGTTAAAACTTAAGAATCCATAGTTTTTTGTCAGAAATCCATTCACCAAAGCACCTAATCCCAAAACCCTCTTTCTAAGCCAAGAAACTAGGGTTTTAATGAAAATCACCCATCCAATACTCACACAGACTAATCAATACCTCAAACAGGTCCAAAAGAGCCTGCAACAACTTAATTCAACTATAAACAATGCTACCCCAACCTTTTTCACACTTTGACATCATAAAACCTCATAAATTCATTAGGAAAACATAAGTTTCCTCACTAGGGCTTCATGCCCAACAAAACTCTTGACCTCCCCTTCACTTACTCAACATTCCCACACCTTTTTATTGATTTTATAGACCCATTCCTTTAACTACAGTGGCCACAATGAGATGAATGGGTCAATACGTGCCATTTTAAGTGACTTTCAAACCTTAAATCTATGTGTTCAGGCTGGTCTTGAAGAATTAACAATAAAATGCACCAAAACTAATGAAAATCCTTCAAAATGGGTTAAAAATAAAGTTAGGACAATATAATATGCAATCCCACAAAAAAATTAATCAAAGGGGTGTTGTACGGGCCATACAATCACTGCAATCTTCATAAAATATAGGAAAATGGAGAAAAAATAGTGTAATTAATATTTTCAATCTTCAAAAATGCTTCAACAACCTTCTCATCGAGTTCTCACACCTTTTTAAAAAAATTTCTGTCCAATTCCAACTGCTCCAACTTCCTAAACAAAATTTTAAATGACTTGACTATTTGCCTTCCCTAGAAATGCAATTTTGCAACTTTTTAGACAACTTTTCACATTTTTTTGCATTTTTTCCAAACCAAACCTTCTAGACACCTAAAAATCATCACATATGACTAATTACATTATAAAATGGTATCCAAGACCTTATTTTATGCAAAATTCCCAAAATCCTAAAGCCTAGAACTTAAAACCTGGGTTCTGCCACAATAATGGGTTACACTTTTTGGGACATCCTGATTTTTGCCTGAAATCACATATTTTTAGAAAATACAATGATATATGACTTTAAAAGTTCCATTTAAATTATTTTAATTAAAGAGGGATTGATCAAACCCTCTTAGATCAAACCCCCTTGGATAGAACCTTGTTAGATTTAAACCATACCTATAATTGAGTCTCCTCTACACCTATCAAAATGCTGATAAAAAACCACATTTGATTTACCTTTTGATTGATCAAATGAATTCATTTAAAATTTATGCTTTGTAATCCTGTAGCCCTTATTATAAGCTTCCTAAAAAGTATAATTTTAAATATGTTTAATTTGATTATTATATTTATTTCTTATTTCTTGTGAATGTAGGATTTTCAATGAACATCAAGTTCTTTATTTCACACATACAAAAAAATAGAAAAATAGAGAATTTTAAAAAATACATGTGCCCTAGGTATTGATGTCCTTATTCCAACCAAAAAAGAACAAGTTAATTCAAATTAATACAAAAATTTTATGTGTGTTGAAGTACACCCTCTCAAATCAAATTAACTTGACTTGGAAAATTATATATAACAAAAAATTATGAAAAAATATCCATCCCCTAGATATTGGTGTGAAAAATTTATTTTAAAAATCAGAATTGTATCCTATCTATAAAAAAAGTTATGTGTGCCGAAGTAAACACTTTTTAAAAATGTTGATTAGTAGAAAAAATAAGTTTTAAAAATTACATAAAATGATTCACAATTTATTTTTTATTTTTTTAAAATATAATTAGAATCTACACAAAATATCTAACAAATAACTATTTTGATTCATCTTCAAAACCTTAATGGTTTAGCTGCTATAGGTGTAAGAAACTGAATGTTTGGTGAAAAATCCTGATTTTAATGTCAAGTTTGGCCAAAAATTGTAACCCATTATTATGGGATCACCCACCTTGAACTGGCAAAAATCTTTAAATGGTGCCCCTACACCAATTATGCATATCAAATTGTCATGGATATTGAAAACAACTCAAAATATTCAATGATTAAGGTATCTACATGGAAAAAAGTGTTGGTTATCCTAGCACACCTCATGTAAATGAAATTCATGGATCAAACAATGAAAACTATTGTCAAGATAGTTATATCTCTACTACTGTAATTTGTCCATCATTACAATGTGAACTCCATGGAAATCATGGTGAACTCCAAATTGAACATAAACAAAATTTGAGAAGTGTTGATCCTATGTATTTTTTCAAGAATTGTCTAATATGAAGAGGTACAAGGGAGAATCACCATATGATTTGTTTGCAAGGTTTTTGGATGTCTTGTTGAAGGTCCCCAAAAATTTCAGCCTTGAGGATCCAATGTGCATTGATTTGTTTTATGAAATATATGAGTCAGGGTTGAGTACCTTTCCAAAAGAATTGAAACCTCATAGTTTTTATCAAGTACTTGACTAGAGAAAAATTGTTGAAGGAGTTTGATGTGATTATGCACAAAATATGATGTCTCAAAATACTAATAGCAGTTGTCCTATTGAGCAAAATCAAAACAAGGTGCACATTCCTGAAAAGGGTATATCAAAAAATGAAGATCCATCTTGTCTAAATGATGTTAATGATTGTAATCAACCCACAAGTGGTATATATGTAGATCAATACACCAGTGATGAAGATAAAGATACATGTGAAAGTATTGCATATATCTCATTGAAAATCAGTGATTGTGATATTGAAAATGAAATTTTAAGCATTCCTTGTGAAGATTATGAGCATAGTTTAAGTAGTGATGAATTTTATTGTGATGAGGATCATGATGAAAGTGAACTTGCTTATTTTTTTAGGATTATGAATGTTTCTATGAAGATGATCTAAAGGTGATTTATTCATATAGAGGATGTAATGATGTGAATTTTGTTGAAGTCACTTGTTCACAGGTGAATGAACAAACTTCATATGATGAGTACTTGGAATGTAGTTTGGGTTTTCTATCAATAGATCATACTAACTTTGTGGATGATGATGAATTCGAAAATAAAATCTTGTGTGTTCAATATCCTGATCCTAAGCACAGTGTTAAACATGATGAAGATGCTGATGATGTTAAGTATGATATCTATAAACATGATTATGTCCTTGCTGCTCTTGTTAGTTATACATGTAGAGGATGCTGATGTGCATATTTATGGGAGAATGGGTTCATTATTGAATGGTCAAGTTATGCATTGTGACAAAAACATGGATCTTGGATCAAAATTATTACCAATTGATAATATGGAAAAGCCTGATGATTTATTTGACAATGAAATTTCAGAATGTGTTGATATTGCAATTTTTTTTATCTATGTGTAGAGAAACCAAATGATGGAAGTAACGGTGGGTTTCATGTTAGTGTATGTGAAATTGAATATGGTTGTTTCTTTGTTCATGTTTCTTGTCCTCACAATATGCAAATGGACACGTTTGTTTTGAATGAGGGGTGCAATAGTGTAGAAGTTGATGAAGACATATGATCATTTTTTGGTGAACAAGAACAATGCTATGGTGGATTTGTTGAATCTGGTTCAGATTCTTTCCTATCAGATAACAATTGCAAAAATGGATATGTTGAAAAAGGTCAATATGAAAAGTTTGACTCACGGTTAGGTTTTGAATTATTTGAGTCTTCCTTTGAAATATTTTACATTTAGTTGAATGATGATTTGAAAAATGAATCAGATTATGTTAATGAACTTGATATGAGGGGTAAACCCACAAAAGTGGTTTACAATTTGGTGCAGGGGCACCATGAGAGTTTAATTTTGTAAGTTTTATAAATTAGGTATTTTAGTAAATTTTGGTGTGTCAAGTCTTTTTGTCAAGAAAATAAGGTCCTTGTAGAGAATTTGTAATGTGAACTCATTTAGGGGGTCAGTTTAGAGTCACTTTGCAAAACTTTGCTAATCTTGCAATGTTGTCATGTTAAAAATGTAAAAAAGGTGCAAACTAGAATACCAACGGTCGAGAGGTTTGAATGGTTATTGGAATTAGTTCAGGTAATTTTTTTTGGTGAGAAAGCATTAAATATGTGGGAGACATTGATGTAAATGTTCCTTGGTGTTTTGGAAGCAAAAACTAATAAGAATCTCTCTGTTTTCTTGAAAGTTTTGTGAAATATCTCTGTTTATAGGCCTATATGGTATCATACAGAGGAAATATTTCTCTAAAACCTTATGAAATCATTGGATGCATGAAATAACTACATTTTTAACTTGGTTTGAGAGGTTTAAATTGAATTTGAAGAATTTTATACTTGTTTTTCTAAAACTGCCTGTGAATATCCAGATTTAAGGGGTTGAAGGTTTAAAAATGCAATAATGGCCATTACACCTATTGTATATGTTATCTCATTGGCCTAATTAAGTAGGTTTAGGCATGTATATGTTTTTGGTGTGCAAGGGAGGTCTTTTGATGGTGTGGGCTTGATGCCCTAGTTACAAAATGGTGCATTTTTTAGTGTAATTAAGAGGTTTAAGAGTGGGAATGTGTGAAATTCTTGCAGGAAGCATATTATGAAGGTGTTTTAGGAATGTGTAGATATAATGGGACATTTTTGAAGTGGTGGTAGAGTTGCTTGAGGTTTGGAAGGCATACTTTCAATAAACCCTCTCTAAATCAAGCAAAAGAGAGGGTTTGGTAAAAAGGTGACCTGGAGGGATTTGTGTGAGTTAAAATTTGGATATTTGGTGTTTATGTGGACTGGTTATGACTTCCCAATGGTGATTTGGGCTTGAGAGGAATATTAAAGTAGAGTTGCTTTGTAAAACAGGCCTAATTGGCCAAGTTGGATAGCATTAAAGCCCTATTTTGAAGAGGTTGGTCCAAAGTGACCACAAGTGGTTTTGAGATATGTTTAAGAGGAAAATAATGTGTTCTTGTAATGGTGTATGGTTTTAGGGTTTTTCAATTAGATTGTGAGTAAAGTACACAAAACATGGTCTGTACCCCTAAAAGGCAGAATTGTGAAGCTTGAGGAGAAATCATCCTAGATAGGATTTGGAGAGCTAAAGGCTTGGTGAATAAGTTGAGTTTATGTGTGGTTGATAGAAGGCCTCCATGTATTGCATCACAATTCGAGTGAGGAAGGAAAAGTTGCAAAAAATGACCCCATGCAAAAAAAAATGGTTTTTGGAGGTTCAAACAAACTTTTGGTTCAAGTGAACCCAAAGGGGGTTCGCTAGAACCCCCCTTCCAGAAAACCTATTAAATTTTGGGTCCAACATTTCCCAATAAAATAAGCAAAGAAAATGGTTGTGGAAAGGGGGTTCACTCGAACCCCCCTTTTCCCCCCTTCTCCTCCTCTAACACCAAAAAACTCCAAAAATTTTCCCTTCAAAGCTCGGGTTAAGAATGAAATGGAGGAGACTTCACAGACCCAACTAGATGATGGTAGTCATTAGAACGAGCTATCCAATGAATATAATTTGATATGTTTTGGTTTTATTATGTTTTTTTTTTAGTTTTATTAAACATAGGTTTTTCACTGAAAATCAAGCTCTTTATTCTGTACATGTGGAAAAATAGCAAATTATCAAAAAAAATTGAAAAATATGAGTGCACTAGATATTGAAGGCCTTGATCCGAAAAAGAAAAAAAAATAGAATTTCAATACATACAAAAAAAGTTACATTGTATAAGGTCCGCCTATGTATTAATTGTAATTGGTTTGACTTCGAAACTTGATTAAGGAAAAAATATTCAATAAAAAACTATGAAACCAATTGGAAGCACTAGATATCATAGTTACAAATATAAATTCAAAGAGATTAGAATTTTATCCTTCATGGAAAAAAAGTTGTGTTGTATACGGTGAGCGTCACTCCTTAAAAATGGTGTTTATTGAAAAAAACTAGTTTTCGAAGGAGATGGAAAAAGAAGTGATGATTACAAAAATTTTGAAAAAAAAATATTTAGAATCTATAGACAAAATTTCACAAATCACTAGTTTGCATCATCTCCAAATTCCTCATAGTTTAGCCGCTATAAGTGCTCGAAAGTGAAGATTTAGTTAGAAAAAATTATTTCAGTGTCCAGTTTGGCTAAAAATTGTAAACCAGTATTGTGGGATCACCTTGTCAAGTGCGTTTACCCAGTTTTGGGATGTTGATGATTCATACAATTTTCATTTCCATGACACTAAGGAGGTTTTAGATGTGGCTAAGTCAAAATTCTTAGATGCGTGCTCGTGTCATGATGTCCAATTCAAAGAGGTTATTGAATATGAACTTTTTCTTTTTGATGCACTTGAGGGTTGTTTTCATATTGCATAATAAAGTGTTTATGCTATTTTTGTGTTTGATGTGCAAACTGAATATGATGTCAAATTTTATGATGTTAGTGGTCATGTGGACTATGAATGTTTTCAATTTTTAGTTTAGTTGGATGGGAATTTAATGGAACATGATAATGAGCTGGATAAGGTAAAATGTCACAATGATTATGGATTTCAGTTAGTGTTTGATTGTAGATTTCAGATTGAAAGAGTTAATGGTGGCATTGGAAAGCATAGTGATATGGTTAAGCATGCTAGTGGTGATGTTGGTTCTCAAGTATATAATGGCAGTTTTTTTAAACTTGGCCTAGTGCATATAGTGGAGAATAGAGGATTTGATAGGGGTAAATATTGGTTCTACTTTTGGGGGGGCCTAGGGCCACCAAGTGAGGTTTGAAAAATAGTTTCAATGCAACATAAAGGAGTAGTTACAAACAATCCAATGCATTTGGCACTTGGTCTACTCCCCAGAGATCTGGAATCTCATCATTCCCGCTAGGGGTATTCATCCCCAAACATGATCCATTGATGGCAACTTCAAATTTTGCAAATTTGAAGTGCCTATGCCCTTTCAATGTCTCAACAGAGGTTAGGTCCACATACGGCTAATTCTACCCCAGAGCCCATCTTCACCGATTAAAATTTTGCAACTCAAAGATCATCTTGCAAATCTATATGGTAGAAAGTTTTTGGTACATATGGTAGTACACCTGCTCAATTTTGTGCTTCCTAGATGAGTTCTGATGGGCTATTTAATGCTTTTTTTACTTTGATCAAGCTAAATTTGGTGTTCTGAAAAGTCACAAACTTCACAATTCTAAAGGTAACCCATTTCTTGTTTTGGTCTAAAACATTTTCAATTCTATTTTCATTAAAAAAAGAGTCCATATGATACATTATTTTAATGTGTTTTGGTTGTGGCAAACACCTTCAACAGGCCTGTTTACAAAGGAGGTACCTAAATTTTGATTCATAGGAATAATATGATTTAAAACCCACATTTTAAATAATTTATTATGGCTACTTGAAAAAATATTGACTCCAGGGGTTCCCATTTGCGCATAGTGAATTTTCATCATTTGGCCAGTAGGCGAAATTAAAATTTCCCCTATCTTCTAATGTTTTGATATACAATTTCTTTTAAAACATTTTATTATGTTAAATATTTGCAAAGAAAGTGTATGTGAATTGGAAGCATTTAGGGAAAATTAAATATTTTTAAAACTTTATAAAGTTTAACTTTATAAACTTTATTTCCCCATGAGATGCCAAGATGCTTGTAGGGAAGCTGAGAGAGGTGTGGGTAGCATATGGGAAGGATACAATATTAAATATGAAATTTTATAAAAAAAATAGCAATAAGTTTTATTTGCTTTCATCAATGCTTTCCTACCATCCCAGAGAAGGAAGAGAGGCCATTAGAGAATGCTTGCGGGGGAGTGGGAAATCATAGGAGTGAGTTTTGTTGGGTGTCAAAAGGATTTGAGCAGATTTTAACATGAATTGGTGGGATCAAAAATGTCATTTCAACTTGCAAAAAGATGACCAAAGCATTTCTCATGCCTAGGCAACAATTTTAGTAATGTTTTATGCATCCTATGGCTGCCTGCAAGCTCAAAAATGTCCAAAAATGTTTTCTCATGCCATGGAAATTGTTTTGTTGCTTTGAGAGCTTTTATTGCCCACCATTGCCAAGAATGACTTGCAACATCATGATGCTGCATTTGTGACAGTTTTTCACTTTTCATATCTACAATGAACATCTCTTGGAGATGAAAATGAAATGTGCTCATGTTTTTGGGTTTTAAGCTGAGTTTCAATGCCATTTTTGAGCTGCAAATGTTGATTTTTTCTTTCCAAAAGGTTTCTAGACCTTTTCTCACACATGGGTAATGGTTTTAGCCATTATTTACCCATTTTTTGAATGCTAGTAAGCTTAAATGACTTGTGCAAAGTGCATAAATTGCTTAGCAACCAAAGATATGTATGGATTTGCATTCTCAAATATAATGTGAATGGTTTTTTACTACTAGATGCCCAGGTTAAAATAAATCCTAGTATTCAATCGAAGGTAAAATGAGATTGATAATTATAGGTGAAAGTGAGTCAGTTGCAAGCAAAATGTACAAACAGATGGATTGCAAACCAAATGTTTGACAAAATGTCAAACTATTTGCAGTATGAAGTGAAATCTCCATATCTCTAAAATGCATCATTAAAGGCTTGTTTTGAATACTGTTAGTGAAGTTAATAGTATATGGATAAAATTTTGACCTATAGAGCAAAGTTTTAACTGCTAGTAAGTAGGTTTTGACCCAAAAGTGAAAATTTTCACTTGCCAAGTAAAAATGCAACTATAAATGACTTTTTACAGGAAAGGTAAAAATTTGCACAAGAATGCAAATGGAAAAGTAACAAAGGATATTTCAATTGCAAGAATGAAGGAAAAAGAAGAATGAAAAGAATGTGTAAAGGGAAATTTGTTGCAAATTTGAGTTTATGACATGTGCTAGTTTGAGATTCAATCTGTGATTTCTTCTCTTTTATAAAATGCAATTTCTGTCTCATTCTTTAGAGTTTTCATTTCTGGGAAGGCTCTTAGTTTTAGGTTTTGTCCATGTAAGAGGCTATGTACTGGAATGTTGAATGATAAGGGTAAAGATCCATATACTATAAATCCATATATTATAATGATCCTATAACTTGAATGCACAATTATGAATGCATATTGTTATGTAATTGTCTCCATGTTTGGGATGTAACATCTTTTGAATTGAAATAACAAAGTTATTAAGGTTCTTCAAACACATTTGTTGCTTGAGTTATCTATTTTTTTGTTTTCGATTCAAGGATTGGTGTTGTAGACATGCAAAATTGGCATCATGCATTTAATTAATTAATATTCATCCATTCATCAAATAAATCAATTTTATTTGATTAATCTCTAAAGTCCGCTATTTAAATTAAAGAAATCCATCTTAAACACTAACATCATCCTCTTTGATTATATAAATCAAATCTTTATCATTTTCCATCTCCTTTTGATTTATTTTAATCCATAAATCTAAGTCAAATGGGTCAAATCACTTAATCTTCACTTAACTTAATCAAATCATGGTTAATGTTAATCTTAATCTCATGTTACATCCTCTAGCTTTTCCCACTTGCACAAATAAATAATTTAATTCATTTATTAAATCTTCTATTTTCCATCAACATGGCATAAAAATGGATTATTCCCCCATTTGAAATCTCCCTCTCAAATGATTTGTCCCTTCCAACATAGCATTAACTCCTCTTACATTGTCTCTTACATGTCTCCCACTTGACATTTGAGACTTTTGTTCTCCCTCCAACAAGCCATCTTTTGAATTTCAAATCTCCCCCCCTTTGGAACATTGACCAAGATGTGCACAACCTTCCTCCATTGACATGTTAACAAGTGTCATCTTGTCATTGGTTTGTATTTTGTATCACATTCTTCATATCTCTCATTCTTCTATCCTTCAATTCTATGAATAGAGGATTCATCTATTGATTTTGCATCCACAATATTAGTATCTTTGTTATACACATATCATCTTGCATCTTGTTCATCATATCACATAGCATCTTTAAGGCATATCCATTATCAAGTTTATCAAGGATTGGAAAAGGACTTCTTTCCACATCAAAGAAGCACCAATCCACTATGAGATAGAGTTTGATTCTTGCTTTCTTATGCTTTCACTTAGTTTATTTGATATCTCACTTCTTTATTTGCATAGGTAGCATGATCCGATATTTCATAGGGATGCTCTATTTGATTTGCTTAAGTTTACTAACAATGCTAATGGTTTGTTTTTGAGAAAATGCAAAAAAGGTATCCACATAATGGTGCTAGAAGGAGGGCTAGGAATGTCTTCATAATTTTTGTGCATGAGCTTACTTCTAACTATTTATTAGCATAGCATTTGTGAAAGTTTCTAAGGCCTCTACAATAAATCCATTTTATGCATATCTAGACTACATTTCTTGCTTTGTTGAAAAGTTTTAGCGAGATACTTTAATGCTTTATTTCATTACATTTGTGTTGTGCATACTGTTGATGCCTAGGTTGGAGATTTAGCTGCCATTTGGGAAATAAACTATTGTTTTATTCTTTTTTCTCATGTATTACTGTGAAATAAAGAAAAGAAAAATGGTTAATAGTTGTATTCACATAATTTATACCTTGATCATATTATCTTAGGGATAAGGCTAAGGGTGCTTCAAGCCAAAGAGGATTGCTTTGAAGGTCAAAATAGAATAACATTGAGGTTCTTGTGTTTAGCCTCAGTAAAATACCCAAAGTTGGAAATACATAAATATGGCCATCACGTTTAAGCCTTGAGTTTGTGGGACTTTCTCTCTAAATATTCTTCTTAGATATGTTTTTTATTTTTGGATTTAGCTTGCATGCTTTATAAACAATAATATCTTCTTCTGATAGGCTGCTATGGACATCATAGAAATATTAATGAATGAAAAATCTTCTAGCCGATAGGAAAAAATCTATTTCATTATTTTACAGTCAGCACCAATCTGAACAACCTTCTTATATTTGGTGATATTTTTGTAGTTTTTCTATAGCTTCATGCTGACAAGTATCACTTTTTGTGGCTTGGACTGAAAAGGGTCTTTATTTAAATCATCTGAAACCAGTTTTGTTTGGACCCTATTAGTCATCTCAAGATTGGTATTTGAAGGGCAATCATTCAATACTTCAGTCTCACTTATCCTTATTTTTAGAGTGCATTCATCCATGTTAATTTTCTCCAAATAGAAAGAAAAATGTGCATTTCCCAATCCATAGGTCTATGCATTTATCTCACATGCAAGCAAAGGCATTGGAGTTCACTGGATTTTTTTTATGCCCATTAATAGTGTTTGCTTGAAAATTTCAATACGCCTTTCTGAGTAGGTCCTGGAATCCTTGTTATCCATAAAGATTACATGTATTTGAGGCATCCTATCAAACAATAAAGAACCATCTTCATTTTAGGAATTCAAACATTCCTTGTGGGCCACTCTAGGGAAAGCGAAATGTGTATTTCCAAATCATAGGTCTGAACATTTATATCACACGTACATTGCGATTTCTCAAATATTAGAGTCACTATTTCACGAGCTCAAGAATAATCCTCATTTGTTTTTTAATATTCATCATAATTACCTATGTGTCTATAGATAACTACAGAATGAAGTGGTTTGGCCATTGTGTCTCTTCATATTGCTGTTGGAATCCATGAGAGGCAACAATCTCTCGATGATGTCTATATTCAACCTTCCTGAGAAGCTATAAACACAACCATTTCACCAACACCTTTGGAAAAACTGGTAAGATCATGATGAGGGTCATACTTGAGTAATACCTTAATGACCTTATCATTTCTCCCCTTTGCGGCTTCATGAAGAGCAGTGTTTCCTTCAAGATTTGTAGACCTCAAATATTTACCAACCTCTCCATCTCCTTCCATCAACCCAATGAGCTTTTCCACCAATTCGTGATGGCCATGAAATGCTGCAAGTTTTGCAATAAATCAATGATTACCACGAGAAATTGCTATATGCAGTGCACTATTCCCTAAAGAAGTACACTCTTGGAGAATATTGAGTTTAATATTACCCTCAATAAGGTCGTTGAGTGCAACCACATCTCCTTGATCAACGACTTTGTATAGTGGAGTGCTCATTCCTGGGAAGAGACTTGCTCCTCTCTTCAAAAGATTTTCCACTATATCTGTGTTTCCTTCATATGCAAATTGACGTAAAAGCTTACTAGTATCAAAATGAGACTCAAATGGTTGCTCTAAAATAACAAAAACCTTTTTCATTAAGTTCTACATTATTTAGCCCTGTGTTAGTGTGGATGTTCGACAATGATATCAAATTTCTTACCTCTGATTTATTGGGGCGCTAGTTATTCAGTCATTTCTTTCATTTCTTTTAGATATTTGATGGTTTCTTTCATTTTGATATATCCTTAAATGTTATTTCCTTTAAAGTGATGTTTCCTTAAATGATTTCATGCTTTTAGAGAAATTTGGTTATAGCTTCCTGAGTTCAAAATTTTGAAGTCTGAAAAGACTCCAACCATCGCCTTCAATCTTCTAACATGTCATATCAAATAGTTCCATTCCTTGTTGAGGCGTCATTTCAAATATCCTTTCAATAACTCAAAAGCATCATGATTTTTCTGGTCGAAATTCAATGAACCTCATATTGTGCTTGTGTAAGCCTATGATGTTTCTTGTGGTATACTTAATCGAGCCTACACTCATGTTTTATCACATTTGATTGAAAATTTTATTCGTTGTTTTTGACACACACATGCCAAATACATCTACTTGAAAGTTTTTTAAATGCATTTAATTTTTGTCTCCTCAAGTGCGACCTGCTAATAAACATTTTCTTGAAAATTTATTAGCGCTTTAACAAGCCTTTGCACAATCCTACAATCATTGAAGAATTCGACTTTACACCTATCAATTGCCTTAGTTTAAAAGCTTTTCTTCTATGGCATTAGGGTTGTGCTTTACACCTACCAAATGCATTTATTTTAAAGTTTTCAAAAGTTTTTATTCATTGTTTTTGTCATGTGCCTACTAATAGCCTTAATTGGAAAGTTTATGACAGTCATTTAGTCACTAGTAAAGGCCATTAATGTGATGTCTTTTGAATCTTGAATTTCTATCAATTCAAGTGGTGAAATTATCAGAGTCAGGCACTATTTAATCCACTATTCATTTATTCAAATTTATGCTTGGGATTTTGAATGAGCTGAAACTTTATAAAGTTTGTTGAAGAGCATTTAATTTGTACTTTATGAAAGTGAAAGGTGCATCCATCAAGAATATCTTCATAACTTTTTTGATCAAATAAATTGCTAGTCACATACATTGATACAAACCTTGCTATACTTATCATGTGCATTTAACAAAGTACTCTTGACTTCATTTTTTTTATTATTTGGATTGTGTTAAAATTTGAATTGTTTTCCAAATTTCATATAGTTTGGTGCAATAAAGTTGTCAACTACAATTTAGTGGAGGGACCTTCAAAGCTTTTTTCTACATAGCCAATCATTTGGTTTTCCAACTTGGGGTTGCATGAAAAGTATAAATTTTGATAATGATATAGGCTTCATTGATTCTTTGAAATAATTCTTTTTTCTAAGATTTTATTTTGTGTTGTCCATAGGTTGACATTGGAGTCAAGCATTGGAATCAAGTGAAAACAAGCGAAATTGAGCTAGAAAATTGAACATCAAAATTGAAGTTAATAAGGAATTTTTTAATGCTTAGAGCTTCCATTCTATGCTTTAATTTTATGTTTTTAACCAACTTTCATCTTTTTTGGGCTCTAAAAAGAACATTTCAATCTTTGCTACAAAGGGCTTAAAATGAATCTTAGGATAAACTCACTAGATTTTGTTTGAGGCTAACAATTGACCAAGGAAAATTCCACATTTTGTTTTGGTGTACTAAAAAGAACAAAATCATTGCTTTGTGGACTTAAAAAGAGCATGTTCTACTCAGTTTTGTAATTTCTTACTCAAATCAATACCATTGAAAAGACGTATGAGCTTCTCTCGTTCCTCACGACAATCTTGAGAATCAAAAGGATTTTTGGTGGTCTTAAGTTGGGTAAAGTAATTACCTCCACACTTCATTTTGGGATTAAAATTGAACACATGTTGTGAGTGTGAGTGGAACATGTTGTGTGTGTTCTCCCTTTGTTTCTAAATGAAGGTCGATCAAACTATGAATATGTTTAGTCACTTTTGTTTGTCTTAGAGGGCCTGGCTTGTGGGAAAAATTACTCACCAAAGGAACAACCCAACCAGTAACAAACTAAAGCCAAGTGTATTTCTAGTCGGGATATAAAAGTGGGTATTGGAACAAAGGCTAGTATCACATGGTTGGTCTCGACGAGAAGGGAAACAATGGTCTCTCGCCGCATGGGTCAATCTCCATGAATGGAAAGTTTGAATTAAAACCCTTGTGTAGAAAATTGAAAATCCCTATCTATTTGTTGGTGCAAGAATGGTCATTCTGAAGCCGCCCCACACTTTTACGAATTTTAGTAGAAATGGAAAGTAAGCCATGGGAGTTTCATGGGTACTAATGCTTGGCTGACCTGATAAGTGATGCACTGTAAGGGGGAGCCTATGTGGTCAACCATCTAACTATTCACTGAAAGTAGGCATAGTTGGACTTGTCCAAGTGGGGACTCAACAAATACAATCTCAAACATCCATAGGGTTGTAATTTTTCTTGAAATAAAAACACTTTTCTCAATTGAAAACATTAGAAAAAACAAATATTGAACATGAGCACCAAATCTAAAACCATTTAGGAGAAGCAAATATCCTTGAACGAGTTCACATGTCTTTGCTTGCCTTTGGGATTCATATCCTTATAGGTTTCTAGTCATTTGAATTCCATCTCAATTTTCTCCTACTAAAGTCAACAATAGGAAAGTTTTGTTTTGATTTCCTTGATTCCCACATAATACACTTTGTGGATGAGAAGAAATTAAAACATTAGACATCTAGTTTCAACCTAATCAAGAAGTGTTTGTGATAAAGAAAAATCATTAAACAAAGATTAAATCAATTGAACCCCACACGAGTGCTTGTTATCTTTTGGTTTGAACTTCTCTCAGAGAAAAACATGTTCTTCACTATCTTGGTCTTGTAAACAAGGTCCTTATTAGGTTCATTTAGGATCAAAATCAAAAATTTCATCCATCCTCAAAACATCAATCAAAACCCATTCCACCAAACAACTTTAGAGCTTTAAAAATATCATTTTAGACTTGGGCAAATCATCAAAATCAAAATCATCTTGTTTAGTTAGGAGTGTGGGAATGCATCCTTTCTCATACCTCTAGTTAAATCAACACCTTTGAATGAGTTCATCATAAAGATCACATCTAATATCTTAGGGTTTACAAGCTCATTATCCGAATCAAACCAATCAAAATCAAACCCTAAAGTCTAGCATTGATCCAAAGTTCCTAAAAGTTCAACACCCATATCATTCACCCCTTTCATCCTTCATCTCATCATTAGTCCTAAATCACCTTAGAGGTTCACTTTTGTAATAAGGTCAAAACACAAGAAGAACATGGAATATAAACTTGATCCATATATCATGAGCGGTATAAACCAACCAAACTATCAAAGACTTACAATTCCAATTGATTGTCAACACTCACATTTATACAATCTGTACATTGGGTCATTATCTCCTATAAACCTCAATGGCACAACAAATGTGAGTATACCCATCAAAAGTTTCAAACACCTTTCCCGATGATAGATTTAAATCCGAGTCCAAACCTACAAATCTATCAACCAAAAAATAAAGGAATGAGTCTTCAAAAAAACAACATTATCCCACCAAATCCATACATGTAAAATGTGAATATACCAAGCACAACTTTACCAAACATGAATGTTTCAAATACACACTTGGTAAACTTTGGGGTAAATATGTTTGCAAATCATACCAATGTTTAAATTCCAAACAAGATGATAAGGACTACATGTATTAGTCTAAGTCAAGGTAACACCATGCAAAATCAAGGCAATGTGATTCTCAACCACAACAATGTTCAATTTCAACCCATAATGCCAAATCTGAACATCATCCCAAATCAGAACATTGTCCA
This sequence comes from Sequoia sempervirens, assembly GCA_007258455.2. Classification (NCBI taxonomy): domain Eukaryota; kingdom Viridiplantae; phylum Streptophyta; class Pinopsida; order Cupressales; family Cupressaceae; genus Sequoia; species Sequoia sempervirens. The sequence continues at coordinate 175,732,607 of VDFB02086081.1, read as the reverse complement.
AAATCAATTTTTCCATGATCTCATGCAAACACCACACGTGTACATTCCAAATCCATTTGAACAAAATCAAAATCAACTATATCAAGGGATTCAGTCAAAATAAAGATCAAAATTCGGTAGATCAACTTGCTTCACTTGCCAAACTAATTGACTTATTGAGCCAAGAGACATCTTCACTCCAAAATCAATACACTCTCCCTTTGGTTGAACCATGTCATCAAAGCGGCGAGGTGTGTCCACAACCACGTCAAGAACAATATCTCCAATGTTAAGAAGTTAGATATCAAGATCGACCACATCAACAAATCCAAACCCCACGTCTCAAAGATTAATCACCATATCTCCAAAATCAATTACTACAAGATCAATTTAAAGTACAAATCTCACAAGGTAACAAATGAAAATACACACCACTTGGGAGACCAATCAAATCGGTCATGTAATAGTTGGTACAAGAAAATATCATCAAAATCCCCATTTATGCAAACTATTAAGAACTCCTAGTTAAACCACCAGGGTATAACGAGAAGCACCTATGTGATTTTCACAAAAATAAAGGGACACACAACATCAAACTATATTCGACTCAAAAATCTCATCCAAGGCCTTATTGATCAAAAGATAATCACTATTGGGTACAATGATTAGGATTCAACCACTAGTGATAGCATTGACAATCTCCCCATTACAATTGTTGAAAACAATGATCAAGATCTATCCATCAATGAAGATATTTCTACCTCATCCAATGATCAAAACAACATAAATCAAGGGTCACTTTTCAATCATGATCAAAACCCACCAACAATACCCTACAATAATCCAATTCAAGGAATATTAACATCACTTGATCCTATGGTTGAAAACATTGACAATCTCGTTACCGCAATTGTTGAAAAAAATGTTCAAGATCTCTCCATCAATGAGCACACGGAAGATGTTTCCACTTCATCCAATGGCCAATTAACCATACATCAAGAGCCACTTTTTAGTGATGTATTTCGAGGAGTGTTAAAATTATTTGATCCTATTGACATAATCCATGACCCATCGACCAATGGTCATGTTGAAAATGTCTTTGCATCACCTACTAAGTTAGAGAACATATCTCAAGAATTTATTCCAAAGCATGATCAACATCTTTCACCAAGGTCTAGCAATGGTCCTTTCCAAGACATGTTGATACCATTTGACCTCATGGTTACAATACTGAAGGGATCCTCAACTCAACATTTGATCCAAGTCTACTCAAAGATCAAGAGGATATTGAGCCAGTTCACATTCCCAATGATGATATCCAAGAACCCTTTATAAGCAATCCATTCTTTGAAACTGACCCATGTCAAGAACTTGATCCAAAGCATGTCAAAAGTAATTCCAACATTAATCAAGATCAAGAATTTGTATCTCCAGGATACTACAATGATCTAATGGAAACTCTCCTATCTATGCAAGATGATCATATCCACATAACACATACTCCTCCATCTACCCATGAGATGCTTTATGTGGATAGACACGTAGATGATCTTCATTTAGAGAAAGATTCCTTTACTCCTGAAATTGTTACACAAAAAGAGCAGGTTATTGATTCCTACAATCAAACTGAGTTGTCAACATTAGGATCAGATATATCCCAAATTCAGACTGAGGAAATCATGTATGAAGATATCCAACATTATCCACTCAAAGAAAAAGTTTTGACATAACAAGACATTCTAGAGTTAGTAGAGCAACACATTGAAACAACGTCATCTGCAATGGTCATTTATCAAAGCATGCTTACTAAACAAGACATCTCAAAACAAGCAGAATCAAGGAATGAAGGTGCCACTACCACCATACTAGGGGCAACTATGTCTCAGGAAAATTTCAAAATAAGGAGTGTGAAGAATCCTTATGATGAAACCAATGCTAATACTACAACCAGCCACGTCATGAATCTTCATCCACCCATCACCCCATCCATGAATTGGGACCAACATCAAAAGAAAGATTTGAATCAAAGCACAAGGAACTTTATCAAAGTAGAAGAAGCGAGGAAGCATAATAGACAAATCAAATACACATGGATGCCAAAGAATACAAAGAAAGATTATCCCTATCAAACTCCAGTAGTCAAAGAAACTATGGGGAAAAATAAAAAGGGGAAAGTATCCATCAAATATTTCCACAAAGGAAAAAGTAGGCTTCTTAAGCAACATACAAAGTATATAAAGCTGTTGGTCCTAATTCCCTTCACACTTTCATATGCACCCATCATTTCTCATCTTCCCAAGTTTGGAAAGTCAAAGGTTCCAAACTATCAACCAATCCATCTTTTATCTCTAAACACACTCCATCCATGCCTCCACGCATGATATCCAATTCTCACATTGACCATGTATTGGCAGCTACCCTTCATCATAAGTATTCAGAAGGAATTCTATTGCGATGTGTGCACAAAGACAAAGTCAACCCTAGTATCAACAAAACAAATCAAGAATCCCAAAAGTTGCATTCAAGTGCACGTATCTTGACAAAGCAGCTTCTTCAAGTAGGATATCAATGACACATTATGACAAAAGCATCTACATAAACACCACAAGGTGATTCAACACGAGCTTAAAATCTTTCAAAAAAGTCCAAAAAATTAAAAAAAATATAAAAATACAAAAAAAAATAGAAAAATGATTGAAAATAGTAAAAACAAAAATTGTCCCCCAGTGAAAACCACTATGGTGGCGCTTTGGATAGGTACTATGATGAAAACCTGGTAAACAAGCATCATGTGTAGAATTGAGCATCTACGTGTGCCAATTTAGGTGGAAGTGTCTCATCCCATCCATAATAAATTCGATATTCCATCCATCTCATCCATAATAAATCCATTCATCCATGAACCATTTATCCAATCTATTCACATAAATCTGCATCCATAGTCTGAGTTATCTTGAACTTGAAAAACTTTGGTGCACACTTTACACTTGCTTATGGTAAACATCTTGACATGCGTCATTTTCATTGATCCTATCCTACCCAACATTATCTAATCCATGACGCCTCATCCAAATAGCCATCCTCTATCTGAACACCTTACCTTATCACAAGATAATCCATATCCATCCATCCACACACCTATCCAAGTATCCACCCATGGCATTCCATACATTGCTAGACATTGGGGGTAGATATTTACATCTTGCTTTAGGAATAAATCTTGATCTATATCCTCCAACTTATGTGGTGATCCGAACATTGGAAAATGTGAAACCAAATTGGTCAAAGAATTTGTGAGCCAAAATCCAAATCACTATCCCATGGCATATTTTGATGAGAATACATTCCCTATCAGTGTTCATCTTTCATTGAACATCAATCCAAAAAATCACTATCAGTCACATCTAATGTGTGCTTCAACGTCACATCAAATCATTCAAAACAACTTTTGTTCCAAACCAAGCTTCATCAATCTTGATCAAATCAAATCCAATCAGTCCATCATCATCTCAGGATCTCCTTCCCAATCCTTTTGTTTCTTAACACTATCCTTGCATTGTTGTGTATCCTCGACAATGTTATCATCATCAATCCCTTATCATCTTGGGATATCCATCCTAATCCCCATGTTGCTTAACACTATCCTTGCATTGTTGTGTATCCTCAATAATGTTATCATCATCAATCCATCAATTTGATCAATCAACCCTAGATTAGTTTTCAACAAAATTCCAAATAGATCACTGATATCATATCCATATCCAAATCGTTAAAATCGTGCAAAAATCCAAAAACATCAGAAAATAAAAAAATCCTAAAATATTTCATAAACATCAAAAACATGGAATCCAAACTCTGCCATCTCAAAGCTTAAACATAGGCAAGGCTAATCTTTGATGAGCCCCTGAAACACAAAATCCAAAAACATTCAAAAAATCTTAAAATCCAAAAACATTCATAAAATCTTAAAAAACACAAAAACATTTGAGACACAAAAATACAAAAACATTTGAAAAAGACACAAAATCCAAAAACATTCATTAAATCTTAGAAAATCCAAAAACAACCTCAAAACATTTTAAAAAATAAAAAACATCCAAAATTTTGAAAAAAATCCATTTGTCCCATTTCGTTTTCACCCATAATAAATCACTCATCCATAATAAAACAATCATCACCTTCATCCTTTAGAAATAGAAATAGAAACAAGCACAACAATCAACAAAATCAAGCTTCAAACGTAAGATCAAAAGAAAACTTCAAACTTTTAAATGCAAAATCAAAATCCTGATCATTTTCAAACATGTTAGCCAACCTTATATCAAAAGCCTATCAAAAAACTTATCAACCCATCATAATCCTAAACAAGCATGTCCTAGGATATATCATTTTGACAATGGGCATCATTTTGGATATCACTTTGGATACTTATCCTAATCAAAACACATCCCTTTGGCTAGTGGTATGAAGAACATTGATTTGTTTATGTACTTTATCTTTTTCTTTTGACTTATCTTATTTGCGCTTATTCCAATGACCTCTCGATGATGTCTAATCAAAGTGATTTAGAGAGAAAGGAATGGGGCATTGACCATTATCTTTTTGTCTGTTGTGCTTGTTGGATGTTCTTGTAATATAACTTGGTGAATACTTGCTTTGTTAGGTGCATCCTAGAAAGGTTTTTGTATGTCAAGTGTGAACAAGAATACTCCTATTTGTTTGTTGAGTCAAAGTCCATCACACTAGGTACAATGCCATCCTGGTTCTTTATACCTTGATGCATTGTACCTATGTGTGTTATCAAACATAAGATAATTGATACTTTGAAAATCCCAACTCCTCGGCAAGCAAATCATCATCATTATCATCATCTCTAATAAAGTTGTCTTGTTGGTGTCTCTTTTCATCATCTTATTTTCTTCTTACTTCCCTTCGCGCTAACACGGTACCATGATAGATAATAATAAATCACCAATGCATCCATCATGCATCCATAAACCGTCAACATGTTGCATATCATTCACATGCATTACATTTTCATCATTGAATAATATAGATCTATTAGTCTAAGCATTTCATAAACCATACACTCGCATAAAAAATCCATTGCATAATCATATAGGCATCATCACATCATTCATCTCACATGCAGTCCATCATCATTTTAAGTTGTTTAGGATAATATAGATTGGTTATTCTAAGCATATTGAAACCATCTCATTCAGGCATCATCATCATAACCATCCATACGCCCATCTTGAACCTATTTTTCATGAGACCAACCCTCAAATAGAATCCTTTCACTCGATCTCTTGAGGGGGCAATATACCAGTATACGTTCTGCTCGGGCATCCAAAAAAATCATATTTTTTTTTAAATTTTGACCGCAACAAGATTATTCTTTGAACCAACACAATAAGTACATTTCTTCAAAGAGGGGAAAAATGTAGACATGCAAAATTGGCATCATGCATTCAATTAATTCATATTCATCCATTCATCAAATAAATCAAGCTTATTTGATTAATCTCTAAAGTCCTCCATTTAAATTAAATAAATCCATATTTAACACTAACATCATCCTCTTTGATTAAATAAATCAAATCTTTATCATTTTCCATCTCCTTTTGATTTATTTTAATCCATAAATCTAAGTCAAATGGGTCAAATAACCTAATCTTCACTTAAATTAATCAAATCATGGTTAATGCTAATCTTAATCTCATGTTACATCCTCTAGCTTTTCCCACTTGCATAAATAAATAATTTAATTCATTTATTAAATCTTCTATTTTCCATCAACACGGCATAAAAATGGAATATTCCCCCATTTCAAATCTCCCTCTCAAATGAATTGTCCCTTCCAACATAGCATTAACTCCTCTTACATTGTCTCTTACATGTCTCCCACTTGGCATTTAAGACTTTTCTTCTCCCTCCAACAAGCCATCTTTTGAATTTCAATTCTCCCCCTCTTTGGCACATTGACCAAGATGTGCACAACCTTCCTCCATTGACATGTTGACAAGTGACATCTTGTCATTGGTTTTTCTTTCATCCCACATTCTTCATATCTCTCATTCTTCTATCCTTCTATTCTATAAATAGAGAATTCATCTATTGATTTTGCATCGACAATCTTAGTATCTTTGTTATACACATATCATCTTGCATCTTGTTCATCATATCACATAGCATCTTCAAGCATATCCATAATCAAGTTTATCAAGGATTGGGAAAGGGATTCTTTCCACATCAAAGAAGCACTAATCCGCTATGAGATAGAGTTTTATTCTTGCTTTCTTATGCTTTCACTTAGTTTATTTGATATCTCACTTCTTTGTTTCCATAGGTAGCATGATCCAATATTTCATAGGGATGCTCTATTTGATTTGCTTAAGTTTACTATCAATTCTAATGGCTGTTTTTTTTTTTAGTAAATGTAGAAAAAGGTATCCACAGGTGTAAATGCTTGCAATTAGGTAATGAGGTTATTTTATTTTTAGGTGGACTGCTAAGTAGAATTTCATGACAGACTTAAGTAGACCTTTCTATCATAATGTGATAAAAGTTGTTTGGTCATCAATATTATGTTAGAGTATTATGATATGATGCATGATATGTGACTTTGTAGCCCAAGACAGGCAATGGTCTTGTACAGTTGTTTTTCCCCATCCTTAGAAACAATCTTCGAATTGAAACAACCTTTTAATGCTTTAGTTTTATGTTTATTTTGTATCTCAACTTCATGCCTATAATGAAATGAGAACAAGGGGTTTACCCTTATTTGAGGCAGCTATACACATCCTTGTTGTATTGTGTCAATTTTATCTTCTTTACATTGTGTTGCACCATAGGTTAAATATTTGCATCTAGTATCATATATGACGACCCTCCTATGTTTTGCAGAGCTTGAAGTGTAGAGGAGAAAAGTGTAAAATCCATCTCTCATTTTTTGGCCACTAATCTTGAAGTTCTTAAGCTTAAGGAATGGCTATCCTTTAGAGGATTTTCAAGTTTCAACTAGAAAAAAACAAAAACACAAGTGTTGAAATAATTGATTAATGGAGGACTCAACATTACCTCCCAAGGTCAATCATAAAAAATATTTAATCAATATCTCCCGACGATAGGAGAGAAAAATGAGAGTATATCCCCTTATAATGAATAATTATTGAAGTAAAAAAGAGAATCTAATGCCTACAAAAATGTCTCCCTTTTAGAAGAAACAAGTCTAATGGTAAATAGAGAAGAAAATACAACTCCAAGAAGAGATATGAGGAAATAAGCCTCATGATGGGTGTTTTCAAAAATTGATAGGTATGCCAAGATAAAATTAGGTGCTACCTCAATCAAAGAAGATGGCACATCAATACTATATGGAAACTCATGAAAAAATTTCTCCAAAGATAGGGATTCTCTAAAAATATTTGTGATGTAATAGTCATCAAAGAGGAGAGATAACCCTCAAATATATGCTCCAAATTTATGATATGAGACACAAAATTTTTTTGACATACCTATCAAGTACTCATCCCATAAAGTTAAATCTAAAAGACAATGATCATCTTGTTGAACTGAGGTATGGTAAGGCATGAAAACACTAAAATATCAAGTAGCGGGAGGTGGAAGAGATGGATTCTCAACACAAGTCTTAAGAAATCCAAGGTTCAAGTGACCAAACACACTAGATGCATGATTCTCTACTTATAATAGAAATACCCTAGGCTATGGAGGAATGAGTAATGATAACCCAAAGGAGTAGAAAATTCTCTTAAAAATGAAAAACCCTAGCAAAAACCCTTATCAACACAAAGTGAATTTTCAAAATATACTCATTCTACCAATGATTTAGTTTCTTCAAATTGAAGCCGAAAACAAAGAACTAATTGAAGACATCACACCCTTCTCAATTCTTTCTCAATTACCTTCTTCATATTATGGCTTTGACACCCAAAGCCTTAGGAATAACCTTTAAAACTTGATGTAATCCACCATCTTTTGCATTGAATGCTCATACAAGCCAAAGTTTGCATGGCACACCATGAACCCTTTATTGCCTCAAGAATATCAATTGTAGAACATCTTATTTTTCTTTAAAATAATGAATTTAGGAAATCTCTTCTTTTTCTTTACAAGAATGGATTTAATAAATTAATTATAAGCTTAGTGGAGAAATAAAAGGTAGGCCTAATTATGAAATCACATTGTGAAGAGGTTGTACACTACAATGGGGTGCTACCACCTAGCTAAGTTAGACAAAGCCTAACCTACCTACGTCCTTGAAGAAAATAAAGCCAAATATTTAGGTCCAGTGGGTGTATTCAAACTAACCATTAATGATATCCATTTAGTAGGGTACCTAGGATTGAAACACTTTCAGTGACACGTATAATTTAGAGCACAACTTCAAGTGCATATGTCTTGAGCAAAGCCATAATGTACTAGCCTATGTGTGATGAAATTATAAACCAACACATTGATAATAAGTGGGATCACATAACCATTAAAATAATGATATTTTAAGGCTTACAATTCAATCAATGACAATTTTTTTAGTTGGAAGTCTAGGTTCAAGGGCTAGTCAAACAACTAGGCAAAGAAAAACTTATGAAACAACTTAAGGGGCTTACCTCTAGTTCAACAAGTCACTAACAAGTTATAAATTGAGAGCACAAATACTTGATAAACAAAATCCATAGAGTTTTAGATTTTGGAAAAATCTTGCAAGATATGACCACTAAAACCTTGCAATTTTTATAAAACCTAACACATTTTTTTGCTATAGACCATAATTTTATTTTACAAGCCATGAATAATAAAATTGGGTGTAAGATTGTTAAGCCCAATAAGAAACTAATTTATGCCTTTGCAGTGATCATAAGTTTTTGGAAAGTGAAAAGGATATTGAAAGATCATAATATAACATATTCCTTAATTAATGAGGTAAGTTGTGCTAATGAGATGAAATACGATGGGAACTACAAGACTACTTATGGCTAGAATGTTGATAAAAATGTTGAAAAAAAGTAAAAATAAATGTTTTGGGGTGATGCAAAATTTTTCTTACACCCTAGGATACCCGTGCATCATATAAATCCTTCACATATCCAAATTTTAATAATTTTGTCTCTACATTAATCCAAGCCAAAAAAAATACTATCAATCACAACAAATCAAGGAAATAAAAATGAATTCTCATCTAACACCCAAGTGGTAAAATTAAGTCATCTAACACCCAAGTGGTAAAATTAAGTCCAAATGACTAAATAATAATAAATTCCAACAAAATATAAAATACCCTATGAATAGTGGTTTAATATTTCAATTAAATTTGGGCTTTCCTTTTCCTAAAACTATGGTGGAATTGAGTTCCTTTATTGAAATTCAACTAAATATTTGTTTAGAATATGAAATTATATCTTCTTTGATAATATTCCCTTTCATTGGTTAATTATGGATCCAAAATCATTGTACACCACTTTTGGCAATAACTTCATTTCCATTTTGTCTCCCTTTTGCTCCTTGGTATCTCTTGGAAACACCAATCTCTTTCTTTTAGTCATGGTGCTAGTTTTGAGTCATTGTTTTTTTGAAGTCCATTATTTTCCATGTCATATATCTTTTGGGTTCTCATGTGAAGGGGATATTTAAATTTCCCTATGGATATTATGGTATTAATAGCATATAAGATAATTTCTAGTTCAACCAACAATGGTATGCCAATAAATACCTAATACATAACATGAAAATATGGTGAAGAGAATATAGAATGTAGCATGGCCTATCCATATAAGGAAAACATAAATGCATGCATAATTATAGGCCAAAGGATGGTAAAAGGGAATAATAATACTAGCAAGGATGTATTTTTTACTATGCATTCTCTATGAATGGTGCCATACAACCTAGAATCTAGCATATATATGGCATGACAACTAGATAATGACCATCAATCATAATAACAATGCCTATGTGGCCATAGGGATATTTTGACCCATATAGAATCATTGAGAAATCACCATAATGTCATTGTGAATGATATTAATATAAAGCTACATACAAAAGTAGATTACACCATATAGAGACCTGCTATGCATATTTTCTTTTCAAAAATATTATGCGTGACTATGTTCATAAACTCCAATCTCATTATATTAAACATGTAATTTTCACATGTTTGAATATATACAAATTTCAAGGAAATTATGAGGAATTGTTTTTGGCACAACCAAATACATGGGTGGTATAGGCCATCAAGGGTTTAGCACAACATTATAAGTGATTTTATGGAATTGAGCATGGTTTTGGATTGCCTAAGAAACTTCCATCTAGGTCTATTGCACATACATTAAATTAGATTAATCACAAGTAGATGAAATTTGGCACAATGATTTTGGTATGGTGCATTATAATTGTAGCATGGAAATTTCATAAGAATCAAGGTTTGTACTTATGTTGTATAGCACACATGGAGGTTCTTCAATAAATATTGAACGTAGTGCAAGCAATATGAATTAACAATTGTGAAGTTTGGTAGTGGACAATGAAACACTTGAGCAAAATGTTTAATAGCTTCTATTTGGAGAAAGATATCTAATATATGACTCCTAAATGATATAATTTTTTCTATATACCATGGTTCCTACACTACCAAATATAGAATTATTAATTTTCATAATGAGGATGTGTGGACCATTAATAAAAATACCATGGTGGCCACAACTTCTCAAACCTTTTGTTATTCCTATTGATTAAAATATGTAGTTATTAGTTATAAAATATGGCTTAGTAAGGTGGAGGTAGAAAATTAAAATAAAGTTTTAAAGGTACGTGATGACTTCTAGATTTTCATAAAGTATCCAGATCTCTAGTTAATAATGATACCAATATCAGAGCCCAAGTTTTAAACACTGGGTGCTCTGGGATAATGTTGAATCTATTAAGATGTTAGTATGTAGGATTTAAGTTTGCGTACTTTGTCTTATACCTTGTTATGTGTCTGTGTAGGATCATGCCACCTAGGCGAGGTTGAGGTAGAGGTCATGGTCGTGGCTTTGAACATGATCGTGGAAGTAGTCAACATGATTCTACTCCCCATGTTCCTCATGATCTGAATTAGGAACATCAGGCTTCCCAGAATTCTCTGGGAGGTGGTGAACAGAATTAGGATCCACCAAGGATCGAAGCTGCTTAGTTGTGTTGGTTATTAGAGGAGACTCTCACTCGTCTTGGGCTAGGGAAGGATAGAGATCGAGTTAATTTTGGTGAGAGAGTGGTACCAGTGTAGCTGGAGGCAGATGTAGCTGCTCATATGAGAGATTTACTCAGAGCTCATTCGCCTACATTTGATGGTTTAGGTAGCGGATTAGAGGATGAGATGTGGTTGATTGATCTAGATCAGTGTTTTGATATGCACCCTTATGGTAGCAACACCAAGGCTAGGTGTGTGATCATGCACTTGAGGGATTTTGCATCCACTTGGTGGAGGTTGGAGGAGTAGAAGCTCCATATTGATATTAATATTGTGACTTGGGATATTTTTTTAGAGAGGTTTAGATTCAAATTTCTTTCTGACCATTGGCGATAGCATCGTGGAGATGAGTTTCATGCTCTAAGACATATGGACATGTCAGTGGAGTAGTATGAGCATCATTTTTACGAGCTCGAGTAGTTCGTTGGTATTGGAGATGATGAGGGTATGTTGGTACAACATTTCATTAGGGGCTTAGATGCTCGAATCAATGGTGGCATTCGGGTTTTTGAACCCAAGACTATGGAGTCAACAATGGAGAAGGCTAGATTAGTGGAGGAGAATGTGATGATGGCATTGGGTGGCAATACTGGAGTTCAGATAGGAAGTGCTTTAGTTGTAGGGCCTAGTTCACATACTGGTTAGACATAAGGAGTTGGACCACCTAGGACACAACAAGTGCATGCACAGAGTGGTCAGCAACAACATCACTCTTAGTCTCAACAAGGTGGTACTTGGAATCAAAAGAAAAGAAATCAAAGTTGGCAACGATCTCAATGTGATTGTATTGACCAACCAACCCAGAGTTTACAATCTACGATTAACTGGGGTAGTTTTTAGCAGTTTGGTACCCCTCCTGGTGTTAGAGGATTTAGTACAGTTACAGGGTGTTTTGCTTGTGGCCAATAGGGTCACATAGCACGACAGTGTCCCAACAAGGACACATCAAGTTATAGTCAGAGACTAACAACTTCTGAGCTGACAGTAGGTGACACTGACAGATCGTATAGGATCTAAGGAAGTTCCATCTCTATTGTTCACAAGCTTCCAAGAGTAAGCCTAATCCTAGGGGGGGAGGATGTAGTACCCCTCTTTTTGCTTATGTTTCCTAACAATATGTTTTTACTTTGATAGACCTTGATACCTTGTTATTATTTTATGATCGTTGACAATGAAGAGATGGTGGATTTATTTTATGATGTGATGATACAATATTTGGATGGTGATTGGTGCTATGTGCTTGGAAAGTGATTGTGAAGAGGTGGTCTCTTGCGTGTGGTGATTATTTGTGACATGTTTTATGTTAGCATAGATGTTTATTGAGATATTGCTATATATGCTCATGGTAGTTTAATTGATATTTATTTTGTTAGTCTTGATGCGACTATATTGGTGAAGAGGATGGGATTACATCATTCGCTTGTGAGCACCCTATGATTCTATGATTTTCTCTTCACGGTGTGTTTGAATCATGATTTATGTAAATACATGTACGATGTTTGTTTGATTGCAGGATTGCAGGTAAATGACATCGACTCCACCTGGTTTCATAGGTCTGAGTGTGTCCAGGCTCAACGGTATTGTTGATTGGGAGTTAGTAACAAGGTTTTTCCTAGTTTAGCCACAAACCTAGTCACAGTGTGTCGTCAGTTTATGTCTAGTATGTTTGGTAGGCACGTCTACGTTTTTCTTGTTAATTGTTATTTATTTATGCAAGGTTTATTTTGTGAAATTAATGTTCTTAATGATCTTAGTGTTATTTAATTAATTTTAAATAGTATTGTTTAAAGCCTTGCATTTAATTTAATTAATTAAATCTAATTATTTTGCAAAGTAATTTAATTCTTATGATTAAATTTATTTTTATAACATAATTAGATTTATTAGATTAAATTCATTTTAGATATTATTATGTGGAATTGAATTTTAAATTGCATATAGAAGATAATATTAAATTGTAGAATTTTAAATTAATAAAATAGTATAAATTCTTTAAAAATTATCTAAAGAAAATATCTGAGTTTGTTAGAAGATATTTTAGATTAGCCATGTATGTGAGTAAAATTAAATGCAAAAACTCTTGTTGAAAGATTATTCTCGGAGAGAATATTGCCATAACTGTAAAAAGGTAAGAAATCACTTCATGGAAGAAGAAAAGAGGAAATTGCTGGAAAATTATTTTTGGGCGTTTTTGGTTAAAAAATTAAAAAAAGGTTCTCAAGAATTTTTCTGGTTCAGTATTTAGCTTCTTTCTAGAAGTGTAGATTTTGGAAAGGACTTTGGAAATTGTACTCAGAAGGCGAAGCTTTGCTCCAACTTTCAATTCTTCAAGCTTCAGAAAAACAAGTGCCTTGTTATTTATTTATTTATTTTTTTGATTTGAAAATATTGCCTCTACAAAGATTCAATTTAGTAGAAGTTTTGTTAAATTTGTTAAATAGAAAGATTTCCTAAAGAAGAAAATTTGATTGAAGCTTCTATAGAAAATATATGTATCGAATTCTTCTCGATAGAAAAATTTGTTGAAAACATTTCTATAGAAAACTTGTTGCCTCTTTGTGTAAAATTACTAAAAAGATTTTGTGTTCTATAGAAAACTTTATAGTAAAATCAAAGAGCCTCATAGAAGATTAATGTAAAACAATAGAAAATTTTCAAAAGGAAACAGAAGACTACCTTTGTAGATTTGTAAATGAAATTCTCTAGTTAAATTGAAAAAATTGAAACCTCTGTGAAACTTTCTAAATATTTCCTATAGATAATTATCGTGTCTTTCCCCAATTTATTCTATTTATTTGGAAAAATGAAATCCTCTATAAAATGGTAAACCTTTTCTGTAGAAAACTTTGTTAAGAATTTGCTCTTCCCGAGCAATCTTAATATTTAATTGTTTATATATATATATATATATAGAGATATAGATATAGATACATACATATTTATATATATGATTGTTTTAAAAGATCCTTAGAAATTGTTTCTCAGAAATAAACCCCATTTTAAATTCTGTACGATGAATTATATAAAATTTGTAGGTCTTTAAAAAAAAAAAAAGATTTTTGAGGGGAACTAGGGGCTACCCCCATAGCCGCCCCCATTATGGGAGGCGATGTTGTGGAGGTAGCGCCCAACACTGCTCCCACAACAATGATCCCCACATATGGGGGTGCAACTGCCAAGGCAGCCCTATACAATGTACTATCTCCTGCGTTGAGTTCCATGCATCGTATGATTTGACTTTTAATATATGTTTTTTTATAATATACAATATATATTATATTATATATATATAATATGTAATACATGTACATTATATATATTTATTGGTTATCTAATTTAGATTTTTAAAAAATAATTAAATAATATATATTTATTATATATATAACTATATGTATTCTCACATATTTAATTATATATATATTTAAATATATTTATTTAAATAGTTATTGTGATATAATAGATGTTTCAAATTTTCAAATGGATATTTTATTTAAGTGAAATGATGGTTTTTTAAAAAGTTGATTTATATTTAAATAGATGTGTTATTAAAACATTTAAATGCACAAGTAGAGGATTTTATAATGAAATGATTGTAATAGGGAATTAAATTTTATTATTATGCGTAATTGTGGAAATTGGAAATAAATAAATAGTTTTATTTTATTTACTTTGAATATTTACAAGTGATGTGTTATTAAATTAATTGGATTTAGGAAATCCTAATGATAGTTTATTTATTTGTTTGGAATGCTTTTTAAGTTGTGATTTCTTCTGTTACGTTAGTTGGGCAACTTGGGCTAACTGAGTTAGTAAGTCTTCTAGATATATGAACTTTTTGAGGGGATTGTTAAATGGGATGGTTTAACTTTTGATTTTCCTTGGGTAGTGCACGTGGATGTAGTCTAGTTTGAACACCTAGTTACTATGAACGAGATGTGTGACCTTTACCTTTAAGGTCGATATTTGTTACCAGTTTTTGTGCACCTTGTTTACCCATGGTATGTGGTTTGACCCTAGTGTTGTCAGTAGGAGAGTGGCTCTTTGTGGGGGTTCGACACACAAAGGGGCGCCAGGGTAACTCACTTAGGGTTTAATCAAGTGACAACTTAAAAGAATTAATGGGGGAATTCTCATATAAATAAAGATAATGTATGTTCTCTCATGACTCATGCGCTTGTTTAGGCTTAAGGTGAGATGAGAAGCGTAGTTTGTATGGGGGTCTGACGACCGGTAGAGGTAGCCAGGGTAACCCAAAATGGGGGTCCGGTAGCCTAGGAAGGTTACGCCAGGGTAACATAGAAAATTATGTGTAACACTCTTCCTACGACAATAGTCAGTTGTATTGTACAAGTGGATGTACTTGATTTTCATATTCTAGAAGCAATGTAACCATTACATTGTGTCTTGTACTTGTATTGTTTAGTCTTGAGTTTTCTTATGTCTAGTGGTTGTCATTTTTGTCTAGGGAACCTTTTTACTATATCATAGCACAAGGGGGTGGGCCTACGAGTACCACTTGGTTGGGTGGAACATGCACCTTACACCATTGGGTCCCCAGTTCTTGTTTATGATGGCCCGGGTACTTCCTGCTTCGATCCCAGCAGTTCACCGAGAGAACCCAACCCATATAAGGGGGCGTGTCATCTATAGGTGAAGAGCGGGGTTAGGGTCGAGCATCATCCATCAGTTAGTAGGTCTATTGGAGAGCTCGCGTGTACCAGTGGATTTGTACTTTCTTTTATGTCTCATTTATATCAAGTGGATACCTTGTTTGTATATCACTCCTCTATTGTGTTCGAGGAGAATTCTTGTAACTTATAATTGTAACACGTATGTAAGATCTACCTCATTTGGAAATTAGTATTATATTTATTATGTTCAATGCAACGTAATAATGAATTGTTATTGTACTTTATATCTTATGTGATGTAATTTAATGTTTTGAATGTATGATCTTAAATTATGAGTTTAATTTATATGTTATGGTTAAATAACTTTGGTAAAGTGGAATTCGAATGTAATACCTTGTCACGTATCTTAGAGATTGTATGCACTAGTGTTGTTATTATCACATGTTAATATTACAGTTACAAAAAAAATTACTACACTTCCGTTGTGTTTGTAACATTCTTTAAGGTTACGAGGCAGGGCATTACAACCAGAATGATTTTAATTTTTGCTATATTATTTTAGTTTACTATTTTATTATATTATATGTATTTATAATAGGATAAGTTTCGTTAGGTTTGTATTTATTAAAAAAACAAGTGTGATATCTTGTATCTCTTGGGATATGGTGTTGTACACCATTGTATAATTTGATATATTATAATGTTGTAATTAAATAATTATTTAGTTTTGATCTGCACCTAGGTGGTATGGTTAATCACACTAGGTAATTATTTGGGGACCACTTGTATGTTGTATTGTAACATTGTATTATTATTTAATGTATGGGATCCATGTGATAATAATTTAATATTGGAAAAATATTCAAAAAGTGAAACTTAGTACCCAATATTAAATAAGGGATTAGTGGTTTTGTGTTCACATGGTTTTTTGGTACATGGTTTTATCTTACCACTTGGTTGTATTTGTGTGAGCTTGAGTCTATAAAAGCAAGAACATGTTTAGTGGTTAAGGTTTGTTGGGTGAGTGGGTTGTCATTATTGAGTCTTTTTGAGTGCATATGTGAAGCATGGCATGGGATGTGTGGATTCATGCTTGGAAACATGAGGATGCATTGAGAAGTTTGATGCTTTAGAGGTATTCATTGTAACTCTTGTATTGATTTATTGCTGAATAATATGGAGTAGGGACGCTTTTGGAAGTTGGGTTTCTCTCTTGAGGGTTTTCCTAGGGTATATCTTGTGTTATCTTATGGCTTGTCTATTTGATCTATGCATTGTGATTACTTGTATGAATGTTTATCTCTCATGGGGTTATGTAGGAAATGGAATAAGTTTGAGGGTTGAATGTATTATTTCCTAACAAGTGGTATCAAATCTTTCATGGTTGATGGGTTTTTGTTATAACCCTAGTTTGAGAGAATTTTTGCAAAGTTGAGGCCATGAACATGCATGTTAGATTTGAGTGTCCATTAAAAGATATGAAACACATGTTGCAAGTGTTTGTTTGTAGATTTAAGCTTTTGGGTTGTCAAGATTTGTTGGTTTTATTGTAGATTTGAAGCTTTTCAAATTTAGGTCAAAGAAGGTTTCTTGGTTTGAGTTTTTATATGAGGGTTTTATAGGGTAAATTTCATGGATGGACTCTTCAGACAAAATGAACCTCACTATTGGATCCAAGAGGTTGAGACATGAAAAATGACATAAAATTCAACCTAGTTTGGAGAAGTTGAAAAAATGCAAAAAAAAATAGTCAAAGGCCTATTTGGTTGTAGGGCTGATGTGCACGAAAAAAATATTAATTTTTTTTTAATCTATTAGTGGAAAGTAATAACTTGTAGAAAAAATAGTCCGACCTAAAAAATAAAATAAAAATAAAAATTAAAAAGTCGATTGGAAAAAGCCTTTGAAAATATTTTAAAATAAAATATATATTATGGAGTGGTATGGGGTCCGCATACCTTGTACCTCTTGCCCCTACATCATCCTTGTTGTAGAGTCGTATATATCATTGCAACCTATGCATTTTTGTATTTAACCACCATAAATAAAAATATTTGATAGTAAGTTGGCCTTTAAATATTAAAAGGTTTTAAACTTTGACTAAAATGGCCACTAATTTTTAAACCGCATCCTCCACCTCTGCCTACCCCCTACACCCCCACCTCTCCCTACCTTTTTCATTTATTATGCCTTAATTCTAAATATTAAGAAAAATACGCCACCCTTTAAAGCTTTAATATTTTTTTTAAAAAAAATTGGTTTTTATTTTGGAGTGGGGCCCACCAAAAACTTGCTTATAAATTCAAATTAGACATTTTTTCAAACTTGCATAACTTTCACCTAGGGTGTCAATTTTTTGACTTCTTATACTCATTGGAAAACTAGTTTTGAGCACTGCATAGTGGTACAGTTTTGGTTTCTAATTTTTTTGTTTTGATCAATTTTTTTAGCCTGGAAGCCAAACGTTCTCTTGTACATAGTTTTGAGCATAAATTTTGCATATGGAATCATATTTTCAATTTTGAAGAGGTGTTGGAGAGAATGTAAAATGTATTACATATTGGATCAGTTAGATTATTATTTTTTGGTGTTGGATGAGATTAGTACTTGTTTGATCACTTGTAGGTGCCTAAGATTCAGGGTGTGATTGTGTGAGCATCCAGATGATTCAAGAGGTGAAACCTTGAGGAGGTACATGTTTTTATATGATATTTATGATGATACAATTTATTATTAGTTTGGTGCTTCTTGGTACATATTTAAAGGTTTTTTTAGAGATTTAATTTGATGGTGACAGGTACATAGGTTCTCTTCGATTTTGAGGACATGGTTTGACACAAGTGGAGAATTGGAGTCTTGTATGGGTGATATTTGAGTGTAGGTACAATGATGGATATGATTATGGTTTCATGGATATGTAGGTACATTTGATGCATTAGCATGACATGATCATGTATGTGGTTGTTTGGTGACGATATGGTTTGGTGTTAAGAGATTGTTCTTATCTTCTTGATGCTCATTTGGTTCCTTGACTATGGTTAATCATTTGTGGATATGGTTAGAAAATAAGACATGTGGTTGATTTGGTGTTTGAGTCTTGATTTTTGCAGGATTATCTTCTTTGATATCTTAGTTTGCAGGTTACTAATGTGATGATGAGTTTTCATGTTTCAGTGGTTGGATCTACGAGTTATGCAGTTGTATGGATTGATCACCCATTCAGTTGTAGTGGGATCACTTGGATGTGGACTATCTATATCAAGGTCATTTTTTATTCATTATTGTTATAGATTTTATTAGTTGGCCTTGTCTATGGTCATTTGTGCATTAGTATGTTACCTTGGCATGAGAGGATGGATGGTTAGAGTACCTAATTATTCAGTTCATGGGACTTGTAGCATGTGGTTTGATCATGATTTCATAATCATTGGGAGCTTTTGACAGTGATGACTTAGCGGTGTAGGATTGGTTCTTGATGTTTTGATGGCAATTGTATGTATCTTATTGGATTGGAGATCTTGGTTTCACTTGTATGTTACTGACATTGTAGTTGAGTTTGTGTAGACCTGGATGATCTTCATGGAGGATATGGTAGTCATGATGTCATTTGTAGCTCAATATCATGGTTCAGTAGGAGTTTTTGGAAGTGACCTGGATGCATCATTGGTGATGGTTATCTTTATGTGATTTGAGATGTAATTTATTAGTTTAGAGTGTGAGTGTTATTATGTCTTGGATTAATCTCAATACTAATTTATACTTTTGGCATGATATGTGTTCTCTTGATACTAATTTAGATCTTTGACATTGATCTTGGTAGTTCTCTTTGTATTGAGTACATTGATCATTTGCTTGATTACTTCATGATGGTGCTATGTTGCATTTGGATTTTGATATGTATTGATCAGTTACAAGTGCTCATGGATACTTGGAGACGTGGGTGAGGCTAGAATTCTCTTTAGATTAGAGACATTTTCTTGAGATGGTTATTCTTTAGAGGTTTCGGCAGGAAGACTGAGGAGCTTTCACCTAGGTATGAATGTGAGCTCATGCTAGACCAATAGAGGAGATTTTTCTTGGAGTGAGTCATGATTACTTGGTTATCCTAGAGGATAATTTTGATTCCCCACTCTTGTTCTACTTGGAAGTTTATCATTTGAGAGGTATTTTCCCATTATTTATTTAAATGTGTTATGTTTCATGCTTTGACTTCTCATGGGATTGAGTAGAGTCATGGTGATTGATTTTGGAGACTCATTTGAGGATTTTTTAGCATGAATTTATATTTCTTTATCTTTCATGGATATGGATCTTGAGCTATGGATAATAAGTTCTGGAGAATTCATTATGAGGGAGGGTTAGCATGGTTATCTCCTTGTGCATTTGAGTTTATGTTATCATTTATTGATGAGGATTATTTAGGAGATGGTTTATGGGCTGATTTTCAAATTTGAGTTTGATCTTCTTGGTTAGAGAGGCTTACTACATCCATGTTGGCATTTACATGATTCATATGTTGGTTTAATCTAAGAAATTGATTTTTGGGTTAGTGCAAGATCATGGGGGTCCAAACCAGGCCTCTAAGTGACAATGAAAATTTAGAAAAATAGAGTTAGGTAACTTGAAATAAAAATTTGAATAGGTTGTTAACATAATTTGAAAAATATGTAAAAAAAAAAGTTATAGAAAATCGAATGTAGTTTCTAGGCTACTAGTCCTTTTTTGGAAAAAAGTAAATCTGTTTTGTGAAAAATTGAAATTTCAATTCATTGGTACTAAATTTTCAAGAAAAAGATAAGAAGAAGGTGTATGTTTGACCACCCTAAGTACAAGAATTTTTTTTTTTTTGAATCTTTCAATAAAAGTAGAGGACACATGCTCGGATGTGCCAAATTTTTTTTGTAATATCTTTCCATGTAATAATTAGTTATGATTTTTTTATTAGAACATTTCAGAATTATTAAAACATTTGTGTTTGATCACCATAACTTGGTCAAAAATTTATGAAATTCAACATTTTTTTAATCCTATAGTATGTGAAGCATAGAATGTGACACATCTTGTAGGTTCAAAAAATGTTAAGTAGTTTGAAAGTTATAAAAAAATTGAATCAGCCAATCAATCAGGACTTTAGTAGTAATGTATGTAGAAAATCAATAATAATTATTTATTAAATTCAAAATAAGGCATAATTTATATTGGTGGAAATCTGACAATTTTTTCTATAAACCCTTTTCGTTCATGAAATCTGGATAAAAAAAAAAGTTGTCAGCCACAAAGGAAAACTTTAGAAAACTAACCAAATTTTCTAAACCCATTTTTTGGGTTGACTTTCTAGGTTAGGAAATCCCAAAGAAAATCTTGAGCCTAATAATTTTGTTAGAAAAATATGGATATCCATTTAGAATAGATATCAGTTACTTGTATTATTTATAATACATAATATTTAATATTGTAATATATACTAATATACTAATATATTATATATTATGTATTATATAATATGTATTATATTATATATTATATTATACATTATTATATTATATATTATTATATTATTATATTATATATTAGATATAGTATATATATTAAATATTAAATATTATATTAATATTATGTAATATATATTATATATTATATACTACATAGTATATATTATATATTGATTGGGAGAGAGATAGAGAGAGAGAAAGACCTTAGAGGGAGTGAGATACTTGAGAGGGATGGGGAGAGAGAGTTGAGAGGGAGGGAGAGAGAGAGAGAGAGAGAGAGAGAGAGAGAGAGAGAGAGAGGGAGTCTTGAGAGAGGGAGAGAGGATACTTGAGATGGAGAGAGAGACTTGAGAGATAGAGAGACCTAAGAGGAGGGGAGAGAGAAACAGAGAAATACCCAAGAGGGAGATAGAGAGAGAGAGAGAGAGAGGAGAGGGAGGGAGAGAGGTAGAGAGAGATACTTGAGAGGGAGGGAGAAAGGGAGAGAGATTCTTGAGAGAGGGACTTGAGAGGGAGAGAGAGAGAGAGACTTAAGAGGGAGAGAGAGGAAGAGAGAAAGACCTAAGAGGGAGAGAGAGAGTTGAGATGGAGAGAGAGAGAGAGAGTTGAGAGGGAGAGTGTTTTCCAGTGTTGGTACCCTTTAGAATAAGAAGTGATGCAACCATCAAACAAAACCATTAAAACTAAATTCAACATTCATGCCATTAAAACCTTCAAGCTTAATAACATTTCATTGTATCTCCTTCATGTAAAAGGAATAAAATCATCATGAATAAGAATCATTATCTTTCAACCATGATATATAAATAAGAACATTATGTACACCATAGGGGTTTGATGCAACCTTCAAACAAAATACTTACAAGACAACAAGATACACGTTCATTAGATTGTTTGTGTGAAATCTATACAATAATCATGATAAAAAAACAAGACATCACTCAACCATGATGCATGAACAAACACTATATATGCACACTATATGTGAACAAACACTAAATTAATAGATTATTTAATATTTATTACTAAATTCTTTTCTCATCATTATTCTGTTCTCTTCATAAATTCATCACTAAAAATATACATCCAACTAAATTATTTATAAAATATCCATCCAATAAAATTCTTTATAAAATATCCATCCAAGGTAAAAAAAATTTATAAAAATAATATCATTTTCAGTGTGAACTGAAAAATTCAATAAAATTCAATAAGATCATTGTCTTAATAAAGTGTTGTGGCTCTATGTTGCATTTCTTCATTTCTTTGTATTTTCCTTTTCAGAATGGAACTGTCTCCTCTCCTATAGCCATCGTTGATGCTCATCTAACTCCACATTAATGGACCTAACAACATCAACAATATTTTGCATTGTATATGCAAAACACCTCAAATATGGTGGAATAAATTCTTCATTTTGAATAACATTAACTTGATCCTGAATGGATCTAACATTCACATCAATTTTTTTCTCACAAGTGAGCACCATCGACTACAGGTGGTGGTGTTGGGGGTTTACGAGGTGTAGTGGGTAGAGGTGGAGGGAGTGGATCCATGATTTAGATATAAGTGAACCTATATTAAATTTATAATTTCAAAATGTAAGATACATTTTTTTAAATCCCCTTAAACCATTCAATATAAACGACTTAATTGAATACAAATAAAAAATGTGTAAATCTCATTTATGTCTAAGGAATGTAAATGAAAAATAAATAATTGTTAAAGTGATGTGAAATATCATTAAAAAATACATTAAATTTTTACCTCGCTACAATGTGGAAGTGTTAAGCTTCAAATTGATTCAACAAAGGTGCAAGTGTTAAGCTCCAAATTGCCAATACATGGTGAATTTTTATACATAGTTAGTAATGGTTAAACAAAACTTGTCCCAACAACTATAAGGAAATGGGAAAAGTTAATGGGTAATAATTGATGGGCTATGCAGGAGGCTATCATACAATATGATACAATATGATAGCCTCATGCATAGCCCATCGATTGTTATCCATTAACTTCACCCATTTCCCTATGCTTGCTAGGACAATTTTTTTGGCTAGTACTAACTATGGATCTGTTGGACTCAAGGAACATTGAGAGGGGGGGTGAATTAGTGTTCCACAATTTTCTTATTTTATTCTAGATCTTAAACTATTTACAACACTTAAACATAAATAAATATGCAAGCACATGAAGGAGACAATCTAAACACCATAATTCCAAGATTTTTACGTGGAAACCCTATTAGGGGAAAAAACATGATGGAGGTTAATCCAGAATTTATACTATGTTAAAAGTATGAGAAAATAGGGAATGCACATGCATTCAGACACATTGCCTAGAGCTCACTACTCAAAAAGCTCACTACTTACATGAAGGTTCATTGTCTTACAAGATGATTGAATTAAAAAAAAATTTGAATTGAGAAAGATGATATCTTCTAATTCCTGGTTTTAGTTCCAGTGAAGCTTAGTAATCGATCTTCTATCCTTCTGACTGATAAGATACTTCTTCTCTACTCTACTCTAACTCACATCACAAAATCTTTAATGCACAAGTGAAACTGTGCATAAATCCTTAAACATCCTTCTGATATTCGCAACACACACCTGCTTTGATCTTTCACACACTTACCACACACTTCAAAATGAATTAGCTGTGATCTCATATTATATATATTTGCTACCAAGATTTTGATTGCTCCAAGTCGGCTTCAAAAAAATATAAAATATTAACCAATGGTCAACTCAAATCACAAATTATATTTAATGTGTACCCATCAAAGTTAGAAAAACCATATCTAGGACCCAAAACAAAATGCTCGAACACCCAGACATTTAAAAAATTACTCCTTATACATCCACGACATGCCAAATTCACTTAGTTGGCCTTCAAGAACAAATAAACAAAAAATCATCCTGTCGGATCTCCTAACTTATACACTAATTGATGTGACACCACAAAACTTAGCAATAGGGTAATGCAGATGCTTAACAACCTTCTCCAATATCCACAACTCAAAATGATGATCTGGTGAAGCATACAGATCAACATACTAACCAGATACTTTATTCTTTATTTTCCCTACTAGTATGAGCGAATCCTAATTTGCGAACCAGAATAATGAATTAGGTTGCCATCAATGACAACACTAGAATCCATATTCCAACAAATAAGCCATATGCCAACAATCTCCCCCTTTGGAATTGATGGAAACACTTCGTGAAAAATGAGTAAGTGTCAAAACCAATATGATTATGCTCTCTCTCCCCATTTTAGATTTCAAATTTTCAAATTTCAAAACACAACTCCCCCTTAGAATTATAAGGAATTTTTCATTGCTCTCTCTCCCCCTTTGATATCAATGACAAACATACTTTTCACTGCATTCACTTCCTCTTTCAAACATTCAAAATTTGAAGAAATACAAAGGTATGTGCAAGATCATGATGGGCCAAAAAGTGGTGATATGATGGGTATGTGTAGGTTATGTGGTTAATAACTTTTTTTTACCCAAAATTGATGAAACAAAAAGGGTTTTTAAAGGAGATTCTTAGATTTCCACCATTGCAAATTATGCTTTACTTTGAATTTAATAAATAATTATTATTCATTTTCTATTTGAATTACGACTAAAGTCCTGATTGATAGGCTGATTGAAAAACATCTATAGCTTTCAAACAACATCATATTTTTTGAATCCAAAACATGCATCACATTCTATGCTT
This sequence comes from Sequoia sempervirens, assembly GCA_007258455.2. Taxonomy (NCBI): domain Eukaryota; kingdom Viridiplantae; phylum Streptophyta; class Pinopsida; order Cupressales; family Cupressaceae; genus Sequoia; species Sequoia sempervirens. The sequence goes on along the minus strand of VDFB02086081.1, from coordinate 175,707,523 downwards.
CGCATAATATAAGATTTAAAAAAAAAATGAATTTCATGAAGTTTTGACCAAGTTAAGGTGGTCAGACATACAAGTTTTTATATTTTTTAAAAGTTGCAATAAAAAATTCATAATTAATTATTTACTTGGAAAAAGATTACAAAAAATATGTATCACATCGAGACATGAGTCCTCTAATTATATCTAAAATCTTATAAAAAAATATTATCATTTTATTATGGTTAGGGTGGTCAGACAAACACCTACTTCTTATTTTTTCCCTAAAATTTTAGTATTATTGCATTGAAATTTCAAATTTTCACCAAATAGATTTTATTTTATTTTAAATAAAACTAGTAGTTTAGAAACTAAATTCAATTTTCTACAGATTATATTCTTACATATTTTTGAAATAATATAGATAAATTATTCAAATTTTTATGTCAAGTTGCCTAACTCTGATTTTTCTAAATTTTTGGCCACTTAAGGGCCTGCTTTTTCCATGATGATCCTACACATACCCACAATTGCTACTCAAGTTAGAAAATTATCTTGTACTTGTCTTTCATTTCTGGAAGAAACTTCTTCCATGCTTCCATTGAAATCCAAATGATTATGACCAAGCTGCTATTCTTAGATGTCCTGTTGATAATCTGAATGAGAGATTCTAGAATTGTGATTGCCTCTTCTAATTTTTCTCCTTTCCTCAGAACCTCAATTAGTTGCTCCAATTTGCATTCAGTTAAAATCCTTCAATTCCAAAAGGTGTCCACAAGGTTGTTTTTGGTGAAGTGAAATTTTGCATGCTTAGACTACAACTCTTGAATCCTTTTCTTGACTGCACCAACCTTATCCTAAAATATGTTATAATCTGACCAATTTTGACCAACTTAGCTTCAATTTTATCTAGCTTATCCTTGTATCTCCCTACGACATGAGGCCAACAAAGATAATAGTTGTAAATGTTATTTTTTGAATTTATACATTGCCTCAAAACATTCATTTGCCTTTTCAATTTGGTAAGAGATGGCCTAAACTTCTCCTTCATATGTAGAATTATTTCTTCCTCTTTCTTGTCTAGGGACTCAGAGACCATAGCATCCTTAATGCATTTAATCATCTCTTCAGAAAATACATTATGCAAACTCTCCAAACCAATGTTATTGAGCACAAATTAAGAAATCAATGTGCTCTCGATCAGGTCCTACTCATATGAGAGTCTCTCAGACCATAAGTCAACAATTTTCTGCATCCCATCTTTCTCCTGAACAAGCTGTAATATCATTTCTTTGGATAAAACAACTTCTTCTTTGCTTCCTTCTGCCATTACTACATTTGTTTCAACTGATTCTATTTTTCCCTTGGAGTGTACTCATCAAATTCCTCATTTGGTATGTCCACAATTACTTATTCTTTACCTTTTCCTTCAATTTCTAGAGACTTATGTGTCGATGGAGTGTAAACAACAATCTCTTCTACTCTTTTCTTCTTCCTTTCCATTTCACAGGAAGAGGATCCAACCTCAAGTGTTTTTACTGGAATGGAAATGCTAATTACACCAAACTTCCCCAATAATTCCTTAAAGATATTTGCATACTCTTTCTCACAGTTTGTCAAAGTATTAGAATTTGTCAAAAAAATTGTTTGCAAACTAGTTCATTTTCTTTCCAAACAACATTATCGATCTGCGGTAAGTAATTTAGAAAATACATCACAAGATATATGACCAAGGTACCAAACCTGAAGGGGTAATCTGCCTCCTTGGTAAGTTGCACATTTTCAATCAACTGATCTTTTAGCAATCCAGATAGATAAAAATATTTATCCTCCATAATCATTTTATGAGAGATATAAACTATTCCTGCTGAAGTTGCACCTTCCTTGTTCCTGAAGAAGATTTTGTATGAAATTCCATGCGCAATTTACCTTGTTATAGGATCCTTGATAGTTGAAATTATCAAAGCCCTCTGATCTCCAGTTACTCTGGTTAGGGTTTCAACCTCCTTGTTATGAATCAACTTCTTTTTTGGAATATCCCTAACATTGCATAATCCAGTTAAATTCATGATCACCTCTTTCAAAATGTGATAGGGTTTATCCAGAGTAAGAATCTCATCATTCAATATGTTCAAGATAAACCTAACAGCTTATGCATTAGAAAAATAAGGAAATTCACTCCAAATGTCCAAAATTTTGTGTTTCACACCTTCAAGCCATTTCAATTCATCAGTCAACAACATATTTCTCACATCCCTAATCTTCTTAATACTATATTCATCCATATTTACAATTCCTTTGATTTGCTTCATTTTCCATACCAAATGAGTTTCTACCGAGCATCAAATTAAGTGAGAATTTTGTAAGCAACTAGAATACATGATGGATTCACTACCGAATTAACCTTTACTCCTTCAAAATTATGCTACAAAGGCTCTCCTTCTATTCTTCTTCGATGCAGGGTGACAAATGAGGGTTCCAAATACCCTTTTATAGCTTCACACCTAACCTTTTTGATGGCATTACATTTTTTACCCTAGGAGTTCTGAGTACTCTATTTTCTCAAACAATGATAGAAGAATTCATATGTGGACCTTCTACTCCTCGAACTCTCTGCACAAGTTATCACAAATATATTTTCAAACCTTTCACATAACTACTAACAAATTCATGGATTTCGGTTCCAACTATCAATCAAGGGGACAAGGATTTTGCTAAAAGATCCCTAGGCCAATGGCCTAAGATCAATTTTCAGAGGAATTACCAGAAACAGATTATGATGTGAGCCTATTTCCTTCATCAGATTCACTTCTCATTACCCATGTTTTATTCATCTAATCCCTTATTTCTTCCACAATCAATTTCCCTTTTCCTTTATCATCTTTATGGGAAATTATGCCTTGGTATACTAGACCTCTTCTATCCATGTTTTTGTTCTTGCAAAATCTTGCAATGTGACCAAATTTATTGCAATTGTAACACACAATTTTTTTTTGTCTAGACCACTTATTCCATTGATTTGCTCTTGACCTACATTGATTAGCAATATACCCTAATCTTCCACAAGTGTAGCATTTAAAATTCCTTACTTTGACAGACATCTTTCTGCATTCAATTGATTTATGACCAAATTTGTTGCAACTAAAACACTAACTGAAAAATGATGGATTGCTTGAACTTATTTTACTTCTACACTGAGAAGCCATATGACTGATTTTATTACAAAAAAAAGTAGTGACCATTAAAATTTTGAGCATTGGATTGTCTTACCAGATACCTTTTTCCTTTGTTCATTTGATTTCTTTTTTTAGAATCCTTAAGTTCAAATCTGGAGCTTTCTCCCTTCTCATATCCAAGACCTCGCTTCTCATTTGCATCCTTTTATCCTTTAGTCAGCTCATCAAGCTTAGTAGAACTGATCCTAAAATTCTCCTTGTATTCATTTGTAGTTGTGAGTTCATCTATGAGAATAACTATCTATCTTTCAAGCTCTTGTTCATTATTTTTGGATTGTTGTAGTTCAATCTCCAGCTGAAAGAATCCACCATTTAAACTCTACTACATTCTTCATATCTTCCCTTCAAGGACTGGGCCAAATTCTCCTCATTCTTTTTCCTTTCTTCAATCTCCTTAGTCATCTTCATCACCATAGATTCCATCTCAAGCTTTAGAGAAAAATTGTCCCTAGCAAGCTTTTCACATTCTTCAATTATTTCTTTTAGGGTCTAATTCAAATGAACACCTTCCAAGAATTTACTTTCTTTCTACTTTAGCTGATCACATAGTTCCTTCCTCTTTTCTCTCGAATCATTGGTTTTATCTTTCAAAGATTGAATGAATTTTTCAGCATCCTGAAGATTTGCTTTTAACTCCATAACTTCTGCTTTAAACTAATCAAGATCATCAAGTTCCACCACAAGCTGCTATTGAAGACCGCTAGAGTCGTTTGCATTCCAAGATCCACCTCAAGCTATTAAATTTCTACAAAGGAACTAGGCTTTGATACCAATTGTTGGACTCAAGGAACACTGAGAGGGAGGGTGAATCAGTGTTTCACAATTTTCTTATTTTATTCCAAATCTTAAACCATTTTCAACACTTAAACATAAATAAAGATGCAATCACATGAAGGAGACAATCTAAACACCATAACACCAAGATTTTTGTGTGGAAACCCTATTAGGGGAAAAATGATGGTGGAGGTTAATCCACAATTAACTCTGTTAAAAGTATGAGAAAATAGGGAATGCACATGCATTCAGGCACACTGCCTAGAGCTCACTACCTTACAAGATGATTGAATTACAAAAAAAATTGAATTGAGAAAGATGGCATCTACTAATGCCTAGTTTCAGTTCCAGTGAAGCTCAATAATTGATCTTTTGTCCTTCTGATTGATAAGATACTTTTGTTCTACTTCGCTCTACTCTAACTCGCATCACAAAATCTTTAATGGACAAGTGAAACTATGCATAAATCGATCAAATACCCTTTTGATATTCGCAACACACACTTTCTCCGCTCTTTCACACACTTACCACACACTTCAAAATGAATTAACGATCTCAGATATATATCCACTACCAAGATTTGGATTGCTCCAAGTCAGCTTTAGCAAAATATGAAATATTCTCCAATAGTTGGCTCAAATCACAAATTATATTTAATGCATACCCATCAAAGTTGGCCAAACCATAGCTAGGACCCAAAATAAAATGCTTGAACACCCAAACATTTAAACAATTACTCCTTATACATCTGCGAGATGCCAAATTCACTTAGTCGGCCTTCAAGACCAAATAAACAAAAAATCATCTTGTTGGATCTCCTTTATACATTGATTGATGCGACACCACAAAACTTAGCAATAGGGTAATGTAGATTCTTAACAACATTCTTCGAGATACACAACTCAAAATGATGATCCAGTGAAGCATATAGATCGACATACTAACTGGATACCCTATTCTTTATTTTCCCTGCTAATAAAACTTTGATCTTTACTCTGCTTGCCACTATGAGTGAATCTTGATCTGCAGACCAAAATAATGACTTAGGTTTCTATCAATGACAACACTAGAAGCCATATGCCAACAAGATCCAAATTCACTAAGTATTGACAATTTAGAGCACTTCCAACAAGGGTCTTTTCTATTTTGAGAGCTGAGGAGAGTCAAAAGAATTAAAAAATTAAAAAACAAATTATTTTAAAGCAAAGAAATACTAACTTAAGAATAAGAAACAAAGCAAGAATTTAAGAAACACAAGAATACGTGATAAAGAAGAAGGAAATATAGACAAGAATGTAAAACAATTTAAATAAATGTAGAAAGGGGGTAATGAAGGCTCAATCTTTTTTTTTTAATCTTTTTTTTGTTTTCCACTAATGAGGGTTTCAAATTTTTTTGTAGGTTTATATTGAAATGAAAAAATTCAACAAAACTACAAAGAATACAAAAACAACCTAAATTAATCACTAATTAGCAAAAAAAAGGAAAAAATTGAAAGAAAAGGATTCAAACACATACTTGGATCACACTAGAGGTCGCTACGCATGATAGAGGTTGTTGCTCAATTATGCTTGTTGTGAAAATGAGATAGGACTCGGGTTTTTAAGTCCTCAACAAAATGGATATCCGTTTATAATGGATATTCATTTGCCATGTATTTTGAATTATAATAAATGTATTATATATAAATATATCATAATATATTTAATATATTATATTATATTTATTATATAATATATATTATATATTAGATATATTATAGTATATACTATATATAATAATACTATAATATTTTAATTCCATATCCCATAAACTTGTATATATATATTATATATTATATATTGAGCATTTTAATGGACATAGTGAGAGGGACAAAGGAGAGAGGGAGGGAGAGAGGGAGAGTGGAGAGGGAGGAGGGAGAGAGAGGGAGGGACAATAGGGGAGAGAGGGGAGAGGGTGAGGGGGAGGGAAGAGGGAGAGGGAGGAATGAGGGGGAGATGGGAGGGAGGGAGAGAGAGAAAGAACAAGAGAGATAGGGACAGAAAGGGAGAGAGGAAGGATGATTATATTAAGATCCATGCGATTTACGGATGATGATGGTGACCTGATGCATTATTTAATATGATCCGATCTACATGAAGAACCCATTACATATGATGATGATGATGATGACGTGATGACAGACATATTTATTTATGACGCATTATACGCGATGACATGACATACGCATACGGACGAGCGACGATATTTATTGATGACGAGCGACATATGCATAAATGACATGCCAATCAAGCGTGACATATTGGATGATGACATTTTATTATTATTATTTTACATGATCAGCCGCATTATTACATAATGACATGACCCAAACGATTGAAACCGAGGGAGAGGGAGGAGAGTGGAGGAATGGATGGAAGAGGAGGGAGGGAAGGGGTCATTTATCCTCGGGAAACCGATGCTGACATTTCACCTATCGACATGATGACATTTAACGTATTTATTTTATTTTATTATTTAACGCGATCGGTGATGACACGATGACATTACTGTCCCCAACATTTTATTTACGACACGCATTATGACCGGATTATTATTTACATGATCATGATGATGATGCTGGAGAGAGAAAGAGTGAGAGAGTGTAATAATATATATTATATACTGATATATAACAAATTTATATATCATAACAAATAAAAATTCTTAAAACTAAAGATAACGAATATCTGTTATGAGTGGATATCCATTTTGTTTGTTATAGGTTATAAAGATAGATTGCATGAGAAACAATATATTAATATATAAAATATAAATTTAATGTTTATTATATATTAATATAATATTAATATATATATTATACTAATATAATATTAATATATATTAATATTATATTAATATATAGTATATATTATATAAATATATATAATAAATTAATATAGTATATGAATATATAATAAGTATATATATATATATATATATATATTTATAGCATATGATAATTCTTACGAGTAAAGTAAACAGATATCTGTTTATAATGGATATATGTTTCAAAAAAAATATCCGTTTGGTAAGTTATATAAAAAACAAAAATGGGACTATTTTGAATATTTCAATAGTCCCTACATTCTTTCTATCATGAAATTATCGTGCTTTCTATTTGTATCAGAAAAAAATATACTTTTGGAAGATTCTCTTAAACTTTATTTACAATTACAATCATTTGTGTGTGTTTTTTTGTTTGTGCAACGGGGAGTAGTAGTCATCATAAGAGAAAAGGTAAAAGGAAACTAACAGTAGATCAAATTGAAGCACATAGAGAAAAAGATAGAGAATTTCATAGGAAAAGAAGACTTAAGTTATGAAAAATATTCAAATTGAAGCTTCTTCTACATTGTTAAATGTTAATTCAAGTGAAGATGAAATAAAAATTGAAAATATTGATCATATTGAAATTGAAAATGAAAATATTGAAATTGAAAATGAAAATATTGAAATTGAAAATGAAAATATTGAAATTGAAAATGAAAATATTGAAATTGAAAATGAAAATATTGAAATTGAAAATGAAAATGTGAACAAAATTGAGAATGAAAATGTTGTTGAAAATGAAATTGTTATTAAAAATGAAAATGTTGTTGAAAATGAAATTGTTATTGAAAATGTTAAAAATATTGAAAATGGTGAGAATGAAAATGTTAATAACATTGAAGTTGAAAATGAAAATGTTGAAAATGAACCTTATGTAACACCTAATTACCCGAGAACCCCTAAATAGTTGCTTGAAATAAATGAGAACATAATAGATAATCTTCAAGGAAAAATGTCACAATGAATGGTTCATTTGTGGGCCACCAAAATTTTCAATGAATACTTTTCTGATAAGACATTAACCAAACAATGTCAAATTTTTGTGCAATTACTTAAGATTTACAAAATTAGACCATTATTAAAACAATTGAAGATTTGTGTCACCAGAAATTGGAAAAAAATAGTATTATTGTAAAAAAAAAAATTAATGTTTTAACCTCGATTAGAAAGACTAGTAAGGAAAAAGATAAAAGGGTTTCTTATAGAGTGATCACAACCTCACTAGTAAGCCATTATTTGAGAAAGACTTGTTTAATGAGACAAACTTGTATTGATTTAAATGTAAATCATAAAACATTGAATAGAGCACTCTCAAGAAGAGGAAGACTCAATAGTCATTTTCATAATGATACGTGGGCTTTTAGTGAGAGGGTTCTATGTGTTGATAAAAAGCTAACCGATAATGTAAAGATGCAAATTGAACAATTTTGGAACTCTCACTCTAGAGTATCACCAAATGTAAATGATGTTTTAAAGTTATGAATTGGAAATTGAGATTTTACACTGCATCCTAAACATTTCTTGGAATGTAGCCAAACAATTTTGTACAATTTTTTTTGTGAAGAACATCTAAATTTGCAAATATTACAAAGGGATTTTGAGTCTTGCAAACCATTTTATTGTGTACTTATTAATGTTCGTAATACATGTAAATACCATGTTGAGTTTTCAATGTATCATGAATTATTATTCCATATTCATTCTACTATGCATACTGACGAAACATTGCAGGAGTGTCATGCATTACAACTTCCCAAGTCATCCAGGGACTTGTTAGATTCATTTTATGTATTAGAGGTGATAACCACTTTTTTTTATAGAAATAATTTTTTAAATGAAATGTGTTTGCAATGTGGTGGTTTATCAAAGTTTGTAACATGCTTTCATAAAGGTAGCGATCATGATTTTGGTAACAATATTGTTGAGAAAAAAAGGTTTGAGATAGTCAAATACACATTGAAGAGTGGAGGTGAGGGTTCTTGATGCGATTTGGTTGTAAGAGAGGTAAGTATTTCTGATTTTAAGAAAAATATTTTCTATAAGTATGCAAGGCATAGCCACAGGTCGCAGTGGTTGGATCAACAATTCAAGATGTGTAAAGACTTTTTCCCCATTGGAACTATTGTATTTGTAATTGATTTTGCTCAAAAATCACATATTGCAACCACAAAATAAAGTTCAATCATAATATTATAATTCTATTCAAATTGCTATTTTTTTCCACATAACATATAGACATGCCCCTGATAGTATAGAAGAGGACAGGAAGATAATCATGGAGTACCATTTTTACATGAGTGATGATAGATCTCATTCATCTAAGTTTGTACAACATTGTTTTCAAAAAAAAATTGAGTTCTTGTAAGAAAAAGGTATTGCAATGGGACATCATCTAATTTGGTTAGCTAACTACAAAGGGAAATTCAAGAATTCTCACATGTTTATTCGTTAAGCATGATTCATATAGAGAGGGGGATACCACACATTTGGATTTATTTTTTTAAGTTGGGCATGGAAAAGGAAAATCTAATGACACAAGTGCATGTGTGAAGAGAGTTTTGGTTAAGAAACAAATGGAGATTAGAGGTGGTGCAACATTTAGTGATGCACATTCTATTGTTGATTGGTGTACTTATGCATTATTAGGGACACTTGATTCACAAGTATGTAGGTTCTTTTGGTTGGTTGAGGAGGGCATAGTGGGAGACAAATTGGAATATCAAACAATCAAAGATTCTTCAAAGATGCATTCATTTCAAAGCTCATATGTACGTGTATGGATCATATGGACATGAGAGATTGCTTATTTTTGTCAGAATTATATTCAGTGTGATTGGGATTAGTGAAAGTCAAGTGAGTGGCTACATACATGGATTCCATAGTACTTAACCCCTTTATCTGTAGCACAATCCTCTTTAGAAGATGAAATAGAAAGTTAAATTGACTACAAACATCTTCCAGATCTTGTACAACTAGGACATGTCTATGCAGTTGTAACACTGTAGGGGAATGAAGAGAGATTAGACTATTGGTTGGTACAATGTGTACAAGGAAAGAAAAAACTAAAACAACCGATGATAGATGATGATGGGTTCATGTATCCTACAAGTTCAATTATTTTTTGAACTTGGTTGCATTACCATTTCATTATCGTTTAGGTTGTTTAGAATAATATAGATTTGTTATTCTAAGCATATTTTCTAGTTTCCATTACAATTTCATCATCATTTAGGTTGTTTAGTAGTTATTCTAAGTATATTTAGATGTTGATAAAAACTTATGATCATACAAGTTCAATTATTATTTTCAGAACTTGGTTGCGAACATATATGATTAGAAAGAATGACATACCTAAATTTGAAGACTATGAGAAACACAAAACCATTCTCATGTATTCACACCTTGTTATAGCAATAATTGTTATGTTATTGAGACATCATGCTAGACCAAAAACAAAGGAACTATGAAAAATTAGTAGTGATGATCATGAAGCATTACTCCAAACTTTGAAAGTAAAAGATGACCCTTCAAACACACTTGAGTAGTGGATCATTTGTTGTATGGAACATGTATGCTATTTTTCATCACATTTTGATATTGTTTATTTGCTAAGGTTCATTATTTAGGTTTTTTAGAATAATATAGATTTGTTATTCTAAGCATATTTTCTAGTTTGCATTACCATTTGGTTGTACGAGTTGCAAAACAAAAGTTGCATCACTCTGCAACTTTACATTACTTGCATCTGACAACTTTTTCCTCAACTGAAAACTCGTCACCACAGAAAAACATGCCTACTACTTTACTAAAATTTTATTTATCACATAATCTGACAATTCACCACTTTTTGAGTAATGGATCTAAATGATAAATTCCATTCCAAAGAAATTAAATGTCATCTAAAACAAAAGTGACAACACTTCAAACAATCTTGACCAAAAGTTCCTAACTAAACAAGAAACATAAAGTGCATTAAAACTTGATTCGTTTTATTGTCAATAAAAAAATATACAAACATATTCAATGATCTGAAAATACATGTAAGTCAGATCTGAAACATTGTAAGAAAATAGAAATATAAATGATAGAAATATTTAGATTATATAGATATGAGTGTTTTGGTTTTAGGAAAATTCACCATCAGCAATTCATCCTCAACCATTCATCTCCAACAATTCATCACCGTAGAAAATTCAACACCAATTCATCACCATAGATAATTCATTGCATATACAATTAGGAAATTGCGGGTGGTGAATTTTCCTAGAGATGAATTTGTCATGGCATGAATTATTGGAAGTGAATTGCTGGCGGTGAATTGTTGGCAATGAATTTGCCCGATATTTCTGTTTTTTATAATTGATAACAATATTGTATAAGAATATACATCAAAATCAGAAATAAACTTTTGATTAAACTCTTACAAATAAAGAGATAACAATATTATATAAGAATATACATCAAAATCAGAAATGAACTTTTGATTAAACTCTTAAAAATAAGAAGATCCAGTCCAATAAAGTCATCTCCACAAATGAAACATGATCTAATTACACTTCTACAAAGTTAAAATCGATCATATAATAAACCATCATCCTCGCAAATTAAACTATAACCCTTCCATATATCTAAATATATTACTAAACATCTAAAAATCTCTAACAGTTTGAGACTATATAGGCATTGAGGAGTTGAAAGCACGGTTCAGCCAATGATTATATAGATTCCAATTGCAATAAGCAAAATAGTAATGAGAGCAAAAAATATAATGGTATGTATAAAAATAGATAGGCCACTGGTCTGAAGGTTGCCGAACTCTATAAATCGGCCTTTTGCAGCAAGTTGGAACAGCAGTCCCGGTGACAGCACTACGAATAGAATTGTTCCAACTATCTCTGGTGCCCAATCACGCCCCATTTCTTCTCCTCTCTTCTTCTCTGCACACAAAACTGGGTCTCATATGTTCATGGGAAGGCTACTGGATATAGGATTCTTCATTATACCCACAGGAGGGCCGGCCCAATAGTATCTTTGAAATAAACGCCTGCATTAGATTTAGGTTTGGCTTATGTCTTGCCCACACGTCTGATGTGCACTATAAAAGATACACAACCCTAAAACACCATGAGGAAAAGACAAAATTATTCGACAAGAAGTGCCGGTCACCTCTCACTGGCCAATCAACCATGTTAAGGGGTTGCATCAGACTGTAGTTTGATTTAATGGTGAGTTGTCCATTGTTGGGGTTAGGGTTTTCTACTTTGTTAAATAATATAATGTTGCTGGCCGTTAATATTATGATAAGTATAGGGAAATTGAAACTTCCATGTCTACGTGAAGACCCAAGAGATATACAACATGGTAAACAATGGACTTCATAAAACCATGGGCTCAAAACTGGACCATGACCAGAAAGAAAGGCATTGGGGGTAGGAGATACCAAGGCGAGAAAGGGACACAAGATGGTGTATGATCAACAAGAAATGATTTCAGATTCCAAACAACTGTTTAGTTGTATTTTAGGAAAGGCATTGAGGTCCACCAAGGGTTTAGGTAAAGGAATACTTAAATAATGGACTTTAGATCCGATGTATTAAAGTTAATTTAAATTTATAATAATGATTATTAAGACTTCTAAGTTTAGGGTAATGTAGAAACAAAAATGTTATATTGTAGATAAGAGGAAAGATATAAGATGTAGGAGCATCTCAAGGTATAAGAGTAGTCTTGTATCATTCAAAAATATTTTTTTTTATTTATTTATTTTGTTTGTAAGTTATTATCTACATTTTAGACATAATTAGTCATCATAGTTCCTATTACATTTTATTGCATTTGTACAACACATCTTGCAATTTGAGAAATATGTTCTACTAAGATCTTGCAATGTCATATTCACTTTCTGAAAAGTTTCTTTCACTACAAAGACATAAATTAGTTTTTGCACCATTGCAAGGTTTACAATTAGTTTCACTATTCATAGCTTGCAATAACTTTCTAGAGTTTGTGACATAAAAAAAAAAAAAACACATAACAAGGTACACGAGACCTGGGAGTACTTATAGTGTAAACCACAAGCAAATTCATCAATCCTTCATCGTCGTATTCAATATAGGATATTCCACTATGTATTTGACTAATTATGCATTTTTATGGGTTATTGGGTTTTGAGCCACATTGTGGTTGACTATGATTAACCCAAGACTTGAAGTTGCTATATAAATGTTATACATGTTCATTTGAAGGAAATTGAGTGAGTGATTAGAGAAAGAGGGAGTTGGGAGTAACATTGGACTAGAGTGTAGAGATATCATTTAACTTGAACTATAATGTTTGTAATGAAATGGTTGAGGCCTAGCTTGTTGGTAGCCCATTATGAAAGATTATAATTCATTTATGACCGAGAATCAATAAAGATTAAACTTTTGTTTTCTTATTTTTTATTATTTTCTATGTAATTGTTTGTTATTCATTTTACTACATGGTTGGATAGTTCTTCATTAGATCCTACATCTATTACTACATCAAGTAGTATTAGAGCCTAAGGTTTGAAATCATGAGGAGAAAGAATGAGTTGGCATCTTGAGGGTTTTTTTGTGAACAAATCACTAAATTAAGGCAATTTACAAGAATCTTGACAAAAATCTTTGACTAAGAGATTGTTAGAAGAAGTGAGTGTAGATTGATTATTGACCTAAGGTAGTTTTCACTAGATTCAAGGTGTTGCCTATGAGAGAAAATAGTATTTTTAATGTCACTGGACGAACATGGAAGATATTTTCTAGATAATGATGACTACAAAAATTTAAAAGGAGGATTTTAAGGAGGAAGATAGAAGAAACGATAACCCTAGAGCTAAGGAGGGTGATGGAAAACAAGAGACAAGCCCTATTAAGAAAAGTGGAAGCAAAGAAGATGACAAGGAAGAAAGGATGTTGAGATCCTATGATTAAGTACTGGTATTAAAAATATAGTAGATATTATTAATTATTTTAGTAGTTTGAACTTTGAATAATTGATAGATTAGATATAACTAATTTCAAAGAGAACTTTGAATATGTAGATATCACTAATCCAAATAGGGTAAAAATTGCTAAAACTAAGTTAAAAGGTCATGTTACCATTTGGTAGAATTAAGTTCAATTGGAGGGAGATAGAAAAGGTAAACCCAACATGGGAAGATGTGATATGACAGTGAAGAAGATCAATGATGCAAGAGAATCTTGGTTGAATACACAATCCTATGCCAACTAAAAAAATGTTTCATTCTGAGTTTAGTTGCAATTTTAGTGTTTGCTCTTGAAATGCATTTAGCTTGGTCTCAGTGGCCAATTATGGAGTCAAACAACTATACACCTTGTTTATTGATTAATTTTCCTATATATTTAAATACCAATATTATTTTGATGGAGTTGTTGGATTTAAGACTGTTATGCAGAGGATATATGAATTCATAATTTCTTCCTTATGTGAAAACGGAGTACTGAAGCGGTGTATATGAATGAATCCGCATATAAAATGAATAATTTTGTTTTAACTCCTCATAGCTTGAAGTGTCAATAGGGATCAAATGAAGATCAATAAATAAGTGAAAACAAAGGGCCACATACTCAAGAGAAAAGTGAAATTGATGCTATGAAAGGGAAGATGAAGGGGGCACAAGGGCAGAAGTTAAAAAGATAAAAGAAAGAAAAGAGGAAGGTAGGAAGAACTCACATGGCTAAGAAGAGGAAAAAGAGGGGAATTTTTTTTTTTAAATGTCTACAGAAAACTCCACCATGTCGCACCATAGAGAGGAGGAGTATGCACAAAGATTGGGACTATTGCACCCATATCAAGATATGTTTGAAATTTAAAATAGCAAAAAAATAGAGATAAGAAGGTTGTGAAGGAGGATAGGGGCGAGAAAATAAAGGTGAGTTAAAGAAAAGGCTGCATTGAAAAACCAAGGAGTTGGAAATGGTACCAAAGTTTAAAATTGAATAAATTAAAGGCACATAACAAAAGGTAGAGGGTTGCACTTGGCATAAGAACTCAAATTGCATTGTAAATGTGGAGTAGTCATACCATTATAGAGTGATAAATACCGAGTTGAGAGGATGGCATGTGTAGTTGTAGTGGGTAGAGCAAGGCTGTGAAATAGAGGAAAAGAAAAAGAGGGGTGGCAAGGTAGAGAAGTGAAGACTCAGAGCAACATGTCATAGGCTGGATACAAAGAGCAAGAAATGCCAGGTTAATGAATTATCTATAGGGAAGAAGAGTATGCATGTATTATTTATAAGAGACAATAAAAAGAGTGAAAATAGAGAGAAGAACAAACTTGGCTATGCACTATGTGAATGATGCATAAAGAAGGAAAAGTGAATTGAACAATATTTTGAGATGATAGGAAGACCATGAAATTTTGGGAATTTTAATAATTGAATGTAAAATGTGAAATTGATCATACAATGCAATCGAATTGCTTCCAAAAATTGGTGTGAAATTTGATGTGAATTTAATTGATAAGTGAAACTATCAAATTAAATTGTATTTTTTGCGAAGTCACTAATTTTTTTGAATTTGTGTGTTAAGATTGTTTGTGAGAGGGTGTCATCTACATCAAGTTGGTATTAGAGCCCATAATCTTGAGTGCATAGGTAGAGTACTGAATGTGAGGTAGCTTGTGCCAGGACCAGTGGGTGGATTTGTGTGAATAGATTATTGATCGTGAGGTAGTTCATACTAGAAAGTAAGTGTGAAGTAGTTGTGGAGAGATCCAGAGGATTGTTGTAGGTATAGAAGCCCTAAACAGTTTAGAGCTGGAAGTTTCGAAGTGATGTGAGTGGTGGAAGATTGCAACAAACAAGATGGGATGGGTCATGAGGAGACTCGTGTGAATTTTTTTTTGTAAGCAGTATTGGGAGAAGGTAGAAAAAGAGAAGTTTGAGAAGATGGGACAAACGGTCCATGAGGAAGTGGTAAAGATCAAGGTGAGGATTGAGAAATTGGAAAAGAATGTTGCAGTGAGAGGAAAGTGGTAAAGAGGAACAAGAAGAAGAGCGAGGACAATAGTTTGAGATAGATGGAGAAGGATGTGAGAGCAACCCTTACTAAAGAAGTTACAATGAAGACATGCCATGAGGAAGGAATGGAGAAAAGGGAGGAAAAGAATGAAATGACTAGTGAAGAGGTTGGAGTAGATGGAAAAGATGATGATTTGTTTGCAAAAATGTTGGCGATTGAGGAAGAATGGATGTTGAAGCTCATTGTTGCAGCAAAGGGAGATTAATGAAAGGTTGTAGATAACTAGGATGTGGAAGATGTCGTAGTGAAATTCAATGTTGTAGCTACAAATGAAGATGAGGTAAATTAGTGGGTGTTGCCACAATAGTGTCTCACTTTTGGGACATGCTGATTAATACCTGAAATCACTTTTTTAGAAAAACTAATGATTTTAGCCTTAAGAGGTTGCATTTAAAGGGTTTTAATTGAAGAGGGATAGATAAGACCCCCTTAGATCAAAGCCCCTTGGATAGAACCCCTCTAGTATTAAATCATACCCACAATGGAGTCTCCTTCACACCTATCAAAATGCTTGAAAAATAAACACATTTTCTTTACCTTTTGATGGATTAAATAATGTCATTTAGAAATGATCTTTTGCAAGATTGTAGCCCTTGAAACTAGCTTTCCAACAAGTATAGGTTGATCTGTTTTAATTTTATTTTGTATTTAATTTTTAATTTTTACTAAACATAGGTTTTTCTTTGAACATCAAGCTCTTTTTTAT
The DNA here is from genome assembly GCA_007258455.2 of Sequoia sempervirens. NCBI lineage: Eukaryota > Viridiplantae > Streptophyta > Pinopsida > Cupressales > Cupressaceae > Sequoia > Sequoia sempervirens. Next base: position 175,690,894 of record VDFB02086081.1, on the reverse strand, counting down.
ATAGAGGTGGAAAAATAGTAAACCAATGTAAAAAAAATCAAAAAAACCTTTCCCTAGGTATTGATGTCCTTGTTTCACTAAAAAAAGAAAAATTGGATTTCGATTTATACCAGTTAGGTTTTATGACACACATGCATGTCCAAATTATTGTTACAGTGACTTCAAAAACTAATTAAAACAGATATATGTAACAAAAAATTATGAAAATATATCCTTTCCCTAGATATTGATGTTGATAATCTATATTTCAAAAATTAGAATTTTATCCATTATAGAAAAAAAGTTATGTTGTACGACACAAATGTTACTTTCTGTTCAAATGTTGTTTTTTGTTTAAAAATAGTTATTAAAGGAGATTTTGAAAGATTCACGATTTATTTCAAATATATATATATATATATATATATATATATATTACACACAAATTGCCACAAATCACTAGTTTGCATTATCTTCAAATTCTTAATGGTTTAGCTACTATAGGTCTTAGAAGATGACTTGATTTAGCTAAAAATATTGATACATAAATTTCCATCTTGGGTAAAAAGTGAGGCAACATATTGTGATTTCACTCCAGTTTTATGATGCTATTTTGTTTTCAAATAAGATGGTAGAAGGGGAGATGGACAGAGAACAAGAGCATGTTGCATATTTTCTTGTAGAGATTGTGGAGGGTGATGTAGGTGATGTTTGGTGGAGGTGGTCAGTTGGAGGGGGTTTGATCCTATGAAGGAGAAGGGGAGAATAAAGAGAATTTGGTGGAGGAGGTCAGGATTTGGTGGACATGAGTCCATGTGAGGGGGATAAAGAAGGGAATGCAGTGAACATTGTCAGAGGAAGATGACGCATGTTTCAAAAAGATGTTGGAAGAAGAACAAGAAATATTTTTGGTACATTTGATACAATGATGGAGTTTGTTGTAGATTGTTTGCAATCTCGAAGGGTGATTCTATCACTCAACTCCACTTTTGTGAGCCAACCAAAAAAATGTTTCATTCCAAGTTTAGTTTCTATTTTGGTCTTTGCTCTTAAAATGCATTTAGCTCAGTCTCGGTGGCCGGTTATGGATTCAAGCAACTATACACCTTGTTTATTGATTGGTTTTCCTATGCAAAGGAGATATGAATTCATTATTTTTTCCTTATGTGAAAATGGGGGATTGAAACGATGTATATGAATGAATCTACATATTAAAAAAAAAAATTGACTCCTCACAGCTTGAAGTGTCAATAGGGATCAAATGAAGAGGAACAAATAAGTGAAAATAAAGGGCCACGTAGTCAAGAGAAAAGTGAAATTGATGCTAAGAAAAGTGAATTGATGCTATGAAATGTAAGATGAAGGGGGCACAAAGGTAGAAGTTTAAATGACAAAAGAAAGAAAAGAGGAAGGTAGAAAGAACTCATGTGGCCAAGAAGAGGAAAAAGGGGGGGAAACAAATTAAAAAAATTCTATAAAAAATCCACCATGTTGCACCACAGGGAGGAGTATGTGCAGTGATTGGGACTACTATGCCCATATCAAGATATGTTTGAAATTTAAAATAGTAGAAAAATTAGAGATGAGACTACTACGAAGGAGGATAGGGGTGGGAGAATAAAGGTGAGTTAGAGAACAGGCTACATTGAAAAAGGAAGGGGATGCAAATGGTACCAAAGTTTAAAACTGAATAAATTATAGGCACATAACAAAAGGTAGAGGGGTGTGCTTGACATAAGAATTCAAACTGCATTGTAAATGTGGAGAAACCATGCAATTGCGGAGAGAAAAATATAGAGATGAGAGGAGGGGGCATGCAGTTGTAGTGGGCAGAGGAAGGTTCTGAAATAAAGGAAAAGAAAAGGAGGGGTGACAAGGTAGAGAAGTGAAGACTCAGAGCAATATGTCATAGATTGGATACAAAGAGCAAGAAATGGATTAATGAATTATATGTAGGGAAGAAGCATATGTATATATTGTTTATAAGAGGCAATAAAAAGAGTGAAAATGGAGAAAAGAATGAACCTAGTTGTGCACTATGTGAATGATGCACAAAGAAGGAAAAGTGAATTGAACAGTATTTTGAGATGATAGGAAGACCATGAAATTTTGGGAATTTTATTAATTGAATGTAAAATGTGAAATTGATCATACAATGCAATTGAATTGCTTCTAGAAATTGGTTTGAAATTTGATGCGAAATTAATTGATAAGTGAAACTGTAAAATTAAATTATGTTTTCTACGGAGTAACTATTTTTTTTGAATCTGTGTGTTAAGATTATTTGTGAGAGGGTGTATCTACATCAATAAATTCAAGGTTAGTTACTATAAATTATCATTTGGAATTGTTGAAAGAGTTGTGCAACTTGAGGTTATGAGATATGGATATGAAAGATCATTTTGAGGAGTAATATAAAATTAAAGTTTGAGTAGGACATCATATGAAGGAGCAAAGAAAGTGGCAAGATGCATTCATGGTTTTTGTTTGATTAATTCAATAGGATTTAAATCAATGGAATTTCTAAACAAATAAGGAAGCATATCAATTGTCCCTACTAGTAGAGTAGAAATTCAATGAACTACCAAAGAGGAAGAGAAGGTAGGTCTAGAAGTGTCAAATATCAATGTAGTGCTAGGGAATCATACTTGGGAAATTTGAGGAAAGATAGTCCATACCACAATAAAGGATGAAGTAATAGAACTCATCATTATGATAGGGAAGACAAAAAATATTATTGTGCAATGGAGAGGGATGATAGAGATTCCCAATGCAATTGTAGAGGAGGAGATTCGCTACTCTCAAGTCTCTAAGATAGAGAAGAGTCTACAAGGAGAAAATTATCCTCAACTACCTCAAAGGCTAAGCTCAAGTGACAAGAGACAACTAAGGGGACTTTTGCAATGTTTTATGTTTTATGCCTATTTTTAGGAAAATCACTTTAGAAGCTGAAAGAGCAGGCCTCAAAGGTCTTAGAGACAAACTGGCCAACTTTCAACCAAAGGATGATAGCACGATGCACAAACATCCTCACGACACATTGTGGTCTCATACAAACTGAAAATAGAGCAATTTTATGGAAACACATTGATGAGACCATAAGTGATCTCATATTTAATCAAATAAAATCATATATTTCTTCCTAACACATTAGTGTTAAAAGTGGATTTGAGTAATAATTAAAATTTCTTTAGAACTTGTTTAAGGTAGATTGTAAAGTGAATATTTGATTTATTTTTAGTAATTAAATGTGATCCAAATTGCCTCTAATATGTCTCTTTGAAGTGTTTAAGATATAATGCAGATAACTAAGTTATTAAATAACTCATGGTAAGAAGCTACAAACACTTACAACTAAGAAAGATTTCATCATATCTCAAAAATTACAATATGGGTTCTTGAGAGTTTTGGATAGAAATTAGGAGACAAAAAGATGAAAACACCCATTAAATTTCATAAAAACTCAGTTTATGGTTTGAGAAAAAATTTACTAGTCTGATGCTCCAAAATTTTGCTTTCATGCTCCAAAACTTTTGGAGCTAAAGAAGGATCTAAGTGAAGGATAAGTATGATAGCATTTATGAAGAGGTTGAGTAGTTTGGGCTTCTATGAGAAGTTAATGGATAGTAGTTGAGAGATTCGGTCAAGAAAACTAAAGAAAAATCCCTTCATTCACGTGGAGAACTGAAGGTTCCCTAAAAATCAAGCGCCTAGAATTTGTCAAAAACACAGTCTTAGTAAAACAACGATATCTCCCTCGTTTCTCAATGAAATTCAAAATTTCAAAATGATCTGGATAGTAGATTGGAAGGGCCAATTTTTTTTTGAGAATTTGGTGTGATTTACATTAGGGAAAGATCAGTACATGACAGAAAATGACTAAGATAAAGGTGGCGAGATTAAAGACAATTGCTATGAAATATTCCACGTTTGATGAACGACCCCTCCAAAGTAGGATATTGGATCCACATTCTTAGTGGATTGGTTGGGTAGATATGGAATATGAATTCTATAAATACAATGTAATAAGTTAATCAAAATGGAAGGGGATAATTAGAATTGCTTGTTTTGGCCTGAGGAAATAGGATAGTTTTAGTTTCCTTTCCAGCAATGTATTTCTAACTTTCTAGAGTAAATTTGAATTCAAAAAGCTTTTCATTTTTAGAAAACTTTCAATTTCTAGGAAAGTGTGAAGTAGTTTTAACATTTTCAATTCATGCAAGTGTGTCTTATATTATTTTACTTTTATGCAAGTGTACTCCAAAATGTTTTTATTTTTTGCAAATCTGATGTAGAATAGGCTCCAAGTAAGTTTTCTCCATTCTCTTTTGCATAAAACCATGGACACCACCTTGGATTGATAAGGTAAATGATAGGGATTACAATGACTCCATCATTTTTGGTATTGTTCAGAGATAGGTGTCATTAGGAAATCAGGAAAACCAGTTTGGAAGTATTTTAAATTTAGAAGTTCCTTAGGAAATATTTTTCTCTCAAACCCCCCCACAAAAAAAACCAGCTCTAAAGAGAAACCCCCTATCTATTTCAAGATATCCTTAGTTGGAGGACCATCACTCCAAGTCCTAGCAAAGGATATTTCTTTAAGGAAAGAATTGATGGATTATTGCTTGCAAGAGGCACACAATACAATGAAGAGATCTTATCTTCATTACAAAAGCTTACAAAAAAAAGACTTAATTGGAGACCTTAAAAGTCTAAGAATGGCTACCCAATTAGATTTTTGAAGTCAAAGGAGGGCTACCCAATTAGAGCTTTGAAGAACAAGTAATTGTTTCCAATCATACATGGAACAAAATTAGAAGGATTGTAAGATATTTCCAATCAGCCCATGTATTTGCTAGAATCAGAAATCATGGAGAAGGGTTCCACTTCAAAAGGTGAAACATTGAGTTTCAAAAATTTTGTCATCTTCTTTTCATTCTCTTCTCTCATAAAATTGAATGCATAAAAACATACTTTGAGAAAGAGAAGATATTTTTTAGAACCAATTAATGGTTGTGTAACCTCTCTACATCATTAAGTAGAGTAGGTTAGGGCAGGTTTGATTTTTGCAAATAAGTGCTTTGCACATGCTATTTCCTTTTCTCTAAGGATGTAAGCATGTAAATTTCTATACAATGTAAAAGATCAAGTTGCGGCTCTCAAAAGTTGAAAAAATTCTTTGCATGTAACATGGAGAAAGTTAACTAAAACTCATGCATGATGGTTGCACGGAAAACTAAAATAAATCAGGTATTTACTTTATCATTTTACTCTTATTCAACTTAAAGTTCTTTCATTTATCTCGATCCATTCAAAAAGAAGAAGACCTACTCTATAAGGTTCATTATGAGTTGCAAGATGACTTGCAACATGTTAGGTGTAGGAGAGATGATGAGACCATAAGTGATCTCATATTTAGTCAAATAAAATCATATATTTTTTTCCTAATGCATTAGTGTTAAAAGTGGGTTTGAGTAATAATTGAAAGTTTTTTAGTTGTTTAAGGTAGAATGTAAAGTGAATATTTGATTTTTTTTAGTAACTAAATATGATCCAAATTGCCTCTAATATGTCTCTTTGAAGTGTTTAAGATGATATAATTTAGATAAATGAGTTATTAAATAACTCATGGTAAGAAGAAGCTGTAAACACTTACAACTAAGAAATATTTCATCATATCTTGAAAATTACAATTTGGGTTCTTGAGATTTTTGGGTAAAAATTAGGAGACAAAAATGTGAAAACACCCATTAAATTTAAAAAAAAATCCAATTCATGGTTTAAGAGAAAACTTCACCAGTCTGATGTTCTAGAAATTTGCTTTCATGCTCCAGAATTTTCGGAGCTAAAGAAGGATCTAAGTGAAGGATAAGTGTGATAGCATTTATGAAGAAGTTGAGTAGTTTGGGCTTCTATGAGTAGTTAAGGGACAATAGTTGAAATATTTGGTCAAAGAAGCTGAAGAATAATCCCTTCATTCACGTGGAGAACTAAAGGTTCCCTAAAAATTAGGTGCCTAGAAGTTGTCAAAAACATAGACTCAGTAAAACAACAATATCTCTCGTTTCTTAACGAAATTCAAAAATTCAAAATGATTTGGAAAATAGATTGGAAGGGCTAAAAAACCTTTTGAGAATTTGGTGTGATTTGCATCAGGGAAGGAAAAATACATGACAAAAAAGACTAAGATAAAGGTGGCAAGATTAAAGGCAACTACTTCAGAATCTTTCACATTTAATGAATGACCTCTCCAAAATAAGATATTGGATCCACATTCTTGTTGGATTGGTTGGGTCGATATGAAATATGAATTCTATAAATACAATGTAATAAGTTAATCAAAAAGGAAGGGGGTCATTTGAAAGACTTGTTTTGGCCTGAGGAAATAAGATAGTTTTAGTTTCATTTCCAACAATGTATTTGCAACTTTCTAGAGTAAATTTGAATTCAAACAAGCTTTTCATTTCCAACAAGCTTTCCACTTCCAGCAAAGTGTGAAGTAATTTAACATTTTCAATTCATGTAAGTGTGTCTTATATTATTTTACTTTCATGTAACTTTCCTTTTATGCAAGTGTTCTCCAGAATAGGTTTGATTTCTACAAGTCTAATTGTAGAATAGACTGTCAAACAAGTTTTCTCCATTCTCTTTTACATATAGTCATCCACACCAAATTGGATTGATAAGTTAAATGATGAGGATTACAATGACCCCATCATTTTTGGCTTCATTTGTTAGGGATAAGTGTTATTAGGGAATCAAGAAAACCAGTTTGGTAGACTTTTAGATTTAGAAGTTCATCAAAAATGATTTTTCTCCCAAAACCCCCCTAAAATATCAGCTCTAAAGGGAAACCCCCAATCTATTTCAAAATATCCTTAGTTGGAGGACTATCACTCCAAGTCCTAGTAAAATATATTTCTTTAAGAAAAGTATTGATGGATTATTGTTTGCAAGAGGTGCAGAATACAATGAAGAGATCTTATTTTCATTACAAAATCTTGCAAAAAAAAGACTTAATTGGAGACCTTTAAAGTCCAAAAATGGTTGTCCAATCAAATTTTTGAAGTTAAAGGAGGGTTGTCCAATCATATATTTGAAGAACAAGGAGTTATTTCCAGTCATACATGCAACAAAACAAAAGGAAGGATTGCAAGATCTTTCCAATCAGCCCATGTATTTTCTAAAATTAAAAATCATAGAGAAATTTTTCACTTTAAAGGAAGGTGAAGCATTGAGTTTCAAAAAAAATTGTCATCTTCTTTTCATTCTCTTCTTTCAAAAAATTGAACACATGGAAACATACTTTAAGAAAGGGAAGATATTTTTCAAAACTAGTTAATGGTTATATGCAACCTCTCTACATCATTAGGTAGAGTATGTTTAAAGGGTAGGTTTGATTTTCGCAAATAAGTGTTTTGCATGCTATTTCTTATTCTTTAAAGATGTAAGCATGTACATTTCTATAGAAGTTGCTGCCCTAAAAAATTGTAACAAATATTTTGGCATTATGGATGACTGATTAGTGCAACAAACATAATGATGAAACAATCTGAGTTGGGATTCAATGTAAAAGATCAAGTTGCAGCTCTCAAAAGTTGAAGAAATTCTTTGCATGCAACATGGAGAAAGTGAACCACAAATCATGCATAATGGTTGCATGGAAAATTAAAATAAATCGGGTATTTACTTTATTATTTTCCTCTTATTCAACTTAAAGTTCTTTTATTTTTCTCGATTCATTCAAAAAGAAAATGACCTGCTCTATAAGGCTCATTATGAGTTGCAAGAGGACTTGCAACATGTTAGGTGTGGGAGAGATGATGAGACCATAAGTGATCTCATATTTAATAAAATAAAATTGTATATTTTTCCTAATGTATAGTGTTAAAAGTGGGTTTGAGTAATAATTGAAAGTTCATTAGTTGTGTAAGGAAGAATGTAAAGTGAATATTTGATTTATTTTTAGTAATTAAATGTGATCCAAATTTTCTCTAATATGTCTCCTTGAAATGTTTAAGATGATATAATGTAGATAAATGAGTTATTAAGAAGAAGTTACAAACACTTATAGCTAAGAAATATTTCATCATATCTCAAAAATTACAATCTGGGTTCTTAAGCTTTTTAGACAAAAATTAGAAGAAAAAAAGGCGAAAACACCCATTAAATTTTACAAAAAACCACTTCATGGTTTGAGAGAAAACTTCACCAGTCCGATGCTCTGAAACTTTGCTTTCATGCTTCAAAATTTTTGGAGCTAAAAAAAGATCTAAGTGAAGGATGAGTATGATAGAATTTATGAAGAGGTTGAGTAGTTTGGGCTTCTATGAGAAATTAAGGGACAATAGTTGAGAGATTTGGTCAAGAAAACTGAAGAATAATCCCTTCATTCAAGTGGAGAACTAAAGGTTCCCTAAAAATCAGGCACCCAAAAGTTGTCAAAAACACAACCTCAACAAAAAAATGATATATCTCTTATTTCTTAATGAAATTCAAAAATTCAAAATGATTTCGAAAGTAGATTGGAAGAGCTAAAAACCCTTTTGAGAATTTAGTGTTATTTGCATCAAATTAGGAGCAGTATGTGATAGAAAATGACTGAGATAAAGGTGGTGAGATTAAAGGAAACTGCTCCAGAATGTTCCAAATCTAATGAATGACCCCTCCAAAATAGGATATTGGATCCACATTCTTAGTTGACTAGTTGGGTAGATATGGAATATGAATTCTATAAATCAATGTAATAAGTTAATCAAAAAGTAAGGGGATCATTAGAATTGCTTTGGCCTGAGGAAATATGATAGTTTTAGTTGAAATCATTTCTAGTAATGTATTTTCAACTTTCTAGAGTAAATTTGAATTCAAGAAAGCTTTTCATTTCTATCAAGCTTTCCATTTCTAGCAAAGTGTGAAGTAATTTAACATTTTCAATTCATGCAAGTGTCTTATATCAGTTTCCTTTCATGCAACTTTCCTTAAATATGAAAGTGTTCTCCAAAATAGGTTTGATTTCTACAAGTCTGATTGTAGAATAGACTGTCAAGCAAGTTTTCTCCATTCTCTTTTGCATACAATAATGGACACCACGTTGGATTGATGAGTTAAATGATGAGAATTACAATGACCCCATCATTTTTGGCTCTATTGTCAAGGATAGGTGTCATTAGGGAATTAGGAAAAGCAGTTTGGTAGACTTTTAGATTTAGAAGTTCTTGAAAAAATATGTCTCTCAAAACTCCCCCAAAATACCAGCTCTAAAGAGAAACCCCCTATCTATTTCAAAATATCCTTATTTGGAGGACCATCACTCCAAGTCCTAGCAAATGATATTTTTTTAAGAAAAGAATTGATGGGTTATTGTTTGCAAGAGGTGCAAAATACAATGAAGAGATCTTATCTTCATTACAAAAGCTTGCAAAAAAGAGACTTAATTGGAGACTTTCAAAGTCCAAGAATGGCTGCTCAATTAGATTTCTGAAGTCAAAGGAGGGTTGCTCAATTAGATTTTGAAGAACAAGGAGTTGTTTCCAGTCATACATGCAATAAAACAAAAGGAAGGATTGCAAGATCTTTCCAATCAACCCATGTATTTGCTAGAATTAGAAATCATGGAAAAAAATTCCACTTCAAAGGAAGGTGAAACATTGAGTTTCAAAAAAAAAAATCATCTTCTTTTCATTCTCTTGTTTCAAAAAATTGAACACATGAAAACATATTTTGAGAAAGGGAAGATATTTTTCAGAACTAGTTAATGGAACTATGTGTAACCTCTCTACATCATTAAGTAGAGTAGATTAGGGTAGGTTTGATTTTTGGAAATAAGTGTTTTGCACATTCTATTTCCTCTTCTCTAAGGCTATAAGTATGTACTTTTCTATACAAGTTTCTACTCTAAAAATTTGTAGCAGATATTTTGGCATTATGGATGACTAGTTAGTGTAGCAAAAATAATGATGAAGCACTCTGAGTTGGGCGTCAATTTAAAATATCAAGTTGCAACTCTCAAAAGTTGAAAAAATTATTTGCATGCAACATGGAGAAAGTGAACTACAACTCATGCATGATGGTAGCATGGAAAACTAAAATAAAATCAGGTATTTACTTTATTATTTTACTCTTATTCAACTTAAAGTTTTTTCAATTTTCTCAATCCACTCAAAAAGAAGACCTACTCTATAAGGCTCATTATGAGTTGTAAGAGGACCTACAACATGTTAGGTGTGGGAGAGATGATGAGACCATAAGTGATCTCATATTTAATCAAATAAAATCATATATTTATTCCTAATATATTAGTGTTAAAAATGGATTTGAGTAATAATTGAAAGTTTTTTAGTTATTTAAGGTAGAATGTAAAGTGAATATTTGATTTATTTTTAGTAATTAAATGTGATCCAAATTGCCTATAATATGTCTCTTTGAATTGTTTAAGATGATATAATGCATATAAATGAGTTATTAAATAACTCATGGTAAGAAGCTACAAACACTTACAACTAAGAAATATTTCATCATATCTCAAAAATTACGATCTGGGTTCTTGAGAGTTTTAGACAGAAATTAGGAGACAAAAAGAAAAAAAACACCCATTAAATTTTACAAAAACTTAGTTTGTGGTTTGAGATAAAAATTTACCAGTCTGATGCTCTGGAACTTTGCTTTTATGCTCCAAAACTTTCAAAGCTAAAAAAATATCTAAGTGAAGGATAAGTATGATAGCATTTATGAAGAAGTTGAGTAGTTTGGGCTTCTATGAGCAGTTAATGGATAGCACTTGAGAGATTTGGTCAATAAAACTAAAGAACAATCCCTTCATTTATGTGGAGAACTAAAGGTTCCCTAAAAATCAGGCACCCAGAAGTTGTCAAAAATACAGTCTTAGTAAAACAGCAATATCTCCCTCGTTTCTCAATGAAATTCAAAATTTCAAAATGATCTGGAAAGTAGATTGGAAGGGCCAAATTTGTTTTTGAGAATTTGGTGTGATTTACATTATGGAAGGAGTAGTATGTGATAGAAAATGACTAAGATAAAGCACCTGGCGAGATTAAAGACAATTGCTCTAAAATGTTCCAAGTTTAATGAATGACCCCTCCAAAATAGGATATTGGATCCACATTCTTAGTGGATTGGTTGGGTAGATATGGAATATGAATTCTATAAATACAATGTAATAATTTAATCAAAAAGGAAGGGGATCATTAGAAAAGAATTGTTTTGGCCTGAGGAAATAAGATAGTTTAAGTTTCATTTCGAACAATGCATTTCCAACTTTCTACAGTAAATTTGAATTCAAGCAAGCTTTTCATTTCCAACAAAATGTGAAGTAGTTTATCATTTTCAATTCATGCAAGTGTGCCTTATACTAGTTTTCTTTCATGCAACTTTCCTTTTATGCAAATGTGCTCCAAAATAGGTTTGATTTCTACAAGTTTGATTGTAGAATAGACTGTCAAGCAAGTTTTCTCCATTCTCTTTTGCATATATCCATGGACACCACCTTAGATTGATAAGTTAAATGACGAGGATTACAATGACCCCATCTCACACCAAGCCTATTGATAAGTTAGTGACTGAAATCCAAAAGTTTGCTAAACTAACAGGATGCTTGAAATTAAAAAAAAATGTACAAGAAGAAGAATACTAAAAATGAAAATACTCAAATTAGATGAATCAAAATGATGAAGTAGAAATGAGATAAATAAACTCATGAAAATTCCAATGCTATGAAGCCTCCCACAAAGCTTCGTACGAATAACAAGCACACACAAAAACAGTAAAAAGTGTTGGGATTGTTTTGGGGCTTTCCTTAGTTGAACTCCCATTTTGGTGTTTCCACCTCCACAAATAGCCAATAAGACAAAGAGATAAAGAAATAAAAAATAGACAGTATATAATTTGACATGATAAAGAAAGAAAACACATTAGATACTAATATGCTACTAAACAAGTATGATAATACCAATAAATCACCCTCCCTTCAACGACCTTGAGAAGCCGAAAGAGATTGCAACACTTGAGAGAGTCAAGATGGAGATGTGAGAGCCACAAACATACAAGAACCTTGAGAAAAATGGTGTAGGAGAGATTGAGATAATGATAATGTAAGAAGAAGATTGAAAGATTAAGAGAATGAGTTGTAAGAATGAGAGATAGAGTTGCACAAATGAAAGATTGGTTGAATTAGAATGAATGATAGGGAATAATGAGAGATTGAATAAAGAAATGCATGCAAGAGGGTCATTTTCGGATGCATCTATGACCATAGAGGCATTACACTCTATAGGAAGGTAGAATTGTAATGTCCCACTAACCATAGGGTCAAGAATCTTGTCAAGAAATTAGCGCAATGTGAAAATGTTTGCACATCACAAAAGTGTCCTTGACAAAATTCCCTCAATTGAAAGTATTGAGGTCAAGAATGAGTATGAAGGCTAGAAAAAGGGAATATATTCACATGAGGGAGACACATAGAATCCACAACATCATCAAAGAGAAAAGTAGAGATGAAGAAATAAACATCACAGGGGGATTTGATTATTCAAGGTCATATATAGTCATAGATATATACATAGATAAATATAATATAATACACTTGTACATTAATTTCCATCACCCACCAAATAGATTAGAACGAGAAGAAGAGTGCATGAATACAAAATAAAAATAAAAATCGAGTCAACATGGAAGAGGCCTAAATGCCCAAAACTTTGCATTCATTTCTTTGTTGAGTACTGATGATGAACCTAGATCCTACAGGGAGGCTATCTCTTCAAAGGAAAGTGATTCTTGGTTGCAGACCATGCAAGAGGATATAATGGATTTGGATAGTTACATGACACTTGGGATCTTGTTAGTTTTCCCAAAGTAAGGAATCCCATTGGATGCAAGGGGGTATTTAATTTTTTTTTTTGGAGAAAATGGTCACTTAGAGCGGTACAAGGCCAGATTAGTGGCTAAGGGGTACTCCTAAAGAGAGGGAGTTGATTTTGGTGAAATTTTCTCTCTTGTTGCTAAATTGACTTCTATTAGATTCCTATTATCTATTGCTACTTCTTGTGATTTTGAGATAGAGAAAATGGATGTTAAAACTACTTTCTTGCATGGGGATATTGAGGAGGACATTTATATGTGATGGCAGGTAATTCTTTTTTTGTGAAAGGAAAAGAACAATTGGTCTACAAGTTAAAGAGATCTTTGTATGGTTTGAAATAGTCACCTAGGATGTGATACCAAAATTTTGATGCTTTTGCATTGGATTTAGATTTTTTTAGGAGTGAGGAGGATCATTGTGTTTACGTTAAGGTTATTGATGATCAAATTCTAATTATTATCTTGTATGTTGATGATATGTTGTTTATTGGTAACAACAAGGTGATGATTAGTGAGCTTAAGACACATCTTTCTAGTACATTTGATATGAACGATTTGGGGGATACAAAATATATTCTTGGGATGGAAATCAAAAGAGATCAGGTTCATAGAAAGCTTTGATTAAGTTAGAGTAAGTATGTTGATACCATTTTGTAAAGGTTTAATATGCATGATTGCAAGCAAGTTAGTATTTCATTTCTGGTTGGTACTAAGTTGAACTTAGATATGTGTCCTAATTCTGACGATGATTTTGAGGATATGTCTATGGTTCCTTATATGCTAGTGTCATTGGTAGTTTTATGTATACAATAGTTTTCACTAGGCCAATATAGCCCACGCAATGGGAGTTCTAAGTAGGTTTATGTCTAACCCTAATAGAGAGCATTGGACTTTTGTTAAGAGGGTGTTTAGATATTTGTGAAGTACTTATTACTATTTGGTTTATCATGGTACTGATGATGTCGTCAAGTCTTTTTACATTTAGGGATTTGTTGATGTAGATTGGGTAGGTGACTTGGAAAGTCAAAGGTCCACCAGCTGCTATGTATTTACTTTTTTTGGATGTGCACTGAGTTGGATAAGTAAGAGGCAGCCCATAGTTTCTTTGTCCACCACTATTTAGCAGAGTATAGGACTGCTACACATGCCTCCAAATAGGTAGTAATGCTATAGATTCTTGGTAATGGCATTGGTTTTGATTGCAAGATAGTGAGGATTGGTTGTGACAATAACAATGCTATTTGTTTGACTAAAAATCCTATGTATCATGCTTGTACTAAGCATGTTGACATGTTTAGTATCACTTTGTGTGAGAGATGGTTGAGAATGGTAAGATATTGATAGAAAATATTTACACTTTGGATAATGTTGCAGATTCTCTTATGAAGCCAATAACCACGGTTAAGTTTTCTTAGTGCAAGAAGTCCATGGGCCTTGATCATTATACAAGTGATTTTATTTTTTGTATCTATTGAATATAATTGTAATTTATAATTTCAAGTGGGAGTATGTTAGTATAAGTTAACATTAACTTTGTAATCTTATGTCATTTGTATGTCTCCACATGTTTCTTGGAATGTGTTCTAGGGGACATGAGAGAAAAATATTAAATTATGGTATGTTGTAATTATATGTTAAAGAGATGAATTAATTTTGGTGAGGTTACACATGTTAAATATGGATAAGGAACCTTTCTTAGGAATCCAAAATGGAATATGAAGGGTCTTGAATGGGGAACCCAAGATTGGAGAAGAAAGGTGTTTGTTGGTGTTCCATCGAGGAGTGGAAAGATCACCAAACCATTTAGAAAGGAAGGATTTGGATAGGCTATGGGTTAGGTGCCCATGGGAGAGTATTGAATTTCCAATTAATATTTCATTATATCTTTTGGTTTTCCATGAAGAGGGGCGTGAGCTTTTGTAGGTGGTTTTGTGCCTCTTGTTTTGGTTTACAGTTATGGTTTTACCTCCCACAATTTATATAAATTGGAGCCATGGGATGGTAGTTCCATATATTGAGTTCTTGCAGGTAACAAGGTGTTGTTGAGTTGACCAGAGATTAGTAGTGATATGTATTATTGTGTACTCTCATTGGAAGATTAATAATATATACTTTTCCTCTTTTCTCGAGTGGAGTTTTTTCCCGAAAGGTTTTCTCCATGTAAATCTGGTGTCACATTTTGTTTGTTGATTTTTATATTGTGATGTATGTTGCAATCAAATGTATATTTTTGATTTGGTATTTGATTTTCAGATATAAATTCACTTGCATAAGTTCATGTTGTAGCTTTCCTTCACCTTGTTTTTCAACAAAAAATGATTAAGGAGAATAAAATAAAATTATATTTTATTTATGTATTTGTCAAATGGTTTCATATTTTATAACTTTTTATTAACTCTTCTATGAAGAGTAACAATGATCGTGTTCACCATTTCATTTAAAATGACTTGAGGGTGATAGTGTTATTATTCAATAAAAGTTTTCTTGAATCCATAATAAATTTAAATTTGTAAGTGATAAAGCATTTAGTTGTGATGGTTTCTCAAGTAAATTATACAAAATAATTTAGGATGACATTATCCATGGTTTGTATGAAGTATACCTATAATATTATGATACTAGATCTCTATGTCCTATAATTAACAAAGGAAATATTGAATTCATATATATAAATTTAGGGATATTGAGGTGATGTTCAATTAAAGTCCCATTTTCCTATTGAATATATCCAACAAAATCATTTCCAATACTCAAGTGGTGCAAAGTAGATATCTCCTATTTCTTGTGGTTTTACTTAATTAAATGGGGTTTATCCAAAGAAGATATAACCTTTAAAATATTAGTATAATATAAAAATGTATAAAATAGGTATACAAATTAAATTGGTGGGCTTTGTTAGTAAAAATTGACTTGTAAAAATATTAATATAGAATTGAGTGATGTTTCACATTGGTCATGCCTAGGGATCTTGAATTTGGTCTCATCTTCATTTAAATGGTCAAAATAATTTGTTTAGATGCTTCATCTTGCCTTAGTATCGATGATATACAATTTGAGCACTTCATCCTTTTTAGATCTATTAGGTAGGGTTTCCCTAATACTAGTTTACAATTTTTGGCCAAACTGGACACTAAACTTATTTTTTCTAACTAAATCTTCACTTTCAAACACCTATATAGCAACTAAACTGTTAGGAATTTGTAGATGATCAATGCAAACTAGTAATTGTGATTTTTTTTTTGTAGATTCTAAATATATTTTTTTCAAAACTTTTGGAATCAGATTGCACTTCTTTTTCCATCTCCTTCAAAAAATAGTTCTTTTCAATAATCACCATTTTTAAGGAGTGACCCTCACCATATAACACAACTTTTTTTCCATGAAGGATAAAATTCTAATTTTTTCAAATTTAGATTTTTAACTATGATATCTAGTGCTTCCAATTGGTTTCATAGTGTTTTATTAAATATTTTTTCCTTAATCAAGTTTCGAAGTCAAACCAATTACAATTCAGACATAGGTGGACCGTATAACACAACTTTTTTTGTATGTATCAAAATTCAATTTATTTTTTTGTTAGAAGGACTTCAATATCTTGCATTCATATTTTTTCAATATTTTTCCACATAAAGAGAGTTTGATTTTTGAAAACCTACATTCACAAGAAATAAAAATAAATATAATAATCAAATTTAAGGGTATGTGTAGGATCATGATGGGAAGAAACAATAATAATACATACTTACAAAAATATTTTTTAAATGAATTCATTTGATCCCCCAAAAGGTAAATCAAAAGTGATTTTTTATCAGCATTTTGATAGGTGTAAAGGAGACTCATGTTATAGGTATGGTTTAAAACTAGTGGGGTTCTATCCAAGGGGCTTAGTCTAAGGTGGTTTGATAAAACCCTCTTTAATTGGAATCCTTTAAATGGAACTTTTCAAGGCTTAAATCATTATATTTTCTAAAAATATGTGATTTCAGCAAAAATCAGGATGTCCCAAAAAGTGTAAACCACTATTGTGGCAACACTAGTTGTTGAAGGGTTTAGTTATCTTATTACTAATGTCATGTCATAAAAATAGTTAAAGGGATATCCTTTAGAAATAAATTATTCTTTGGAATTGGCTAACGAATATTATGGGTGACTCTTTGCTCACTAATTGAAGATGAAGACAATATTAAACAAGCTTTCATGTGTCTTGACACATTTTTTTAGCTTTAGGATCGAATGTTTGATGGACTAAGAAATAATAATACACACAATGTTTCTCCCAACCTCTTGGAAAAATTAATTCATTTAGCTAGAGACCCATAACACATGGTAAATTTTAAAAAATTATTGGCATTTCCTTTGTGTTTCAAGTTTGTAAATCTAAGTTGTGGTAGTATGTGACTTAAAAAATAAAGAAAAATCTTGCATATTAGATTACTAAAATTCTTGTGACCACACATGCATATTACTTTTCTTGTTAGGTTCCTTCTTTTATTTCACACAACAAGATTTAAATTTTTCTATCATATTTTATATGGACCAATTTAGACTATAATAAAGGTTTTTATTATGTTTCATGACATCACATTACTCATCAAGATGGTTTATTTTCACTTGGATCTCTTAGCCTCATGCCAACGTTGAGTTTAATTTAATCCATGTATACCAAGAAAACTTCTAAATAATAATTGAGTGCATGAATATTTCCTTTTGTAGATAATTCAATACATTATATTCAACCATGGTGGAAGTAGAAACGTAAGGCCATTATTGTTAAGTGGAATTACCTGAATCATCTCTCATGTGAGATAGTTTTATTGATATTATTCATTCAACAAGTTAAAGATCTTTTGATCTTCAAACACATTCATATAGTTGGAGATAATTTTTTTCTTGATCTTATTTAGAATGGTGCAAATTGAGGTGGTTTCCATTTTATTTGTTAAGGAGTGTTCCTCTTGTTTTGACTCTTCATAGCTTTTGGGGACTAAAATACATTTGTTTTTGAGAGGTGCATTTAGTAAAATTATTATTTGAATTGATTGGAGAAGTGAAATATAAATCAAAAGACATGTGAAGCAAGGAGTAGGAATCAAAACTCAAAAAATTGGAGAAAAATGAATATTTTGATAATTTTGTGTGAAACTATCTATGTTGAGAAAGTTAGTGGTGGTTTGTTAATATATAGGTAATATTGTTGCTAGTTTCATAATGGTTGAGAAATATTATAATCACTAGTATTAGTTTTCAAATTTCTCGAGCAATTTCATTCAAAAGGGATGGTTTTATCATTAAACAAATCAATAGTTTCATCACATATTTTGAAGCAAAATAACACTCAAGAACACTTGAAATTATTCTTCATTTTAATTTTTGATAATTTTTGAGTTCTTTAATGAGATGGTACAATTTTATTGAATATGTGTAAAACCCTATAGAGATCCAAGGGAAGGATTGAAATTGATTTTTTTGAATCCTATTAGAGTTCATAGGTTTAATACTCAATCATAGGAAAACTATAGTTCTAAAATGCATGATAGAGAGTAGTTGTATTGATCTTAGAAACTGAAAAATTGTTAAAATTTCAAGTTGGTTGTATGCCAAATAGACCTAAGATTGCATTCCCCTTTGAAGATAATAAAACTGAATATTTTGCCTCAACATTACTAGATTTTTCTCCTAGAATTCAAGCTCTTTAAGATAAATCCTTGCATCATCTTATTATAATGTTATGTTGCTCTCAAATTCTTTTTGATTCATTATTATTATTCTATTGCTTAAAAAATACAATTTATCTTTTATTAAAAATAATTACTAATATTAATTCTTGTTTTCTATAGCTTACTAAACACTGTCATCCGTGCACACTTAGGAATTTATAGATGCAAGGTATGTTGTTTACATCTAGATAATGTTTTGGGATCTATCACCTAATACATGATTTATCATTAGAATTTTGATAAAATATGAATATGTCTTTTAAGCCTGATAATAGGCCCTATCAATAGGTTTCCATAAACCATACACACATGTTCTTCTACTACACCAAAATTCCACTAAATAATATTGTGATTGATTAGAATGAAAATTAGGTTTATTTATGAGAGGTGTAACTACAATGGCAATAAGGAAGACTATAATGGAGAAAGTGGATAATGAAATTGTTTAACATAAGTTTGATGGAAAATGGGGTTGCAAGCTAAGTGGGCTTAACCTTGGAGAAAACTACATGGTTATGTCCGCTTGAGTTGGAGTAGTATTGGGATGGGTGACCTCCCAGGAAGGCCCAATGCTTCACCTTGTGAGCATCACCTAGATGCAATGAGTGCTAAGTGAACCATTCATTGTCATGAGAGATGTATTCTTGTGAACAATAACTCATGAAACATAGATCAATGAGTTTAATTCGAAAAACTACACTGTTGAATTTGAATAGCAATATCATAATTTGACGTGCTATAAAAAGAATACCTCCTACTTATCATATGTTTGATGATCATTTGTACTAGTTTATTAAATTTATATTTTTTTTAATTGAAATATCAAAATTTATATTAAGAAGTTTTTATTATCCCTTATTACTATTATAATTACACATCTCACTATACTAAAGATATTAATGTGCATGATATTTTTTAACTCAATCTTTGAAAAAAACCAATAAAAAGAACCAAATCTTCAATCATAAATCATAAACTTATAATATAAATATCTTTTAAAAAATTACCTCAAAATAAAGTTATTTTTTTACTCAATCTTTGAAAAAGAACCAATAAAAAGAACCAATTCTTCAATCATAAATCATAAGCTTATAATATAAATATCTTTTAAAAAATTACCTCAAAATAAAGTCTACAAATGAATCTAACCACAAAATAATAAACATACCAGCTGCTTTACGGAAATTTTATGTATCATATAAGTTGATACTTTGCTAAAAATTACAGCTTGAGTAATGAATCTGAATGATAAATACCGTTCCAATGAAATAAAATGCCATTTAATGTGATCTCCTTGCAGGGGCTACATATCACACAGTGGGTTTATTTTTAATAGAAGTGACAGCAGTTGGAGACAATTTTGACCTAAAATTGCCAACTTAACAAGAAGCAGAAAGTGAGCTGAAATTTGAAACGATTTAATGTCGATAAAATTATACAGTGATCTGAAAACATCTGTAAATGACATCTACAATATTGGAAATATATATATATATAGATTATATATACAATAGTATTTTTATTCATGTTGTAAGAAAGTATATATCTAAATGAGAAACCATCTTTCAATTAAACTGTTACAAAATAAAGAGATCCAATCTATTAAAGTCATCTTCAGAGATCCAACTTAACTCAATACCATCTCTAAAAAATTTAAATTGAATAATAACTCAATCAAATAACATATTTTTGTTCTCACGAATTGAATTTTAACCTCATTTTCAGAGATCCAACTTGATCCAGTAACATCTCCAACAAATTTAAACTGAATAATAACTCAATGAAATAACATACCTTTATTCTCACCAATTGAATTTTAACCTCATCTTCAGAGATCCAACTTGATCCAGTAACATCTCCAACAAATTTAAACTGAATAATAACTCAATCAAATAACATATCTTTATTCTCGCCAATTGAATTTTAACCTCATCTTCAGAGATCCAACTTGATCCAGTAACATCTCCAATAAATTTAAACTGAATAATAACCCAATCAAATAACATGTCTTCATTCTCGCCAATTGAATTTTAAACTCATCTTCAAAGATCCAACTTGACCCAATAACATCTCCAACAAATTTAAACTAAATTATAACTCAATCAAATAACATGTCTTCATTCTGGCAAATTGAATTTTAACCTCATCTTCAGAGATCCAACTTGACCCAATAACATCTCCAACAAATTTAAACGAAATTATAACTCAATCAAATAACATATCTTCATTCTCGCCAATTGAATTTGAACCCTTCCATATATCTAAATGTATTACTAAATATATAAAAATATAAAATTCTCAGAAATCTAAAATTACATAGGCATAGAGGAGCTGAAAGCAGGTTTCAGCCAATGAATATATAAATTCCAATTACAATCAGCCAAATGGTAATGAGAGCAAAAAATATAAGGGTATGTACAAAAATGGATAGGCCATTGGTCTGAAGGTTGCCGAACTCTATAAATCGGCCCTTTGCAGCAATTTGGAAAAGCAGCCCGGGCGATAGCAGTACGAATAGAATTGTTCCGACTATCTCTGGTGCCCAATCACGCCCCATTTCTTCTCCTCTCTTCTTCTGTGCACACAAAACTGAGTCTCACATATTCATGGGAAGGCTCCTGGATATAGGATTGTTGATTATACCCAGAGGAGCGCCGGCCCAACTGTATCTTTGAAATAAACGCCTACCTTACATAAGGCTTCGGCTTGTGCCTTGCCCACACGTTTGACGTACACTAGAAAACATACACAACCCTAAACCGCCAAGAGTGAGAGACAAAACTATTTGACTAGAAGTTCCCGCCACCTGCCTCCGGCCCATTAACCATTTTAAGGGGTTATATTAGAGTGTAGTTGTGATATAGTACACTATTATTTGATTTTATGGTGAGTTGTCCATAGTTTGGGTTAGGGTTTTCTACTTAAGTAATATAAAGTTGAAGACAAGGAGACACACAAAGCATTTTGTAATGAGGAAGTTTAGTTTAGATTAGATGTGTAGTTGTTAAATTTAGAACTCGATTAGAAATAGAATAATAAAATAAATGCATACTTTAAAATTTGAGAGTGAGAGAATGATTTTAGATATTGAATTTAAGATTGAATTAGAAAACAAAAGATTATGACAAATCTATTATAAGATTAGATTTTCTATTTATTTGCACGTATTGGAAAGCTTATTTTGAAACGAATGTTTTGGATCAGACCATTCCTTCGAATTAGACACCATAAATAAAGTAAAATCATTTGAAGTAAGTATTTCCTTTTAATTCTTCAAATGAGCATATCTTTTGCATACAATATTTCTTTTTGGTGATTTAAAAATTTTTAATCAAAATTTTACAAGGAGTCCAATGGTGTAGTTAATTTTTCAGTTTGAAATCATCTTTTACATGTTTTTAACTAATCATTGAATGCAAAACCTTTTCACCATCGAAGAGAAAAACACATAAACAATCATTTTTGCAAGCCAAAGAGCAAAAAACAAAACTTCTAAAAAAATTGGATTTACAGGATGGCATTAAGAAGACAAGTTTATAGACCATTTTATTTTCTATGTCCCTTGCTTGTTTTGTGTGTCTTTTCAAATCCTTGCTATGAGGGATTAAAATGAGCATTACACATTTCAATTTGGGTAATTAATGAATCACTATCTTTTAATCTCAAAGGGTGTGTCTATGCTCTTCTCTCATACACTTGTGTGCTCTTGAAAATAAAAACCACTTCTTTCTTTTTATTTTTAGGAGGCTTTCCTAGATATTTCATCACCCTAGAGGACAAATTCAATTTTAATGTTCAAGTGGAGTATAAATTGTGGGGGTGAATTGAAAGACATGCCTCTTGGAAGTTGTATCTTTGTCATTTAGGCTAAGCCCTCAAAAAATTTATACCTTGGAGAAGTGAAACAAAAGGGTGTGTTACCTTCTTCTCCTGGTTGTTTAACATTGTTGCACTTTCAAATTCACTAATTAAGCCTCGTGTGTCCTTGTGACTTATAAAGGATTCCCCCAGAAAGCCTATATAGCATAGCTTGAGTCCTTTAGTCATCTTTAAGTGTGGCGGAAGGGATGTAGATTCCACCCTGAATTTATTCATGATGTACCTCTATGCGATGAGATATAGCTAATCAAGGTAAATATTTTAGCAACCTTTAGTAAGGGATCCTACACTTTTCTATGTGGTGGTGATCTTTATCTATCCATTCATAGGAAAGTGTATTCTAAGCCTTCGTCTTATGGACCCACACTAAGACTCACTCCCACTTGATTAATTTTACGATTGTTGGTGTGTTTTTTGTGCCTTTTATTGTTAAATTAAAACCTCCCCACTTGAAGCCAAATGGGGACCTTATACTTTTTAGCCTTAAATTATTTAATCTTCTATATCTTTCTTAGTGTAAGATTTTGAAAACTAGAAAAATAAAAAAACTAGAAATAAAAAAAAAATTAAAAAACTACAAATCAAAAAAAATTATTTGATTTCTTATCTTTACCTTGCACTAGGGTGTAGAATTTAACCATCATCCAAAATATCAAAAATTAAGGACCTAACCAAAATAATGGACTCTTATCTCACACAAGCTAAGTCAAAAATTATAATCAAAGGAAGGCCAAAGATCATAATCAAGGGAAAAGAAAACACCATGAGCCCTTTAGATCAAATCCTCTTTCCAAATCAAGCCAAGTATAATGACTATGATAATGATGATAATGAGATTCTTGTGGATCACCTAGTGTATGACCCTTATGATGATAATGAGATTCTTGTGGATCGCCTAGTGTATGACTTATAATGAACAAACCTTAGAGTATATTTCCTTAAGCAAGTGTCATCCATCCATGTTCCAAGAACCCACAATCCCTAGTTAGTCATCCATCTACCCTCCTTCAAACAATCCACAACCCCTAGTCACCCATTCATCTATTAACAATACCTAGTCACCCATCCATCTATTATCCATACAAACAACCCCCAATGTTCCAACATACTTACTACAACAAAATATAAGCTCTATTACCCTCAATATCAACAACCAATTAACATAATCTATACCATTAATCCTAAAAAATAATTCATTAGTCATCATCATCTTAACCTTGACAAGGGAAACTAATCTTTCATCCTAAGTTTTGTTAGAGTAATCATGCAATAGCTAATAATTAATTAATTTGTAATTAATTATTAGTTTAATCTATTCTTATGCACTTAAGCTAAAATTAGGAGTGATTTACTATGTTAGCTAAAGATAGATCATTTTGTCTCATTGCATGAGATGTTGACACTTGTCATGATCTAATCCCTTTATCATTTAGGTTTTCTCCTATATAAAACTCAACCCTCATTGTATTATCTCTCTTCTACCCTTGAACTATCATACCTTTGATGCCTTGTAATACTTGAACTCTTGAGATTTTCTCTTTCTCTCTTGAATTTTGTAGCTTTTTCTTGTTGAGGAATATTGAATATTATTATTTGACTCTCTTGCATGGAAGGTGTCTTTGTTCAATTTTTGATCCTACTCATGTTTTTGACAATTCTAACATGGTATCAAAGTGTGAATTTGGTGAACCCCTTCTCGATTTATAAGGTTTTTCTTCAACAAGGGTTGTAAGATTCAAATCTAAAATCCCCTTTCCTATTTTTGCAAATTTTAGAGGTGGAAAAAATTTTGGTGTATCTGGGACCAAAACAAAGTCTTCCATTGGATTCAGAGCTGTCGAAAAGGTTAGTTTTACCTTTTTTTTGGCCTAAATTGGATTCCTAAGGTCAGATCTACAAGGGTTTGAAGCTGTTGTTTTTTTCCTAGATTTGGAGGGTAGCAACAATTTTAGAGAATTTTGGCACAAAAAGGACCTCATCATTGGATTTAGGAGATCAATTCGATAAATTTTGACTATAATTTTTCCCATATTCCCCAACGAGAGCTTTTGAGGCCTTTTTTTTTGCACAAGGGCCCGTACGACCCATGTACGACCTCGTGCATGCAGATCAAGAAAAGACACAAAAAAGTCTATGTTTAATTTTTTTTAATTTCTTTTATTAAACATTTTTAAAATAAAAATAAAATAAAATGCAGATTTTAAATGGGGGCGGATTAAATTTTGGAGATACCCACAAGGTTTCTTCCCCTATGAATCCATAACCCTACAGGGCGGTATTCCCAATGTCTTCGTGGTGACTATAAAATCCCATCAACCAACAACTTTTATGTGTTGTTAGTAAGCTTTGCATAGCCTGTCGGCTAGGATTTATTATCAGCAACTTCATCTTTTGGTAGGTGAACAATTTTTTCCCTACCAAAGAATCTATTTTGAATATTCCGTTTGAACAAGGAATATACTAGCCACTATTTTTTTCTTGCAAGGGTCAATTTTTTTCAAGAATAGGGAATATTTTGCTAACATCATGTTGACATTAGCATGACATCAGTAGTACGACCTACTGGCAGGGGCCCTTCAAACTCTCTTTATGCCCTAAAGGAGGTTTTTTCTTTTCTTTTGGCCATAACATGGTTGTAAAATATCAAAATTGAGTGAATGAGATATTGTTGTAAAGGTGGTTTCGTCAATTTTCCAATGGTGTGAGTTTAATCACCATTTTTTGTTACAAGTGCATTATACAACCTATTGAATTCAGAGGTGTTTCTTTCATCCTTGAGCTCATAAATTTTGACTTGTTTCTCTATTTTTCATGATTCTAGTGGTTTTGGGACACTCTTGTTGGAAGTTTGAGGAGATTTCCATTGAAGATGTTATTTGGAAACATGAGCATGGAGAAAGTTCATAACGGTGTAACACAATGTTTTCATTGATGTCAACATTTTTGTGGATCATTTTGATTAATCCTAACATGTTTTGAGGTGTTGTGGAAGTCATTTGTGTAATAGTGTATTAGTTTTTAGATTCGCACCACTCTGCAAAGGAATATTTTTCTCTCTAAGTCTATTCTAATTTTTTTGGTTGATAGAAGAATCTAAATCCAAGATTTTATCTAATTTGGTGAAGTATTCTGAGATATATGAATGATAGAGTTCTGACTAGCATAATACAGTCATTTTTTGTATAATGTGTTGGTGTGGGAGATTTTGCACTCCTTGGCGGATGAGACTCTGATGTTGCAGTGTTGAAGATGAGTTCCCAAATGTCAAATGAGTGTGAATTCTAGATGGTATCTTGATTTAACATCCATGTGTTGTGAATTGGATGAGCAGTTGAAGAATTTTTGTTTAGGTCCCATGGTGTTCCAACCTAACATGTTTGATGAGTATGTGAAGGATTAATGTGTTGAGCCTTTTATGTGGGATCTATTTTAAGTCCATGCTAACCTATCTTAATCTATTTTGATATTTTAATTAAGGCATGTGTTATGGATGATAATGTTTAGAGTTGAAAAGTTATACTTTTATGCATTACATCCAATTACGTTGATCTAATTGATGTTACAATTGATACTGATATATATGATGGATTGTTTTTGGTGTTTTGGGATGAGAGTGGAGATAGAGATGTGACATGTGTATTTTCTGTGATATGAATTTGAGAAAAGTAATGCAAGTTGATTTATAAAGTGCGTGAATGCATAACAGAGTAGAGCATTGGTCCATATTAGTGCAATTTTTTTTGTTGTGCTTCATTGGAATTGTATCCCTACATATTGTAGATGCAATTTGTAATAGTTCAAAATAGGTTGTGAGCCACCTTCTTTATTCTATCTTTTTCTCTATGGGTAGTGAGTCCACTTGGATAGTGATCCCACTTGCAGTGAGAACTTTTGTAATATACTATAATGGTTATAATATATTGTGAGCTAACCCTCATTGTGTTTTTTTCCATTTTGGGTTTTCCACGTAAAAATCTTGGTGTCCATGTGTTATATGATGTTGTGGATGTTTTCATGCTTTCTTTCCTTATAATTGTTGAATATTCTTTGGTATTTGGATGGATAATGTTTGAATGGTTTAATAGAATACTGATTCACCCCCCTCCCCTCTTAGTATTTTGAGTGTTCAACAATTGGTATTAGAGCTTGGTTCCCTGGAAGGAGCTTGCCCTCTTTGGGAAGATCTTGGAGATAGAACACATGGCTGATAGAAAGCTTCCTATTCCTCCTAAAGAGATTTCTTCCATTGGATA
Organism: Sequoia sempervirens; assembly: GCA_007258455.2. NCBI lineage: Eukaryota > Viridiplantae > Streptophyta > Pinopsida > Cupressales > Cupressaceae > Sequoia > Sequoia sempervirens. The sequence continues at coordinate 175,664,187 of VDFB02086081.1, read as the reverse complement.
CATAGAAGAAGATTGTATGCTTGACAAAGATGGAGAAATCAAGGTTGCTCAAGTGAAGATCTTGACAAAGTTGAAGGTGAAAATAAAGATTTGAAAGAAAATTTTAAAGAAGAAAATGAATGTGTCATAAAATTGAGAGAGAAAATCAAGAAGTTTAGAGAAATGTTTAAGGAATGCAGTGAACACTTGAAACACAAAAGTGAAAAAATCACTAGATTGAAAGTGCAAGTTGAAGAAAGGAAAATAATTAAGGAATGTTTGAATGCAAAGGTGAAAAAAAAATATGATCAATGCATGAGGCTTGAACAAGAAGTGGTAAACCTAAGATCAAATCTAGAGAAAGTAAGAATTCATGAAGATAAATTCAAGAAAAGCTCTACAATGCTTGATGAGTTGATTGTAGGTTACAAAGCATCCAAAAATAAAGATGGTTTAGGATTTGAAAAAGGTGAAAGCTCAAAAGAAAATCATGAACCTAATGCAGAAAATAAGATCAATGAACCAGAGAAGAATGCAGACAAGAAGAACAGTGGTAAGATATAGAGTCAAAGAAACAATGCTAGAAGACCCTTATTTAGACAATCAAATACTCAAAGGTACCCACCTTTCAATGGTTTTTGTTATTCTTGGAAAAAATATGGACATAGAGCAATGGAATGTAGAAGCAAAATGGATCAAAATATTCCATCCTTTACTAGTCATTGCTTTACATGAATAAATTTGGACATAGACCAAGTGAGTGTAGAAGTTAAATGATGAATGCGTATAACAATGGTAGAATGATTCAACCTTTCAATGCTTACTGTTATACATGCTATGGATTTGGACACAAGGCTAATTAATGCAGATTTTGGATGAATGGAGGGAATTTTGTTCAAAATAATGTTGTATGTCACACTTATAATAGACCTGGACAGATTGATAAGTTTTATAGAAGCAGAAACATAAGGATAATCCAATAAAGGGAAATGAACCTTTCAAAAAGGTTGATTCGATTGAAGTAAAGGAGATGGAAAAGATTTGGAGAAATAAGGAAGAGACAAAAGAAAAGGGAGAATTTGTGCCACCCTCTGGTGCAAATGTCTCCTTAGGAAACTAAGCCAAGAGCTAGGGCTCAGGGGGAGCACTAATGCATATCTTTTGTCTCCTGCCAAAAAAGAGGTGTTGAACCTACAACACGAAGATATGTGATGAAGAACAACATGCTTGATATATTAATGAAAATTGTAGAAGAAAATATTGCAATGCTAAAGATTACAGAGCTTTAGAAGCTAGTTGTACATACAGTTTTAGAGTTGCCAGCTTTATGAATTGAAGCATTTATTGTAGAATTAGGTCAATTTGAAGAGTTAAAAGTAAATTTTCTAAGGAAAATTCATTTCACCAAATGAATTAAAAGGATAATATAGCAACAAAAATAAAATTTGAAGAGTTCAAAGCGATTCAAAGTTGCAGAGCATCGAAACCCTAATTCAAAAAATAAAGAAAAAAGTTATTTATTGAATCCTATGTGCCCTAGCTATCAAAAATTTGTGTTTGAAATCAGTTTGAATACATTTTTCAATGGCTACACTGAAGGTTATAGAATTTTTAGAGAAGCCCCAACCCTAGTTCAAGAGATATCCTGCTAGAGCCATAGAAGATGACCCTCTAGAAGCTTTTTCGCACATTATGTATGGGGTCCTACCAACCGAGGATATTAGGGAATAAATTCATGGAAAAATGGATGAGAATTATCCTGAAATGTTAAGGGATGTATGGGGAAATGAATTAGTTGATGAAAACTTCACCCTGAAGCTGGAATACAAAGCCCTAGTCAAGAAGAAACTGGATGTGTGGGAATGGTTCCTAACTTTTTCTATGATAACAAGTGGATTAGAATGGCCTTGAGTAGAATTCATGATCAATTCATTTGGACTAATATTCCACACATGATCACTAAGGAGGTGATTAGTGAGATCATCGGTATGCTCCATTAGACCAGTTCTAGTTTTAAAATCTGTCAAAAATAAAGATACATAATGGAGTTCAAACAGGTGCAACATTTTATTAGAGAGTCCTTAAATTGTAAATCTTATCAGAAACCTTGTTGTTAGGTATGTTGTCATGGCCATTGGTTATAAAATTTACTACACCAATTGATACAACTCATTTTCTGCCACCACAATTCATGTGGCATAGGTGATAGGACATGGTAGAAAAGGGTGTTGATTATTATCTCTATGAGTTTCTTAGGAAAAAACTAATGGAAAACCTAAAGGATATCAAGAAGAAGAAATATGTGTTTAAGTATGGCACACTGGATATGTTCTTTCTCTTCTACTTTTTGAAGGAGGCTCTGGTAATTGGAAAGGTTAACTGGATAATTGGAAGGCCTATGGCACATCAAATTGTTGATTACATGAGGAGCCTTGGAGACACTAATGCACAGGATGATGCACTTACTACTTTATTTGTTGTTTTCTAGAAAAGAATGCATGAGATGCAAAGGATTCCAAGGAGTATTGTTAACAAATACAAAGATGAGATAACTTTTCTTGTATCTATAGATTATTGTATTATGGAGGTCATAGAACCATAGACTATTTGGGTTCCTAAGTTAGGCTACGAGGTAACATAGGCATAACTTATTGGCTATGCAGATGTTCTATTGAAGAGTCCAAAGGATGCAGATGAAACAAGGTTTGGAACATATGAAGAAAAATACATGGAAGAACATTTGAAGCAAAAAAAACTTGCGATGAGGAAAAAATGTTGGCAGGATGGTAGGTGTATATGCACAAGATTTGGATCTATCAAATGAAAAGGTTGAGTATGCAAGAGCAAGAGATAGAGTATACAAGAGTGCAATTGAAGGATCGAGGAGTACCAAAAGAATAGGAAGAATATCTACTACTCCTCCCTTTGCAAACACTAAATAATTAAAATAAATATTTTAATATATATGGTTGTGATGTGAGAATGATAAATCTAGTCCATTTTATACTAGAAATGGTTGTAGATGTTGGATACATTGTGGAGATTGATTGCCTAGCACAAATGTGGTCCCCAATTTTGGGTGTTTAAAATTGATTTTTCTTTTGGGATGAGAAAACATGCATTTGGGATTTCATTGTCTAATGGTCCCACTGCATAATTATTTTCTAGCTCTTAAAAGCTACCCTACCTAATTATTTTTCTTTTTAATGTTATAAGAAATCAATAATTTTTCCCCTAGATTTGCATATTGGTATACACCTTTATTAATTGTTTGCTTTAAATTGTACTTTCTTGTTCCCCCTAGTTTTGTGTCAAAGAATTGAATTTAGAGGTATTTGCCATACTTCCGGTGTCTTTCCCATTGATTTTATTGGGGTCTTTTGGGCCTTTTCTATTAAATAATTTGGGACATTTACAATGATTTTATACTCTTGCATTACAACATAATTGCAATTATATTGTACTCAAAGTTTCTAAAGTGTGTACATTGACTAGTAACATATTTAATTAAATATGACATGCTTACCTCATATTCGTATATTTATTACTTATTACTAAAGGAAGTCGGGTGAGCAGAAATAACTTCTAACACTAATCTAAGCAGGAGAGAGTTACAATTTTTTTTAACACTTTATGTTGTTACAATATGAGATACACATAGAGAATAATGGAAATAGAACAACAACAATGTATAAAACAATGACACCAAAATTACCGTGGGGAAAACCCTTTTGGGTAAAAAACCCCACCCTCCAAAAGTACAATACTATTGTATTATTTCAAATAGGAGTTATAATACATTACCAAGTACATAGCCTTCTTCTACAAGTGCTTCAAATAAACACCTGCTTTGGAGTGATACTAGCAGCACTTTGTTACCTACAAACAAACTATACATTCTACAACTCAAGGCACTCAATAAATAGAGTGATTCAAGCTTCAAGAAGCATCTAGAAGGTGAGGGGCATCCAAATCCAAAAGGAACAACTTTCAATTCCTTAGACATGCATTTGGACACATGTTTAATATTCCCTTACACCCCTTACACCTGTCAAACATGTATATAGTCTTCATCCAAGCTTGTACGCCTAGAATATACTAAAAATAGCTTATGAAAAATGCCTTACACATCTTACGGATTTCATATAATTTTTCATAGCTGACAACACTTACAACTGTAAGAAAATTTGTCATAACTAACTAAAACTAGTTGATTCTCTTACATCCTGTCATGTATAACCCAACTTAGGCGCCAACTTTCACCCATGCATTCAAATATTCCTTATGACACATCATAGAATCTATCATATGTCATAGATTCCAAAGTGGGACGCCTATGTCCACTTGGGATGATGATGTGTCATCCTGTAACCTCCAACGGGGATGCCACCTAGCTAGTGGGTCTCAATTAGTGACATGACACCATAGGAATTTAAATAATACAAATAAATACATTAAATTACATCAAATAAATCAATTTTAGGACTCTAAGGTTGAGAAACCTTAATCCCAACATTCTCCCACTTGTCGAAGACCTGCCAAGAGTCATACGAAATCATCTGCTTAGGGCCCCAAGGCCCATGGAATCAGAACACCATTTAAAATTCTTTGTGCTCACTGGTTTTGTTAGTGCATCTACAAAATTCACCAAAGTGTCAACCTTTTCTAGGTTCACCTTTCCATCTTCTACCATATGATGAAAAAAATGATACTAAACATCTATGTGCTTTGCTTTGGCATGAAAGGTAGGATTCTTTGCTAGACAAATAGCACTTTGACTATCACAACAAACAATAATATGGCCTACATCTAAACCAATATCAAAACATAATTTCTTAAGCCAAATGGCTTCTTTACACGCATGAGTGGCTATCATATACTCTGCCTCTATTGTGGACAATGCAACTACAACTTTCTACATACTCATCCAATTGATAGCACCACCAAACATCATAAACACATAACTATGTGGGTGGATCTTCTATTGTCAATTTATCACCTACCCAATTTGAATCCACATATCCTTGAATGCTCACTGAATGTTGAGGTGTAGTAGGATAACCATGAAAACACAAGGCATACTTAGAAGTTCCCCGTAAATATTTGAACACTCTCTTAACAACATCCCAATGCACCCGTCTAGGATTAGCCATAAAATGGCCAAGGACTCCCATTACTTGGGGAGTTTTTGGTCTCATACACACCATCACATACATCAGACTACCAACTGCACTTGCATATGGTACTTTCTTCATTTCCTCCATCTCAATAGGATATTTTGGGTAATCATTCACAAAAAGCTTCGTTCCTTGCATCACAGGAACAACTATTTGTCTGCAATCTACCATGTTGAATCTCTCCAACACAGAGTTCACATACTTTCTCTAGCTTAAACAAAGCTTTCTATTAGCTTTGTATCTAGTGATTTCCATTCCAAGAATGTACCTAATTGCACCTAGGTCTTCCATCTCAAACTGTACTAACAATTAAAACTTCAAATCTGAAATCATACTTTTACCATTCCCAATAAACAACATATCATCTACGTGTAGGACAATAATGAGAATGCGAGCATCAATTGTTTTAAAGTATACACAATGGTCAAATTTAGATCTCTGAAATCCCAATGACAACACATAGGTATCAAACTTTTGATACCACATTATAGGAGATTGTTTCAAACCACAAAGAGACTTCTTTAATTTGCAAACCAAATTTTCTTTACCTTTTTCAATGAAATTCTCTAGCTTTGACATGTAAATTTCTTCCTCCAAATCACCATGAAGGAATGTTATCTTCACATCCATCTATTCCACTTCTAATTCATATGTTGTTGCAAGTGACAACAAAATCTGGATAGATGTCAGCTTCGCTATGGGAGAGAATATCTCCCCATAATCAATACCCTCCACTTGGGAATACCCCTTAGCGACCAACTGCACCTTATAAGTTTCTCAATACTACCATCAAGACCACACTTTTTCTTGAAAACCCATTTACAACCAATAGGTTTATGTCCATCAGGAAAAGGTATCGGATTCCAAGTCTTATTTTTCTTTAATGAATCCATCTCTTCATCCAAGGCTTGCATCCAGGAATCTGAATCATTCATACCCAATGCCTCTCTAACCGTCTTAGGCTCATTAGTATTAGTAATCAAGACAAAGATACAATTGGAATCCAACAATGAATAACCAAACCTTTCTAGATGCTGCCTAACTTGTGTAGACCTCCTCAAAGGTTGAGTTGAGGTTCTCCTTCTTCAAAACTTTCAGAGCTACTTGAGCTCTCCTCATCAAGTCCAACAAGAGCACTTGGTTCTTGTTTCTTTAGAGTGGGTGGAATTTGAACCACCTCCTTCTTTTGTTTCTCCTCTTTCTCTGGTTGTAGCTCAATAGAGGAAGATTTCATCTCTCTGAAGATCAAACTTTTGTTGTAGAGAACCTTTTGTGCTTCTGGATCCCAAAGCTTGTACCCTTTCAAACCGAAACCATAGCTGATAAAGATACACTTAACAACCTTGTTCTCCAACTTTGACCTCTTCTCAATTGGAACATCAACATAAGCTTCACAACTAAATACTTTGAGATGTCTCCTCGAAGGATTTTTACCAGACCACGCCTCCATGGGTGCCTTACCAACAAGTGATAATGTAGGAGATCTATTGATCAAATAATATGTAGTGGCTACGACTTCAACCCAAAATATTTGTTCAAGGCTATCACCACTCAACATACTCCTAGCCCTCCCCATCAACATTTTTTTCATCCTCTTTGCAACTCCATTTTGTTGAGGAGTGTAGGGAGTTGTCTTATGTCTCTCAATCCCATGCTCTTTACAGAACTTGTCAAACTCTATGGAACAAAACTCACCACCATTATCAGTTCTCAAACACTTAATCTTTTTTCTAGTCTGGTTTTCTTCCAAGGCCTTAAACTCCTTAAACCAACTAAAGACTTCAGCGTTACTTCTAAGAAAATAAACGAATGTCCTTCTACTGTAATCATCTATGAAAGAAACAATATACAGATTTTGACAATGAAGGAACATTTATAGGACCAAAAAAATATGAATGTACATAGTCCAAAACCCCAGAAGACTTATGAGAATTAGAGTAAAAAGAAACACGATGTTGTTTTCCATATACACAATGTTCACAAAAGTCAAACTCGAGATCACAATCATCAAGGCCTTCAATAAGGCTCTTATTTTTCAGGGTTTTAAGACCCTTCTCACCAATGTGACCAAGTCGTTGGTGCCATAACATTGTCTTCTCTACAAGAAGCTTCATTTCCATGGAATGAGCACCCTTAGGTACCCAAAATTCACGACCATCGGATGTAGCTATGACACACTTCTTCTCTACATAATTTGATGGTGAGGATGAAGAATCCAAAGGTCTCTTCTTTAGTACATCAGAAGAACTATTACACTATACATTGCATGCATCAGGCTAAAACAAAGTGCCAATACGAACACCCTTAGCCAACACTATAGCTCCTCTAGTCATCTTACATCCTCCACCAAAGAAAACAACTTGCCCTCCTGAATCATTCAATTTACTTACTGAAATTAGGTTTCATGCCAAACCTGGGATATGCAAAACACCATTAATCCCCTTCACTCTTCCATCAGGAAATATGATTTTGAATCTTCCAGAGCCAACAATCTTCAGGTGAGATTTATCACCCAGGTACACCTCTCCACCATCGAGCTCCTCATACTTTGAAAACTAATCTCTATGAGAATTCATGTGAAAGGATGCACCTAAATCTATCAACCGCACATCATCTGATGCATGGGCTACCAAGGCTACAATAAATGATTCTCCATCATCTTGGGATGATTTCTCATATTCAAAATTAGAGAAAGATTTGTTTTTCTCTTCTTCTCCTTCTTGCAATCTTTCTGAATGTGACCAATTTCACCACAATTCCAACATTTTTCCTTGGACTTCTTACTAGAAGACTTTGATCTCCCCGAAGACTTTGACTTAGATTTCTTGTCTTTCTTTTTGCTTCTCTCTTTTGGTCTACCATAGACTACAAGGGCCTCCTTGGTCATATCAGAAGACTTCCTTCGCATCTCCTCAGATAGTAATGAGGCAACAACCTCATCAATCTTGAAGGTGGAAGTAGTGCTTCCAATAGCCATTACTAGGTGATCCCAAGAGTCTAGAAATGAACACAAAAGGAGCATGCAATGGTCTTGTTCATCTATTTTGTCTCTAATGGAACCCAGTTGTGCAACCAACATGTTAAAAAAGTTCAGGTGATCTACAACGGATCCTCCATCTTCCATTTTCAAAGAATACATCTTCTTTTTCAAGAAAAGTTTGTTTACCAGGGATTTAGCTTGATAGACATCACCAAGCTTCTTCCACATAGAAGAAGAAGTTTTCTCTTCATGGACATTCAAGAGAAAAAATTTATCCAAACAGAGTCTAAAAGACCCTTGGCTTTCCTAACCATGAGATCCCAATCTTCTTGTTTCATGCCTAGTGGTTTGGTTCCAGAAATAGCAGCCCATAGGCCATGGTCTATGAGCATGTCTTCCATTTTGAGCTTCCACAACTCAAAATTACCTTCATTAAATTTTTCCATCTCAATCCTCCTAGATGTGCTTGCCATCTCTTTCCTGCAACAAGGTTATGAAATACACACTTTTGCAAAACTCCCATTAAAACAGAGATTAGCTCAAAAAACCCTTCTACCCAACAAAGGAACCAAGGCTGGCCAAGCTTTGATATCAACTGAAAGGAAGCTGGGTGAGCAACAACAACTTCCTACACTAATCTAAGCAAGAGAGAGTTACAAAAAAAAAAATTAACACCGTATGTTGTTACAATATGAGATACACATAGAGAATAATGGAAATAGAACAACAACAATGCATAAAATAGTGACACCAAAATTACTGTGGGGAAAACCCTTTTCAGTAAAAAACCCCACCCTCCAAAAGCATAGTACTACTGTATTACTTCCAATAGGAGTTACAATACATCACCAAGTACATAGCCTTCTTCTACAAGTGCTTCAAACAAACACCTATTCTAGAGTTATACTGGCAACACTTTGTTACCTGCAAACAAACTATACATTCTACAACTCAAGGCACTTAATTTAAATAGAGTGATACAAGCTTTAAGAAGCATCTAGAAGGTGAGGGGCATCCAAATCCAAAAGGCACAATTTTCAATGCCTTAGAAATGTATTTGGACACATGTTCACTATTCCCTTACACCCCTTACACTTATCCAACATGCATATAGTCTTTTTCCAAGCTTGGACACCTATAATATATGCTAAAAATAGTTTATGACAGATGCCTTACACATCTTATAATTGTCATATAATTTTTCATAGCTAACATCAATTATAGCTATAAGAGAATCTGCCATAACTGACTAAAAATAGTTGATTCTCTTACATCTTGTCATAACCCAACTTGGGTGCCAACTTTCACCCATGCATTCAAAGATGCCTTATGATGCACAATAGAATCTATCATATGTCATAGATTCCAAAGTGGGACACCTGTGTCCACTTGGGATGATGATGTGTCATCTAGTCACCTCCAACAGGGATGCTACCTAGTCGGTGGGTCCCAATTAGTGACATGACACCATAGGAATTTAAATAATACAAATAAATACATTAAATTACATCAAATAAATCAATGTTAGGACTCTAAGGTTGAGACACCTTAATCCCAACAATTACTTATTTTTAGTTTTTATTATTTAATAAATTAATTGATACATTTTTATTTTACGTGTAAAGACATGTTATAAATAAATTTTCATAACATTTTTTATAATGACATGTTTGAATAGGCTAAAGGCCCCTACTCAAATGATTAATTTAAGAAAATAATTGAATATTTATTTATTATTTTGATTTAATGTTAATTAAGTTCAAATTTATCATATTTTATTTTTAATGTGTCTAATATAATAAAACTCTACTAATGAGATAATCCTTTAATTTAAAGAGTTTTAAATGTAAGAATTATTTGTAGGAATTACAAATCTTTTTTTTTTAAATAGTTTTATCTTTTCTATAAATTTGTAAGCTTATATAGTTCATATAACTACAATTAAAGCATGCACGAATTTTTATAAAATCATATAAGATTTATATCAAATAATTTGTATTTATTTATTGTAGTTTTTTAAATGTTTTATTTAATTAACCAAAAAAAGTATTGTATAAGATGTTTCTAGGAATTTTTCAATCCTTCTTCCTCTTTTATTAATCATCTTGACTAATACTCATGTTTGGGATGTATTGATTTGGTGAAATGTTGTTGTGGTGGGGAATACTCATGCTTTGATTATTCAGTTGAAAGACTTGTTGACATTGATTAAAATCTACCATGTGACAAGATGTTCCAAAGCTTTGATTAGGGATACCCATAGTTGTTATGTCATTGAAGCTAGTAGGATATGATGACCCCATGTATGAATGATATGGTTCAGTGAATTTGGATAGTAGGTTGACATTGATATGTTTCATTGGTTTCAAGATTGGATTTGTAAAGACCACTAAGTGATCTAGGATCAATGTTTGGATGATGAGTTGTTTGGATGAACGGGGGATGTTGTTTGGATAAATGGATGAAGTGGTAGATATTTACACTACTTATCATTTTGTTTCAATTATGTAGAGAAATTTAATATGGATGCAATTAAAGAAACACTAGAAGAATTTAGGTAGAACTACTACAAGGTGTCCTGGAAGGCAATGGGAGACAAGATCATCATTGAAGATATAAAAATGAGAGAAGAATCAACCAAGGATTCAACTGCATAAATACACATCGTAGGCATCTAGTTGTCAACACTAAATTTGAAAATAATTATTATTTATATTTGTCTTATGTCATAATGCTCAAACATTATGATGCAAAAGTATCTCTAAAGTTCACAAGATACTTTAAAATGTCATTTTATTATTTATAACCATTGATTAGCTATTAAGGCCAATTTCTAAGTATGTGTATGGGTAATAGAAGAAGGTATTGAATTTGTAACATACGACTTTGAGCATTTTATAATTTTCTATGAAATAAAGTAAAACCATATTAGAACTTATTGTCTTATGATCATATATTTTCCTATATTTGGATATAATTTTTATTACTTCTTTACTTATGTTAGAGGCTTTTCTTCTATATAACTTCCAAACTATTGTGGGTTTAACCATTTCTTTATCCAAATTATTCTTTGTGTGAAGTTTTTATCAATCTCTAAATTTTTATTTGGTAAAATTTTCACTCCCATCTCTTACAATATTTTAATTTTGCTTATTTTCTAAAATCAAACTTTCTATTTAGTAGATATACATATTTTATTTATTTCCATAAAAAATTACTTTCCATTTTATCATAAAAATCACTCTAAAAAAACCATACCAAGTATTTATAAAGTGTATAGTTGCCATTATTGTTTGTGATTTTTATTTTCCACAAAAGTGCCATCATCATCTTGAGGAGTGTTTACCCCCAATAATTATTGAAATTTGACTGAAGAAAGTCCACTTATCAAGATAAAATATTATGAGGATTTATTTTCCTATTTTAACCTATTTACTCCAACATGTTGATTCATAATGGCCAAACTTATTGCAATTAAAGAATTGAACTTCTTTTAATATTTATTATCTTTCCAAATATCCTTGCATCTTCATCTGAAGTTGCTACTTCATCCTCTATAATTATTACCTCTTCATTTGAGTTTGCTAGGTTCACCTCTAGATGTATTTTTATTATAATAATTGAAACATTTGTTTCTTTTACCTCTTAGGCTTGCTTTACAAGAAAATTACTGTTCTAATATTTTTTTATTGTTTTCCATCTTATCTTTCATAATTAGCAAAAGTTCACTCAATTCATCTAGTTTCATAGTTGTGAGACCTTTAAAATTTCAATCATAGAAACACACTTTAAACTTGGGAATAAAGCTCCTTAATATTCTCTATGACATCATTGTGAGCCACATCTTCATCTAAAGCTTTAATTTGATTTGATCAAACCTTCTACTTTTATCAAAAATCACACTATTTTAATCATTTTTACATTTTCCAAAAAAAATCCACTATTTGTAATTTGGTTGTTTTTGCATATTGATATGCATTAATGAGTATTTTTTATGTTTTTTTTTAAATAATGAACAACATCACTTATTGAAGGAAATGTTGCTTGATTAATTACACCTTGAATAAAAAATAAAGTTTCATTGTCTTTTTTGAAATTTTCATGTATACTCATTTTTTTGTTGATAATTTAATGTATTTAAGTATATTGATTCTATATATGGTAGTGTCATTTTCCATAAATATTTAAATTTTAGTTGAATTTGCATCTTAACATACCACTAGTTAAAGTTGTCTACTTCAAAGATGACAATTAATATGTTAGTGGTCCCATTCCTACTATATTTGTCATCACAAAAATTAAACACAATGATCGAAAAAGATGTTTCCCTATCTTTTAAAATGAGACCCATATATATTATAAAACCTTATCAGTTTACTTTCATGACAACCTGAATAAACCACCCAACCAAAAAACTTCATCAATTCTCATATAATTTCAAATGACAAACTTTTAAATTTAATATAAACTAGAACCATACACTCAAACAAACTTTAACTTCCAATAAAAAAAATAATAATTTTTTTCCAAATTTTAAACAATTTATATAAGAAAACACAAAATACTTATTAAAAAAAAATTGCCATCAAAACCTGCTTGCCAATCAAATTTAAATCTGAACACTTTTTTCTCACCAACTCTTCCCACAACCTGCTCGATCACAAGAAATGCAACTTCTAAAACTGCAAGAAAAATTCAAAAAACCATTGTATACACAGCTTACAGAGCACAGTTTCTTCACAGTCTAATCACTTTTAGTTAAATATGTAAAATTCCAAATTATGTATGTTAGAACAGGAAAATTATATAATAATAAATTGAGTAAAAATTATATGCAATCTATTAATTAATTCAATTCAATAATATATGCAATTCACAAAATGGGTATTGGCTTTTTATTAATAGAGATAACAACACAAAATAATATCAATTGTTTAAGGATATCAAGTTTCTACAATTCATAATGTTTATTTTCTCTGATTTTTGGATTAGGTAGATTGTGTAAAATTTTTTGCCTCCACATTTGAGAGATCACACTCCGTGATCAATTTTTTAACTAAACAAAAAAAAGCGTACTGAAACTTGATTCACTTCTATTACCAATAAAAAATTTAACAAATATTCAATGATTTGTGAAAAACATACTAATAAAACTTGAAATGTTAAAAACAGATTAAAGTATAAATATATATATATATTTTTAATTTTTCAATAAAAAAAATTGATTTATATAGATATCCACATCTCTTATTATAAAAGAGATTATAACATTATAAAATCTCATAGATATCCACGATTCTCTATACATATAAGAATTATAATATTATGAAAAAGCATAAAAAAATATACATCTAAATTAGAAGTAGTCCCTGGTTTAAACTGCCGTGTAAAAAGTTCTAATCAAATCCATACAGAAATAACAACTCTATGATAGAACATATCTAAATCAATAATCGTCCTTTATCCTTTCTCAAAATGATCACAAGTACAAGATCCAATCCATTAAAATTATTCAACCTTCACCAATTAAATTACAACCTTTTCAATACATATCCAAATATACTAGATAAATATGTAGAAATTACAAAATGAAAGAACAAAATCAGGAGCTGAAAGCATGGTTCAGCCAATGATTATAGTAACTCCAATCGCAATAAGGAATATACACATGAGGGCAAAGAAAATAAGGGTATGTATAAAAATAGAGAGACCACTGGTCTGAAAGTTGCAGAACTCTATAAATCGGCCCTTGGCAGGAATTTGGAACAGCAGCCCCGGCGACAGCACTACGAACAGAATTGTCCCGATTATCTCTGGTGCCCAATCATGACCCATTTCTTCTCCTCTCTTCTTCTCTTCTCTGCACACAAAACTCAGTCAGGTATTCATGGAAGGCAACTGTTCTTTATACGCACAGAAGCGCCGGCCTAACCGTATCTTTGAAAAAACCGCCCTGCCTTGGATTTAACTCGGGCCTGTGTCCTGTCCGTCCGTCTGTCATGTACTCTGGAAAATATAAACGACCCAAACCGCCATACGTGAAAGACAAGATTATTGGACTCTAACTTCACCCCACCTCCCACAGGCCCAGATGGTATTTGTGACGTCATACTATTGCTTGATTAATGGGGAGTTAACCCATGGTTTGGGCTAGGTTTTATACTCGTATAATTTGAAGTTGAAAGGCAAGGAAAACGCATCTATTGAAATATATAGGTTAAATAAATATTAGTTTAGATATTTTAAATTAATTTATTGAAAAGATGTTTGGTTTATATATTAAATGTGTTATTTATGTTGAGTGTGAAGTCTAACCATTGTCCTTTCATATATCAAATAAATCAGAACAACAATACACAAAAGGAATAAACAACATTAACAACAAAATTACGTGGTTCATAAGAGATTAGCTACATCCACGAGAAAAGCAGGGCAAATAGTTCTTATTATTTGCAACAATAGGAATACAATACATCATCGTCTATCGCCAAAGAAAAGAATATATAATGTTCTCTTCAAGGCAGACGAAAATGAAAGGGCAACATTTGGGCTTTACACTCAACAATTTAGAAGGATTGCCTTCATTGATATCTATTAAATAGATGTATTTAAATATTTACATCCATTCCTATATGAAATGAACAACTTGATTTTGAAAATCAATGGTTCAAAATTGTAGAGAAAGATGCAACACCATTGAAATCTTCAATTTTTTAAAAATATTAAAAAATATAATATATTTCTATATGAGGTGAACGATTTGATTTTGAAAATCAATGGTATAAAATTGTAGAGAAGGATGCAAGACCATTATCTCAACGGTCAAATTTTTCAAAATAGTAAAAAAATATATTATATAATTAAAGAAAAAACAACTATTGAATTTTTTTTTTTAACTTTTTTAAACTTATATTTTTAAATTAAAAAAAAAAAAGTTATTTTTTTTGGTACTACAGGGGTATCCCCACGACCCAACCCACCAACCCATTTTTTTTTTATACTACAGGGGCATCCCCACGACCCAACCCAGCAACCCACCAGCCCATACCTTGGTACCTAAGGCAAGCAAGGGCGAGACTAGTCCCCTGCGGGCGAGAGCCCCTACTCGCAAGAAGTCCCACCTCTTAAACATGTTGGTGATGTTTCCATCAGAACCCCGCAATTCTCTAAAGAGTAGCCAACTCTTATAGTGAACAAACTACAAGGTTAGTGGCCAACACAACGAGTTTAGGATTTTGTGATCCTTACTCCTTCACTTCAGGCTCTGTGAAATCTAGGAGGGTGATCCCAATTATGTTTTTGTGAAGTGTATTCAATTACTAACACATTTATATACCTAGATTGATTCCTATTTATTGCAAATAAAACTCATCTCACTGAAGATTTGGTAGATCTTTAAGTGAATGACTACTTACTTGCTAAGAATTAGAGATATTCTTAACCCACACTATTCCTTGAAAATATTTTAAATGAATGTTGTTCTTATTTTAAATCCATGGCCAGGCGTGCTATTTGCTCATTTCTATGCAAGATTTTCTAACAAATTGACCAGTGTCTCATTGATTGGAGCAATGAATTCAAATATGTAAGAATCAATAATATATGAACTACTCAATTTAGAGATAGGTGGACTATTTTCATACTGCTTTGCATTTATGAAAACTCACAATGCCTAAAAACACACTCCTTACAAATCCTAAAAAATTCCTTACAAAATCTATAACCCTCTTCAAGCATTTTAATCAACTCTTTGAGTTAAAGCTGAAAACAGAATCATACATTCAAATGGAACAATTGAAGACAAATGATAACACCTTTGTATTTTCATTCATAACCTGGTGTAAGAAATATACATAGGAGAGTATTTGTTTCTAGACTAAGATTTGTTTTGATATCAATAGTTTCTATAGAACTAATTTAAGACAAAATTTGCATACAATATTTTTATACCCAAGACGATCTACTGGCCTATTTATCTAAACTATATTTAAAGTGTCTTTCCTAAGCTTAGCTTTTTCCCAAAACCCTATTGAGACTTAAAAATTTGACCATCGTAATGAACCCTGAAATCCCTTTTATAGAATAAGGGAGCAACAAGCATCGGGTTCAATTATATTTACATTTCATCTCATTTCAAGATCATTTGCACCAAAATTTGAGATATCCTCAGTTAGTTACATGCAATCATTGCAAAAAATGGAAGAGTAAAAGACCACATTCCACATCCTCTATATGAAGACATGCTAGACTTAAAAGGAAAATTTTGTTGCAGGAGCATTGAATCCTCATTCTTGCTAACCAAAGAAGATTCTCCACTAGCAACCCCAACAAAAACCTACATACCACCTACAAGAAACTTGCATGCCACCAATGCTAGGAAGTTTGGCACTTCTCCTATACACCATCCCAAAAAATTTCCACATCAGCACTAGAAACAAGAAATCACATGAACGTTGAATAAGAAAATCTTGATAATAGGGCCATGGTGTCATAAAAAAAATGGGGAAAATTCATCACTCTAAGTTATCGGCCTCAGAGGATACTAGCCCACGCCTTGCTCGTGGTGGAACTGGAGGAACCATCACTACCTCCTCATCAAAATTATCATATGGTACCAAGGAGAGGGGACAATAATCATCCTCTGGGTTGTCTCACCCTCACTGTCTGAAGGGTCATTAGAAACCTCACTAGGAGAATTATGTCCTCCTAGATAATCCTTACGATACTTGCACTTTTTCTTTGCCTCCTTTTCATATTCCACCATCTTTTTCCCTTTGAACTTGACTAGTTCTTCTAAACCAGTTCAACTCCTCAGACGATAGTTAATCCTGACACCATACTTCTTGAATTTATTACGTCCCCTTCTACTCTTTGGTGTATTTGGACCTCCTTATGTATCAACTTCATTCTCAAGGGAATTCTCCTCCTATTCGAGCAAACTCAATCTCCTAGACCTTCGGATCAGCCTAATAGACTCTCTCGACTTACTCATCCTCTCAGTAATAAGAACTAGAAGACCTTTTATCTCAAACTCAAACTTAATTGTTAGTTTCTAAATGTAAATTTTAAATGAGAAATATGGCTATCAGCCCTCCTTATAATGAATCACGTAAGTGTGCCAACTAGTAATTCTTCAAAGAAAGCTTGTGTGAGCGAGTTGACAACAGTTTGCTTTGATCCTTTTAATCTTAACTGTTTATCATGTTTCAAAAGGTAAATCAAAGGGTAGATTACTATGCAACCACTTATAATTAAGTTTTAATTGTGCTTTTAATGCTCCTTTAAATCAGAAAAGCCCTGAGTAGATATACATCTACTATGTACATAGCATCAATCAAAACTATTTGTGCTATAATTACCCACTTACCTGTGGGAATTAAATCACTTGTATTTCTTCGTATCAAAACAATTGGAATTGATCCTAATCCGGTCTCAAAATATCAGTTTGTACATTACCCTGCTTTGTTTTCACCTTCTCCACACATATCAATAACTGTCAAGACTAACGACTGAAATCTCAAGCATGTGCCACAAAGAATAAAGTTGAAAATAGCTCCATTTAGAAATAGTACCTTCTCGACCTAATTTAGGAGTATTCTAACTTTATTAGAGCCCACCGGGGCCTTTTAGAAAGTCCACACATGGCACTTGACCACTTTCCCATTGCAAAATATAGGACATGGGTAGGGCCCTCACGGGATGGTAGGGAGTGGTCAATATTAGCCCACGTCACCTGCCATCGACCGTTGATTTCATCTCTTTCGAAAAAAACCTTCATCCTCAAAGCTTAGTGGGTCCCACAAAAATGGCAAGTGTCACTTCACCCACTAGCCCATGTGACTACCTTTCCTTATTGTTGTAAATAGATGGGTGTGTGGGGAACAATATAGATGAGAACATATTTCGTGATGTCCTTCGTTGATCTTCCTTCATACTACATCCATTGCCCTTCTGGAGATATTGGTCCCACCATCTGGCAGTACTACGTGGCCATTGCCCACTAGCCCATGTCTTTAAAATAACATGAAATAATTCAAGATGAGCACATGGGGATTGATAGAGATGTGGCCACCTCTTCAATCCTATAGCCTTTGATCTTCTTTGAATGGTGCCATGTATTTTCACCAAGGAGACCGGGCCCACCAATATACATGACACGTGGTCGAAGCCCGCCAACACATGTGAAAAATAAGAAGAAACAATCCAGCACGGGCATATGGGGAACAATTGGGATTAATTCCTCACAATCGGATGACCAGCATAAAATTCCATTTCTACACATGCCACAAAATTTAATCATAAAAAGGGGGCCATCTCTAGGAAAACAAGATAGTGACCCATAAGAACAAAGGTTAAGGATTTAAAATATTAAAATCAAGCCTCAACCATAGGAAAATTTGACACTTAAAAGGACCAAGCAAATTGATGAACCTAAACGCAAGGGGCCAGTGAATACACGAATTTAATGGAATAAGTGGTAACTTAAGTGACCAAAAACTAGGAATACCAGGTCAATGCAATTTTAAAACGATCAGGGGTTTTTTGATTCATAGGCCAATTTTGGGAAGTTTTATGAATATAAAACCCTATCATAGTGATGAGGATATGACCTAAAATAAAAAAATGAGGGCCTAAGCCATATTTTGCACAATTTTAGGGTGGAACCAAGAAGTTTTTTAAGGGGTTCCATTAGTGGCTCCTGTTGGGGACACATGCCTCTCGTAGGCATGGTGAGATCCCAAAATCATTGGGTGAAGCAGACTAGGAAAAAAGGCAAAAAACAAAATAAAATAAACCAAAATATATACAATTTTTTACATAGGACCTAGAACCCTGAAAAGGAAGATCCAATCTCCACTTCATCTGAAACCTTTTCCTGAGATGCAAATTTTGAATATGCATTCTTCAATTTGATCAGGTTTCAATTGCATACTGGTGGCACCAGGCCACTGAAACTTAGGTAATTCTTGCCCCTGTCAAAAACCAACCTATTAAAAGAACTGACGTCCTTCCACCCACATTTACCTCTATCATACCATTGCAACAATCATAGCCTTCTCCTTACAAGCAGAAAAATGTGGATACCCTTGGTGTCTACCTGATTACAAACAATGTTACTAGCATTTTTCTTGATTTTTCTGAGCATATGACTGCTAATGTAATCCTGGCCATTATGTATTGTATTATCCGACACAATCTAAAAATTATTATCATCACATGACATATCTCCATATTGAAAATAACACTCCTTGTTGTGCATTCTATTGTCATGCTCTACAAAAATACCTTCTAGCTGATATGGAAATTGAAAATGTTCATAATCCTGCAAGTAGATGGCATCATGATAGTCATCTATATTTTCTATGCACCTATTTTAAATGTGAAACATTCATAATAAAAACCCTCAAAGAGCTCACCAATGTGTTCATTTTTTTTCTCAATGCCACATTCTAACCATGTGTCAAATGCATCATCAAAATTCTCAAAGAATGGGTTTTCTTTACACCAATAAGGGTCATCATTTCTCATCTCTAGCGAAGATGGAAGCTCATCAAACAATGGATTTTCCATCACATTTATTTTTGACATAAGAGCCTCAGCCTCCTCATCCTAAAGATCCAAATCCTTCAAGTCATGATTACACTAAAAATCATTGCAATCACTAGAAGAGCAGATAGACACACTTTCAAATTCATTCCCACCCTCAGATTGTTTAGTACAGACATCAGGAAATGTTTTCCATGTCCACATGATTTGAGATGTCATGGTGAGAAAGCTCTTCAAACTCCATAACATTATCAACCAAAATTAGTGGCTTCAAATTTTCATCATAATGCATAACCTAATCATCTAAGAATGATCTTATGTCATCAACATGTCTCATGCTAATGTTATCCTCATCTGATGTAAAATTTCCCAACTCTATTCCATACAAGCTTTTATGACTAGCAAAATAACAATCAACATGATCAAGCTTATGGGTTGAATGTGCATGAATAGGCCCCATGACACCAAGCCCACTATTGACAAAATTTTCAACCCTGGCAATATTGTAATTAGAACTACATGGTTCTAGCACACTGAATGATGAATACATTATCTCATTACCACTCTTTTCTTCAAATAGATTACTAGATTCATCTAAATCATAAGACTGCATATGGACCCTCTTTGTGGTCTCATCATTAGAACAGTTAGTAGTTTTATCAACATTTGGTGTCTCATGGCAGCAAATTCTTGTATTCAAATGACCTTCATGCATTCCATAATTTCGATTGTTTTCAATGTTCATGGCTATCCCATATGCCTAATGCAAGGTTTTGGGATTTTTATCTCTCAGCAAATAGCTCATTTTTCTATCAAAATATCCCAAATAAACAACCAAACGTATTGAATCACTTAACTTTAAGAGCTCAGGAATATCCCTTAATGTTTTAGAAAATCTTTTGTTAAATGTTGGAACTAGCTCGTCCTCTTTTTTCTCAATGTTCATAAATTTATTGAGCAAATAATTAGCACTGATTCTTTCACCAAATTGCTTTATGAACACTATTTTTAAATCATTCCAAGAATATATAGAGCATGCTAGTAAATTAGAGACCAATCTCTTGAATATCCTTTTAGAGACTAAACAAACAACCTCATGATTACATCCTCATGATCTACCTCAAAGTCATCCATTAGATTATTGAATTCTTGTAGATGCTTTTTTTTATTCAAACTTTGTACCACTGAACCTCGGTAGATATTCCCCGATTTTAGATGGAATAACATATTGGTATCCATTAATCCCAAAGAAATTAATAGCTCTATGTTTTTCAGAGTTAAAAATTCTTCTACAACCTGACTGGGGATGATTACAAACCATAGTTGCACACTGGATTATGCCAAGGTATATATATTGATGATATACCTTCTTATACCCTTACAAGATTTTCATAACATCATTTTCAATTATAGAAGGTTTATCCCAGTTTCTTTTCAGAAATAATTTATACCTCATGTTCATAGTAGATTTTGCAACTTAATAATATAGAAGTATACAGAATTACCCTTCCTTTTGTTAGTGCTTATTCACTAAATAGGGAACCAAATTTTAATAACTTTCCCATATGGTTGTCATATACTGAATTCATGCTTTGTGAAAACCAAAATATAAAGAATACTTGGATATATTGCAGCTATTGTAGAGTTTTCTTCCTGATTGGAAGTATTGTAGATCTAAAAAAAATTTGAATCTTCAATAGGTTCTTTAGACAGAGTCACCACCTCTTTTCAAAGAGGACCGAACTTCAAATGGTATGAAGTTCCTTTGAGTATGAATTTCCTTCTAGGTCTTCTCCACAACAGAATCACACATAAATTCTTTGACATCACTGCAATAGAAATACTTCCAGGTCTTAATATTTGAACCAAATGTCCAAATTCACCTAACTCTTGCCTCTATGATATAAGAGTCTACAACTGGAGATTCAAAGTTGTCCCCAACGAAGTCACCATTTTTGTTGGTTAGTTTTCCAGCAGAACCCCGCAATTCTCTAAAGAGTAGCCAACTCTTATAGTGAAGAAACTACAAGGTTAGTGGCCAACACAATGAGTTTTGGATTTTGTGATCCTTACTCATTCACTTCAAGCTCTATGAAACCTAGGATGGTGATCCCAATTATGTTTTCGTGAAGTGTATTCAATTAGAAACGCATTTATACACAGATTGATTCCTATTTATTGTAAATAAATCCCATCTCACTAAAGATTTGGTAGATCTTTAAGTGAATGACTACTTGCTTGCTAAGAATCAGAGATATTCCTAACCCACACTATTCCTTGAAATTTTTTTAAATGAATATTGTTCTTATTTTAAATCCATGGCCAAGAGTGCTATTTGCTCATTTTTATGCAATATTTTCTAAAAAATTGACCAGTGTCTCATCGATTGGAGCAATGGAGTCAAATATACATAAGAATCAGTAATATATGAACTAAAAAATTTAGAGATAGGTGGACTATTTTCATACTACTTTGCATTTATGAAAACTCACAATGCCTAAAAATGCTCACTCCTTACAAATCCTAAACAATTCCTTACAAAATCTATAACCCTGTTCAAGCATTTTAATCAACTCTTTGAGTTAAATTTGAAAACAAAATTATACATTCAAATGGAACAATTGAAGACAAATGATAACACCATTAGTATTTTCATTCATAACTTGTAAGAAATATACATAGGAGAGTATTTGTTTCCAAACTAAGATTTTTTTTTATATCAATAGTTTCTATAGAACTAATTTACGACAATTACATACAATATTTTTATACCCAAGACGATCTACTGGCATATTTATCTAAAATATACTTAAAGTGCCTTTCTTGAGCTTAGCTTTCACCCAAAACCCTATTGAGACTTAAAATATGACCACCGTAATGAGCCCTGAAATCCCTTTTATAGAATAAGGGTGTAACAAGCACCAGGCTCAATTACATTTACATTTCATCTCATTTCAAGATCATTTGCACCAAAATTTGAGATGTTCTCAGTTAGTTACATGCAATCATTGCAGAAAATGGAAAGGTAAAAGACCACATTCCACATCCTCTATATGAAGACATGCCAGCTCCTTAAAAGGAAAAGTTTGTTGTAGCAGCATTGAATCCTCATCCTTGTTGACCAAAGAAGATTCTCCACTAGCAACCCCAACAAAAACCTACATACCACCTAGAAGAAACCTACATGTTGCCAACGCTAGGAATTATGGCACTTCTCTTATACACCAGCCTAAAAAATTTCCATGTCAATGCTAGAAACAAGAAATCACATGAATACTAAATAGGACAATCCTGACAGTAGGGCCATGGTGTCATTAGAAAGAAAATTGGGGTAGAGTCATCACTCTAAGTCATCAGCCTTAGAGGATACTAGCTCGCGCTTTGCTCATGGTGGAACTGGAGGAACCATCACCACCTCCTCATCAGAATCATCAGATGGTACCAAGGAGAGGGGATAATAATCACCCTCTGGGTCAATGTAATCCTCACTGTATTTTCAAGGTCATTAGAAACCTCACTAGGAGAATTACATCCTCCTAGATAAGCCTTATGATACTTGCACTTTTTCTTTGCCTTCTTTTCATATTCCACCAGCTTTTTCTCTTTGAACTTAACCAGTTCTTCTGAAACAGTTTGGCTCCTCATGCGGTAGTTACTCCTGAAACCATACTTCTTGAATTTCTTGTGTCCCCTTCTACTCTTTGGTGTATCAGGAGCTCCCTGTGTACCAACTTCATTCCCAAGAGCATTCTCCTCAAATTTGAACAAACTCAATCTCCTACACCTTCGAACTAGCCTAATAAATTCTCTGGACTTACTCATCCCCGAGCAGTAATAAGAACTAGAAGACCAAGTTGCTCTCGGACTCAAACTTAATTGTTAGTTTATGAATGCAATTTCTGAATGAGAAATATGGCTATTGTTCCTCCTTATAACAAGCCATGCAAGTGTGCCAACCATTAATTATTCAAATAAAGCTTGTGCGCGCGAGCTGACAAAATTTTTCTTTGATCCTTATAATATTAACCGTTGATCATGTTTTAAAAGGTAAATCAATAGGTAGATTACTATGCAACCACTTATAATTAAGTTTTAATTGTTCTTTTAATGCTCCTTTAAATCATAAAATCCCTAAGTAGATATACATCTACTCTGTACATAGAATCAATTAAAACTATTCATGCTACAATTACCCGCTTACCTATGGGAATTAAATCACTTGTATTTATTTGAATCAAAATAGTAAGGATTGATCCTGATCTGATCTCAAAATATTGATTCTTACATTACACTGCTTTTTTTCACCTTCTCCACACGTATCAATAACTGTCAGGACTGACCACCAAAATCTCAAGCATGTGCCTCAAAGAACAAAGTTGAAAATAGCACCATTTAGAAATAGTACCTTCTCGGACAAATTTTGAAGTATTCTAACTTTATTAGAGCCCACTAGAGCCTTTTAGAAAGTCCACATGCCACTTGCCCTCTTGCTCATTGCAAAATACAGGACATGGGTAGGGCCCTCATGGGATGGCAGGGAGTGGTCAAGATTAGCCCACGTCACATGCCATTCACCATAAATTTCATCTCTTTCAAAATAACCCTCTGTCCTCAAAGCTAAGTGGGTCCCACAAAAATGGCAGGTGTCACTTCGCCTACTAGCCTGTGACTACCTTTCCTTATTATTGTAGATAGACAGGCGTGTGGGGAATGGTGCAGATGAGAACGCATGTTGTGACATCCTCCATTGATCTCCCTTTGGACTACATCCACTACCCTTATGGAGATACTGGTCCCACCATCTAGCAGTACTATGTGGCCATTGCCCATTAGCCCATGTCTTTAAAATAACATGAAATAAATCAAGATAGGTGCACAGGGATTGGTAGAGATGTGGCCATGTCTTCAATCCTACAACCATTGATATTCTCTGAATGGTGCCCTGTATTTTCACCGAAACTGGGCCCACCAACATACATGACATGTGGTCAAAGCCCGCCAGCCCGTGTGAATAAAATAGGAAGAAACAATCTAGTGCAGGCATACGGGGAACGACTGGGATTAATTCCCCACGATTGGACGGACAGTATAAAATTCCATTTCTACACATGTCACAAAATTTAATCATAAAAAGGGGGCCATCTCTAGGAAAATAGGATATTGACCCATAAAAACAAAGGCTAAGGATTTAAAATATTAAAATCAAACCTCGACCATAGAGAAATTTGACACTTAAAAGGACCAAGTAGATCGATGAACCTAAATTCAAGGGGTCAGTGAATACATGACTTTAATGGCATAAGTGGTAACTTAAGTGACTGGAAACTAGGAATACCAGGTCAATGCAATTTTAAAATGGTCAAAGGTTTTTTTGATTCATAGGCCAATTTTGGGAAGTTTTATGAATATAAAACCCTATCATAGTGATGAGGATATGACCTAAAATCATAAACGAGGGCCCAAGCCAAGCTTTGCACAATTTTAGGGTGGAACCAAGAATTTTTTTGAGGGGTTCCATCAAAACCTAGGAGTGGGGTCGAACCTAAGATCAATGGGGAGAAAACCCATTGCCCAAGCCAACTCTACTACCCGTTCGGGCTAAAAAAAATTTAAGTTTTTAATATATATAATAATAATATTATTATTATTATTATTAATAAACCAATAAACTATGAATACTTTTTATTTTTGAATAAGTTTTTAATATAAAGTTAGAAGTTTATTTTTAACAATTTTAACATATTTTATTTTTATTTGAAATATAGTGTTTTAGTTTTTAAATTTTAATTTATTTAATAATATTTTATAATTTTATTTATTTATTAATATTGAATTTATGTTATATTGTTTGCAATATATATTATATTTTTTAGGTACATATTTTACTAATATTTCAATTATAATAAATTTAAAAAAAATAAAAAATAATTTAATCATTTATTAACTTAATAAGTTTATTATTTGTTATTAATTTTTTAAATTATTATATTTATTAATATTTGGATTTTGATATATTTTTACTTTCCATTTGGTTTAGTTTATTTTATTTTAGTTTTTAATTTAGATGAAAGTTTGAATTTTTTTTATTATTTGTCTTTTTATGAAATTACAAATAATAACTAAAAATTATCAAAATTAATTTAATTTATAATTATTTATCTTATTAAAACTTTAATTATTGTAGAAAATTTTATTTTGAATTTTTGTTGTAATTTATATAATAAAATGAATTTCAAACTTAAAATATAAATTAAAATTTATGGATTCAAAGAGAAGGTAACTTTTGATTAATTATTTGATACAACAATCATCGGATAGCACGTCCCTAGGGAGTTATGCATAGGGTAGCATGTCATTTGATTAAGGATATGATAATTCACCTTTAAAACCTCTTCAATGTACCCATTGCACACTTTAGAGGAAAATAGATAGAAACAGAAAGAGAGAAAATAAAGAGAGCAATAGAGATATAAAGAGGGAGACAAAGAGATACAAAGAGATAAAAAGAGATAGAGATGCAAAAATAGAGGTATAGATTTATAGGAATAAATATGAAGATACAAAGAGATAGATGGGTGTGTGCAGGATCATCATGAAAAAAAAAGGCCCTTAAGTGGCAAAAAAATCAGAAAAATCAAAGTTAGGAAACTTGACTTAAAAATTTGAATAAGTTATCTATATTATTTCAAAAATATGTAAGAATAGAGTATGTAGCAAATTGAATGTAGTTTCTAAACTACTAGGTTTGTTTTAAGAAAAAAGAAATCTATTTGGTGAAAATTTGAAATTTCAATATAGTAGTACTTAAATTTCAAGGAAAAAATATGCACACAATTTATCCAGAAATCTTGAAGTGAACTATTATGGACTGTGAAAACAAAATGTGATTAAGTTACAGGTGTCTGTCTGACCACCCTAACCACAATAAAATGATAATATTATTTTATAATATTTTAGATATAAGTAGATGACTCATGTCTTGATGTGATGCATATTTGTTTGTAATTTTTTTCTAAGTAAATAATTAATTATGAATTTTTTTATTACAACTTTTAAAAACTATAAAAAACTCGTATGTCTGACCACCTTAACTTGGTCAAAAATTCATGAAATTCAATTTTTATTTTTTTAATCCTATAGTATGCAAAGCATAGAATGTGACACATGTTTTGGACTCAAAAAATGTGATACCATTTGAAAGCTATAGATGTTTTTCAATCAATCTATTGATCAGGACTTTATTTGTAATTTGAATAGAAAATGAATAATAATTACTTATTAAATTCAAAGTAAATCATAATTTATATTGGTGGAAATCTGAGAATCTCCTTTAAAAACCCTTTTCGTTTCATCAATCTTGGGTAAAAAAAAGGTCATCAGCCACATACCCATCATATTGCCACTTTTTGGCCCATCATGATCCTGCACATACCCAGATATAGGAAGAAAGATAAATAAAGAGAGGAAAAGAGGGAAGAGGAGAGACATAGATAGATATAGTCACATAAAGAGAGAGATAGAGAGATAAAGAGAAATAAGAGACAAAAATATAGAGAGGTCGAGAGATCAAGAGATAAAGAGGGGAAAAGGGGAGAGAGGGGAGATAAATTTAAGTATAGAAAAAAATAGTAAGGGGAGAAAGATAGGGAGAGGGAAATAGACAAGGAGAAGAAATGAGAGAAAGATGCATAGAGGAAGAGAGAACGGAAGACAAATATAGAGAGAAATAGGGGAGAGAGAGGAAAAGAGAGATTGATAAAAATATATATACCTCTAGATATCTTTATTCTTCCTCTTCTATTGATGTATATCTCTGATCTCGATTCCTCTCTCGTCTTGTCTCTTTGACTCTCTCATCCTCGATTCTCTTTCTCTCTCCTCCATTTTCTTCTTTCTGATATCTATTCTACATATATATCTCCCTCTCTATCTCTCTCCCTCTTACTCATCCACACACTCCTTGTTTCTCCCTTTATATTCTAGCTCTAGATCTCTATCTCTTTATATATTTAAATCTTAAACTTTCCTTTATCTTATCTCTTTATCTCTCCATCTCTCTTATATTTCACTTTATCCCTATTACTCCCGATCTCCCCATTTATAATTTTCTTACATCTCTATCTTCTCTCTCTCTTTATCTCTCCCTCCTCTCCATATCCCTCTCCTCCATCTTCATCTCTATTTCCATCTCTCTCTCTCTTCCCCCTATATCTCTCCCTCTTTCTATCCCCTTATATTTGAAAGGAAGTAAGTGTGTGATTAGATATGTGAAAGCTGTAAAAAAATTATGAGAGAAAGATCATGTGGAGAAGTAAAATATATTATCCATTGAAGGATTAATAGGTTGGATTTTATCAAACAGAGGTTTGAGCCTCTTACTGGATTGGATTTCAATTTGTGTGGGGGTTGGAGCTTCCAATAGGTTGGAACCTCTCCCTAGGTTGGAGCTCAATTTGTATAGGGGTTGGAGCCTCAAATAGGTTGGTGCCTATAATTATTTCAAGTGGAGATTGGATTCTCCGGTAGGTTGGACCCTACTACTAGAAGAAGAAGAAGATAAATCTATAATATATAAGCAATATTTTTTCATGGTTTTTTCCCAAAAGGGTTTCCACGTAAATTGTGTGTTCTCATTGTGTTGTTAATAGCTAGATCTTGCATATGTGTAGTTGATGCGATTGATTGTGTTTGGAAAAGTAAAAATTTGTATTATACTCATTCATTCCCCCCCCCCTCTCAATATAACCATGTGCTCATCAGTTACAAAATAAATCCACATGAACATTTTTTAAACGTAGATGGTTGTGAATAGTTTTTCTTCAATCCTAACAACCCAAATTTTGTCTCCTTTTCATTAGTTGCATCTCTATGGGCTTGATTAGCACACTCTAAGCATTGACTTAGGTGTTTGGGGCTATGTGGGTCCCCTTAAATTAGACATTTTCCATTTTTTCTTTTTTTCATGTTCACATTCACATCCATTTTTTGGAAAGATTTTTTTTTCATTTCCACCATTAGGAGCTATAAAATTTTCAGCCGCCCACTGTATCTAGAAAATTTCAACAATGACTATTGAAGGTAACCAAATCTCTTCATTTTCATCCTCAACTTGTTTGAAAGAGTAAATATTTATTTTAATGTAAAGCATTTTTTATCCCACATGCATTCAGTGAGAAATAGTAAGGGAGAAGGGGCATATAACTTAGAGGCTTAAAATTTGTAAAGCTCAACCTTTTTTTGTTAAGACATCTTTGTCTTCATATTTTGGTTGTGGGAGAAATGTAAATTGTGGACGTGAAATGTTTAAATTTCTAAAGTAAAGTGAAGATAAAATGAAATGGTTTTCATACTATTTTATTCATTATCTTTTTATGCAAGTATAAATTATGTTTCTTTTCAATAAAGTTATTAAATAAAATTCATATATTACATTAAATGCAATAATTTTATTTGAGTGTAAAATATAAAAATGTTGTTTATACTAAATTACATAATATGTTATAATATAATAATAAATATTATAAATTACATTTTTTTCCCAATGTGTGTTAAATAAAATTCATATATTAGGTTAAATATAATATTTAATTTGAGTACAAAATATAAAAATATTATTTATACTAAATTACATAATATATTACAATATAATAATAAATATTGAATATTTTTAATTATTTATTTTATAAAGTTACATATTTATAATATGTATAATTATGAAATTTTAAATATTTTTTAAAAATATGATATTAAGGTTTAATTTCTTTCAATATAGTTTACAAATATTTTATTTGTGTGCAGAATTTTAAAGTAAATACAAGTTGTCTCTAGATTTGGTTTAATTAATTTTAAAAATATAGATTTATAAATAAAATAACTTATTCAAAGTCTATATTTAATTTTTAATATTTATAAAATTATTAAAAATTTTAAATATAAATATTAATTCCTATAAATTAAATTATTAAAAAGTAATATACGTGATAATACTAATACATTTTTCAAAATAGAAACAAAATAAAAGAATTACCAAATAGTAAAAAAAGTATAATAAAAATAAAATAAAATAACTCTTAAGTAAATAAATTAAACTTAGACTAGAGTGACCATAATTGCTTAGGTTTGGTCTAAGGAAGTATAGATATTATGATATATGTTATTCCTTATACTAATATATTTCTATACTACTTGGTACACCTTAGTTGGACTATTTTTTTATGACTGTGGAGTTGTAAAAATTACTCAAGATTCATATGAGCTTCTTATGAAATCAATCAATATTATTTTGAATGTACTTATATTCTCACTCCCAAGTCCATATGAAAGTGAAAAAGATATTAATGATATGTATCAAAGATAATAAGAAGCCAAAAGGAAAAAAAGGAATAAAACATGGTAAATGATTAAGCTAAGCATACCTTGTCATTTGTTCCGCTACAGTAGGAAAATAAGCCAATATGACAAAAAAATATTGTTTCATGCCAAGAAAATTACTATATGATTATGAATCAAAATGTGATGGTTCACCAAGTATAAAACCATCTTATACAAACACTACCAAAGAATTAAGAAAAATGGATTAGAAAGGAGATTCCTATGATTGCACCAATTGGTCTTATTTTCACTAATAGTAAAAATTCTTATTAAGAAAACACTTGGGTGATTGAAACGAGAAGTGACATCATTAAAGAGGAAGATGCAAATGTTATATTTTTTGGTATTCTAACAATACCTCAAATGTATATTAAATGCTAAAATGTGTGGTATTCTAATTGTACCTCAAAATATATTTCGCTACCTTCTAATAACTCTCATGATTATCATGTGAAAAATAGAAGAAAATCCCATAAGTAATGTTTAATCATAATGAGTGTGGGTCAAATATGAAAGGATTCCAAATAACTATATATATAGTATATACAAAGTAGCATCAACACCATGTGCAGTGCAAGTGGCAGTCAAAGTGAGATCAAACAAAAATGGTGGGGAAGTAGGATTATAATTCATCATTACAAAATAATGAAGAAAATAAATCATATTTCTACAATTATAGAGATCCCCTCAATATACTGTAGAATTTAAATACTAAGAAAATAATATAGAAAAAATTGAGATTGTTAATGTCAAAGTGCTCCACCAATGTGTGAATACCCTAAAGCATGAATGAGGAGCTCTGAGTGAAAATCAAATAATCCACATACAAAACCAATATCAAAATTTCATCTTCATGTCTCTAGATATAAATTTTACAACCTAAGTGGCAACAAATGAAACTAGAAGAAATCAAGAAACAATCAATCTTATCCTACCAAACCCAAGGAGCTTGTATGCGACCGAATAATAAAAATCAAAGCTTAAAAAAAATTGGCATTCCTAGACATGGATCCTAGATATTTTTCTATGCAAATCTCTTGAAGATTATCATGTAAGAAATCATTTTTCACATCCTTTTAAAAAATCAGCCAATCTCTGAGATGCAGTAACAAATAGCTTAAGATCCATCTTGGATATAAGAGAAAAAATTCTTAGAGTAGTCAATACCCCAATCAACTACAAACTTGGTGTAGTACACCCACTTGCACCAAATCATATTTCTTCTCTTAGGAAGAGAAACTAAATCCCATATGTGATTCTTCATCAAGCAAGAATACTTCTCTACTATAGCATAATACCACTCTAAAATAAAAGAAGCCTTTAATAAACTTTATGGATCAATAGATGTACGGTGATTTAAAAAGAGTAATATTATAAGTTTGTGAGTCGGTGTGACAAGAACTTAAATGATTGCCAACTTAAGTTTGTGAGGAAAAATGTGAGTAGGAGAACCTGTGGTTTTGGTGGTGGAAGAATAGGACTATCATCTAAAGTATTATGAATTGCAAAGGTATCTTCATGTGATGAAGAAGGAAAAGTGGGAAAAGAAGGATCGATCTATGTGAAAGAATTGTCAAATTGGACATCTCTATGAAAGCAAAGATATCTAGCAGTTGGATTTAAAAATTGATAAGCCTTCACATCCTCACAATAGCCAATAAAAAAAATTTATAATTAACTCTACTTTATTTCTTATCACAACCATCTAGTATGAATTGACAAGCCTCACTACCAAATATACCAAATAAGGAAACATCAAGCTTCATATTGGACCAAGCCTCCCTTAGAGTGATATTGTAAACTATCTTGTGTCGAGAGTGTAGTTGTGAATTTATATAATTAGCTACTTCAACCAAAATAATGGAGCCATAAAACATACTTGAAGCAAATGATTTGACATATCCCTTAGTGATTTTTTCCTTTAGTGACACCATTCTATTGAAATGAGTAGGAAAATAATAATAATGATGTATTATATTATAAGTGCAATAATCCTAAAATATTGGTTGGAATATTTCTCCCATTATATATATGTATCCTCTATATAGAAGAACTTGATTACTTCTCCATGAACATCTTGAATTTCCTAAAAGTGGTGAAGATATCACTCTTTGTTTTAAGATAATACACCCATGTGTGATGAGAGTAATCATCAATGAAGTTGAGAACATACTTGGCTCCTTAAAAAGGAGTTAGAAATGACATGAGGTCACTTTGAACTAGCTCTTGTGTTAGGTTATAGCATGGTTCCTTACCCTTGGGAAATTATTCTTGATTATGTTTGATACGGACATAAAATTGACAAAATCCATTTGTGTACGAGAACTTAAGTATAAAAAGTATCATATCTTATGTCCTCAATTGATAAAGATACTTGTAATTGAGGTGTCCAAACCTTGTGTGTCATTTTTTTCTTAAAGAACTACATGGGTGGCATGTAACGATCCATAAGAAGATTCAAAACAATGAAACCTATACAATCTAGCCCATGATCAACTTTTCCTAAAGAAACAATCTTCTTAGGATGTTGTAATTCTTGAATGACTACATCATGTGGGGAGAACTCAAATATCTTCCCATCCCTAGCATGAGAAATATTTTAAACTGCATTTATTTTTCACTTAAAATTTTCTATAGACCTTTAGTTTGAATAAATTCTTGAAATTTAACATTCTAGGTGTGATATTTGTGTACAATTAAGATATCAATAGTAGGATCCATACTAAAACACAGATAGGGACTTGAAATTGTTCCTTAGAAACCCCACAACTTTGATTAGTGTTGTAAAATTTAACCCACCAAAAATATTGAATACTTGTTTGATTGCAATTTTGATAACTTTGAAAGCCTAAGTCAACCATTTATATTACATGGATACTTTTATGATTTTTTAAAAGTTCAAGATTTATCAAATTTGTAAAATTATATACACAAAATTGTGCAATAGTCACTTAGAGGATAGAAAAATAGTTAATTACAACATAATTGAAAAGTTGAAACATGGTATGAAATTTTAGAGAGCTACATGTGTTCTTCATAGTCATGAAGTCTAAAATAAAAGGCTCTAAAAACTTCTTGTAATATAAAATTCCATACCACATGGCTACTACAAATAAATAGTGGAGTCTAAAAGCATACAATTGTAGGTTGTTAGAGTTTAAAAGTCCATAAAAGTCCAAATTTTAGATTTTTTAAGTAGTTTGGACTTAGAAATGTTGATGAAGTTCCATCTTTAGATTCCACTAATAGATTTAACTTTAGAGTCTAGATATAGTTCAAAATTTATGTAGTTTGCACTTCAAATCTAGTGTATGGATTAGACTTCAAAGCTAGCTTACAAAAAATAGGAGCTTGTCTATAGTGCAATCATAGGAAGAAAAAAACTCGGTGGCAAAAAAATATTACCTATATGAGTTGTAAGAAGTTAAAATTCTAGTGGCAGAGAAAAAAAGTGGCTTGTTATGCTCTCTAATCTAAGGTTAATTTATTTACTTAAGAGATATTTTTTTATTTTTATTACACTTGTTTTTACTATTTTGGTAATTTTTTGTTTTGCTTTTATTTTAAAAAGTGTAGTAATATTATAACACATGTTACCTTTTAATAATTTCATTTGTAGTCATTAATAGTTATATTTTTAATTTTTAATAATTTTATATTTAGAAAATAAATATAGACATTTTATAAATCTATGTATTGAAAAATTAATCAAACCAAATGCTCACAAAAGTTTGTATTGACTTTAAAGTTCTACTCACATAAATAAAATATTTGTCAATTATATTAAAAATAATCAATTGAACCTTAATATCACAAATTTTAAAACTATTTAAAATTTCATAATTACACATACTATAAATATGGAACTTAAAAAAACAAACAAATAAAATTGAATATTTATTATTATATTATAACATATTATATAGTTTAGTATAGACAATTTATTTTTATATTTTGCACTCAAACTAAATATTGTATTTAATGGAAAATTATTATCCATAATTCACACACACACACACACTTTTTTAAATATATTGAAGTTATTGTATATAACAACTTATCTATCCTCAAGCAATCTCATAAAATAACAATACCTAAAAGTTGTTCTTTTAAATTGTCCAGATATAATTTGAAAAAATAGCAGATGTAGACACATAAAAATAACCTAGGCCTGCAAGCTCTATTTTTTTTCCACATTTATTTTCAACATAATTAAAATGTTTAATTATGTCCTATGGTCCAAATTAAACTATTAATTAAATTATTCTTAATTATTTAATTAATTCATGTCTTATGTTCTATGGTCCAAATTTAACTATAAATTAGATTATTCTTAATTATTTAATTAATAAATGTATTTTATTCCTCTTGATTATTTAAGTAAATAAATTACATTTATTTATTTAAATTATACATCACTAATTCCCTATGTCTCTCTATAATTAAATAAATTTCTAAATTATTTATTTAATTATTATTCATTTTATCCTTTCCTCTACAATTAAATAATTTTCATTAATTATTTAATTGTCCCTTTTTTCCTTTCCTCCAAATTTAAATAAAATCATTTGTTTAAATTCTCATTTCTATTTTTCCACCAAGTAAATAATTAAAAATCATTATTTACTATCCTGGCCCTCTTTTGAATTAAATTAATTTTTAATTCAAAACGTCAACTCAGCCTCTAAATTATCATTTGATTCTCCAACAGTCTCTTTTTCCATGCCCAATATCCTCTTTTTGCATCCATTCTTGTCCATTGATAGCCCTCCATTTCAAATTTTACCCTAATTCTACCCTAATCCTAATTGTTAGTTGTCATATTCAATCTCAGTCTTTCATCTTAGGGCATTTGTCAATTGTCAATCCTAGCCATTCATTCAAAATTGACTCTTTTATAAAAGGGAAATTTCAACCTCATTTTGCCACTTTATGCTTGTAAATTTCTAAGTACACTTGCAATTGTCGAGTCCAATCCTTTAGTATTTTTCTTAGGTCTTTTTCATAAGTCATAGTTTCTCATAAAAAAATCTAAGGGAAAATACTATTTGCTGCAAAATGGAGAGGTGCAATGAAGTGATTCATGGAGTGCATGAAGGCTTTCGTGAGATTGTTCATTTTTTTATGCTTTTATGTTCCATTGTGCTTTATTGTTAGCTAGGGCTTAGTTTGTTTATGCTTTATATTGCTAACCTGAATTTTTCCTTAGTTACATTTGATGGACCATGTTGGCAAGAGACACTACCAATGTTTTTTGGTGTTGTCATTGATGGCAACCCTAGTCAGTTATCTAGTCTGCATGCCAACATTTGATCATACTAGTAGACAGATTGAAGACAGATAATTTAGAACAGAGCATCTAATAGATTTGTGTTCATCGATTCACATGAATTTATTTCTTATCATTTTGAGTTGTGAATCTCAGGGAAGTTCGTTCGATGCATGATCTATGTTATCCTTGATTCTTAATGCCTTGTATCGATTTGGTTGCAAGTTAGAAGATCTGGCTGATTGATTTCTTGTGTATTAGTGCAAGAAGGCCAACTAAGTGAATATAGTGTATTGTGGATATTCGAGGAGTAATTGTTTAAGTGTTTTCTTTGTTCGAGAGAATATTGATTTGGGTCTTGACTATGTTGTGGCCAACTTCGGTGGGTGAACATTCAAGGTTATTCATCATTTGAGCTGAAAATTTGTAATTATTTTCTATTTTCTTGGAGCTAACTTGAAGTGATTAAATCCTTAGGAGCATATATATATAAATGATCAATTATATCATTTTGGTGTGTGTTCGAAGTGTGTTGATGTGTGTTGTGAATATTAGAAGGATTGTAGAGTGATTATGCATAGTTTCATTTGTGCAATAAGGCATTTGTGATGCGAGTTGAAGTAGAACAGAATCAGACAGAAGGTCAAGAATTTGATCTATGAGCTTAACTGGAACTATTCTCAAGAATTTGTAGATGCTATTTTATATTTCACCACTCCAGTTGTCTTTTAACATTTATTGTAAGGCAGTGAGCCTTTTTTGTTTTTGAGAAGTGAGCTCTAGGTAGTGTGCCTAAATGCAAGTGCATTCCCATTTTGTAAACATTTTTTTGAGTATACTCAGATAATATTGTGGATTAACCTCCACCATGGTTTTTCCCCTAACAGGGTTTCCACATAAAAAATCCTTGTGTTATGGTGTTGTGGTTATTTCTCTTATGTTCATGCATCTTTCTTTTGGTTGAATATTATCAATAATTTAAGGATCAGATTAATAAATTTAAAAATTGAAGAACATTGATTCACCCCCCTCTCAGTGTTCCTTCATTCTAACAATTGGTATCAGATCTAGGTTCCTCGGAAGAAGTTTAACACCTTGGGGAAGATCTTGGAAAGAAATTCAATGGATTCAAGTAGTCTTCAACAACAACTTTTGGTGGCCCTAGATGATCTTGATTAGTCAAAATCTGAAGTTTGAGAATTGCAAGAAAATCTCATGAATGCTAAGAAATTCATTCAATCATTAAAAGAAAAAATAAATAAGTCCAGGGAGAAGAGAAGGGAACTCTATGGTCAGATCAAGCAGAAAGATAGTAAAAGCATTGAGATGAACAACTGAGTCAAGCCCTGAAGGAAAAGACAAAAGAATGTGAAAAGTTTTCCAAAGATAATGCAGTCCTAAAGCATGAGATGGAATCTATTATGATGAGGATGACCAAGGAGATTGAAGACAGAAAGAAGAATGAAGACATAGTTATTGATGGATTCAATCAGTTGGAACTTGAATTGGAACAATCTAGACATGTAATGAAGAAGAGCTTGAAAAGCAGATTGTTGATCTTAGAGATGAACTTGCTATTGCCAATGAATTCAAGGAGAAGTTCAATATTAGCTCAGCCAAGCTTGATGAACTGATTAAAATTCAAAGGACTGAAGGTGACAAACGAGGTCTTGGATATGATAAAGGAGAAAGCTTTGGATCTAGACAAAGGATATTTATGCAAGGAAATCAGATGAACATACCTGGAAAGTATCCAATAAGACAACCTAATGCTCAAAGATTCAATGGTTATTGTTTTTTTTGCAATAAATTTTGTCATATGGTGGCACAATGTAGAAGTAGAATGAATTCAAGTGGTCCATCATTCTTCAGATAGTGCTTCAATTCTAATAAGTATGGTCATAAGTCAAATGAATGCAGAAATATGATGAAATTTTTTTATAGAGATGCCATATGTTATATACATGCAATAGATTTGGCCATATTGCTAACCAGTGCAGATCAAGACAAAATCCATAGAACAACTGGTCTGGACAAAGAAATATGGTACACTATAATTTCAACAAATTTGGTCACATTGCTAGATTTTGCATAAGCAAAAAGGGTCTAGTAAATCAAAGGGGAAACATGTAGAAGGATGAAAAGGGAAAAGGAAAAGTCACTACAGATCATATCATAAAGCAAATGAAGAAGATATGGGTGAACAAGAGTCCCTCTATTGTAGGAAATGAGCCAGCACCAGAACCTGCTTCTGGTAATTCCTTCGGGAATTATATTAAGACATCTAGCCTAGGGAGAGTTGTCAAGAAAATCCTTCAAACCCCTTGTCGGTAGTTGGTATTGGGATGTGGATGAGTACAGTGATTACATTGATGATCTACAAATGCTATTGGAGAGTATTTATGCAAAGTTGAAGGTCCGCAGAATATTTTTCTTTCACAGAATATGGAAACAAGGTATCCGGATGAGTTAGGGAAAAAACATTTATTGCAGCAAAATTTTAGGTGTGCGAATGATAAAAAGTCATTTGTATTCTCCATTTGTCACTTTGCATTTTGAGGAGAAGTTTGGAGAGCTCTTAAACGAACTTTGGAAAAATTTGGCGAAGATTCAAGTGTGAAGCAGATTCAACGATCAAACCCTAATCTGACAAAAAGGTATTTATTGAGAAAACTTGTGAACTTGTGAATTTGTGAAAATGGCTACTTCGTTGGTAGTTGATGTCAAGGATAGACCCCGTCTGAAATTCAAGTGGCATCCTTTCAAATCTGTTGAGACAGATCCCTTAGGTGCATTTTTGTCTATTTAGTATGGTGTCCTGCATATTGAAGACATTAGGGCATACATTCATGCAAATATTAAGGAGTTATAGATCTCCTAGTTGTTGAATTTGTATTCAAATCATATAGTTAGAGAGGATTTCTATGTTAAACCTAAATTCAAAACTCTAGAGGAGAAGAAATTCACGCAAATTGTAAAATTCCCCATGTTTTATGAAAGCGAGTGGGCCCGATATATTTTGAGTCAAGTTCATGTTGAGTTTATGTGGTTGAGTCAACCTTTTAAGATTACAAAAGAAGCCATAAGCACTATTACTGGTTTAAATTCCTCTGGTGGGTTGCTGATCTTGAAGTCCATGAAGAATCAAATAGTTACTGATGCAACCGGTTCAATATTTGATAAAAGAGCTATGAAACTTGATGATATTATTGATGTGGATGTGAAATTCCCTCATTGGTCATTAGTTACAATATTTATCACTCCAACCGGGATAATTCTATATTTGGTACAACTATTTATGTAGGATATCAGATGGTGAAGGAAAATGCAGAGTATAATCTATGTGAGTTACTCTGGAGCCAGTTAATGGAGAATCTTGGTAAGATTAAGAAAGATAAGAAGAATTCATTTAAGTATGGTAATTCATTGTTTTTTTTGTTCTTTTATTTCATGAATGAAGTTTTGAGAGTCAAAAAAGTGCATTGGCAAGGTGATAAGCCTATAGCTATTCAGATTAGAGACATGTTATACAACATTGTTGATAGTAAGACAAGGAAAACTATTATCTCGGGATATTTCAAGAGTTTTCAGAGTCAGATGCAAGCAAGAGAAAGAATTCCTACTTCTATTATGGAGAAGTACAAGGACACTATCTATTTTATGGTTGAAATTGATCAATGCTTGATGGAAGCTGCATATCCTACAATGGTCTAGATTATGCGAATGAGCTATGAAGTTGAGGAAAACATCTTGGAGCTATATGCACAAAATTTCTTGAGTAATCCTTGGGATCCAACTGAAGAGAGGTTTGAAACCTATGAAGAAAAGAATATGCAAGTACATGAGCAGTTGAAGAAGCCAATGATAGTTCAGAGAGTAAGAAAGGAAGTTGAAGCCTTTGCAGATAGTATGGGTATATCTGCAGAAGTTGTGAGAGAAGCCAGAAAGAAGAGAGAACAATCTGAAGCAAGTAACCCTTCTAGAATTGAATCTGCTAGTCTGACAGCATCCTCTGCCCAAACTAGATCAATGAGGATCTCTACACCCCTATCCGATCTTGCAAAGAAGTCAAATCATGTGAAAGCTCAAGTTAAGGCATCTGATAAGATAAATAAGGATAAGAGTACAAGAGTCTATTCAGTTGTTTCAGAAGATGAGGAAATAGAATCTAATGAAGAAGTGAGAGACATTAAGCATATGGGCACAAAGGCAACAACAGTCTCTAAGGAAA
Source organism: Sequoia sempervirens (assembly GCA_007258455.2). Classification (NCBI taxonomy): domain Eukaryota; kingdom Viridiplantae; phylum Streptophyta; class Pinopsida; order Cupressales; family Cupressaceae; genus Sequoia; species Sequoia sempervirens. The sequence continues at coordinate 175,624,633 of VDFB02086081.1, read as the reverse complement.
AGTCCTCTGGTGAAGAAGAGAAAGCAAAGAAGAAGATGAAAATTGGAAAACTAGGTATGTCTGTAAAGGAAGTTGAAAGAGGCATAGTCAAGGATGGTAATCTTAAGCCACTATGTGAATGGTATGATACCTTTGATAGTGTTGGTCAAAGATTTCTTGAGGAGGCTACAATAAAGTATTTGAACAATCTCAATTTGACTCTTGTTGAGATCATGTCTCAACTGCCTAAGGAACTGTATGAAATTTTGGAAATGAGGAGAGTAAGTGCAAGAATTGAAGAAGAGAAAATGAGAGAACAAATTCTTGCACATTTCCGTCTAGTGATGTCTATTGAGGAAATGAAGACAATCCTGAATGAAGCTAAAAAGGATTTCAAGAGAAAAAACAAGAGTAAACAAGCTTATGATTGGTAGGACTGAAGAGGTAGCAAAAGAAATTGAAAGAATTCTAAAGGAAGTCTTGCTAAACAACAGAATCAATGTTGTTTCTAAAGAAAGTCATGATGGAGATATTGCATCTAATCCAGTAAATGAAGAAGGAAAAGAAGATACATTTGAGGATACTTTGAATCCTCTTGACATGCATGGGACTAAAATTCCTATGGAGACTGAAGCTCCTAAAGTTGTGTCGGTTGTAGAAAAGGAGATAACAAGTGAAGAAGTTGAGATTCCTAAAGGCGAGCAAGAATCGGTAGCTGAGGAAACAGTGATTGAAGAAAAGAAGGTTGAAGTAAAGGAAGTTCATGTAGAAGCAAGAGACACTGCAGAGGCAGTGAAGAAATTTTTGGAAGAGAAACAGGAAGAGTTTGACCTTGAATTGGGTGAAGGTCCTATTAATTTGTCTACTTTGTCTCCGATTTAGAAATTGAAAGTTGCATCATTTGCACAGGCGAAGGCTAGGGAAGAATTGTTGAAATCTCACATTGAGGATAGTGAGCTATTGAGTCTTGCATTTGGTATTCTGGAGAGAATCATGCCTTCTCATGTTAAGGATACATTTGGTTCTCCCTCTGATGAGTTGAAGAAGCTTATTAATTTTGTAAGTACTCATTTTGAGTCCCTTGAGAACTCGATTGAGGTCAAGGTATAAAAGGAAATTGATGATAAAAGGTTCAATAGGCTAAAGTGCACGATTGCTAATGACAAATCATTATTAGCTACCTATGTGAAGAATGTTCAAAATGCACTATCTAAAAGAGGAAATATCTGTAAGTCATGTTTGTCTTTGTCTAAACTTACTGAGGACAATGAGAAAAAGATTAAGTATCATGAGAAATAGTTAGTTGTTATTTTTGAAGCCTTTGATCCTTTAACTGTTTCTATTGGAAAGCAAGAAGGTCAAGTTATATCCCTACTTGACAAGATGGAGTTTGAAGCATGATAATGATAGAATTGTGGAAAGAGCATGTGAGCTTAGAGGCCTAATTGGTCTGAAGATGGAAACAATGTTGAGTGCATTGAAGGAAGCACATGAAGCTTTGGTGGTCACTGATCTGATGAACCTTGAGTCTACAGAGATGAAATATTATCTATTATGTGGTCACATGACTATCTTGGGGAGTCTCAAGAAGGGTTGGGACACAAGTTTGAACATGTTGAAGACCAAATTTGCAGATCTATTCAAGTTTGTGTAAGTTGTACAAACAAGTTTGTACATATGTAGTTTGAAGTTTTTGTTTGATTTTTGGTATGTGGATTACTACCTTTTCCATTAATGTGAAAGGGAGAGTAGAACAGTGAAAAATGTATACTCATCTCAGGGGGAGTTGAAATTTTGAGTTGTAATTGAAGATCTTTCTGAAGTTTTGGAGATTGCAGTGTATTTATGTTAGTACTGATCTAACACTTAGTCATTTTTCACTAAGTGTTGCCATCAATGCCAAAGGGGGAGATTGTTGGAAAAAGACTACAATTTTTTTTCGTGTTGTCATTCATGGCAACCCTAGCCAGTTATCTAGTCTACACATTAGCATTTGATCATACCGTCAGACAAATTGAAGACAGTTAAGTTAGAACAGAGCATCTGACAGATTTTTGTTCATCAATAAACATGAATTTTTCTATTATCATTTTTAGTTGTGGACCTCAGGGAAGGTCGTTGGATGTATGATCTATGTTATCCTTGAATCTTAGTGCCTCACATTGATTTGGTTGCAAGTTAGAAGATCCAGATGATTGATTTCATGTTCATTAGTGCAAGAAGGATGACTAAGTGAATATAGCGTGTTGTGTATATTCGAGGAGCAATTTTTTAAGTGTTTTCTTTGTTTGAGCATGTTGATTTGGGTCCTCACTATGTTGTGACCGAATTTGGTGGGTGCGCATTGAAAGTTATTCATGATTTGAGCCAATAGTTTATAATTATTTTTTATTTTGTTGAAGCCAACTTGAAGCGATTAAATCCTTAGTAGCGAATATATATAAGTGATCGATTATATCATTTTGGTGTGTGTTTGAAGTGTGTTGATGTGTGTTGCGAATATCAAAAGGATTATAAAGCGATTATGCATAGTTTCACTTGTACAATAAGGGATGTGTGATGCGAGTTGAAGCAAAATGTAGCATGAGAGCAGAATCAGACAGAAGGTCAAGAATTCGATCTATGAGCTTAACCAGAAATATTCTCAGGCATTTGTAGATGTTATTCCATAGTTCACCACTCCAGTTGTATTTTGACATTGATTGTAAGGAAGTGAGCCTTTTTTTTTTAGCAGTGAGTTCTAGAAATTGTGCCTAAATGTAAGTGCATTCCCATTTTGTAAACATATTTTTGAGTATACTTAGATAATATTGTTGATTGACCACCATGGTTTTTCCCCTAATAGGGTTTCCACGTAAAAATTCCTTGTGTTATGGTGTTGTAGTTATTTTTCTTATGTTCATGCATCTTTCTTTCAGTTGAATGTTATCAATACTTTAAAGATCAAATTAATAAAGTTAAAAATTACAGAACATTGATTCACCCCCTCTCTCAATGTTCCTTGATTCCAATAGACTCGACGTGAAGGGAAAAAATGTTGCAGATTTCGTATAGATTTTTTTGTTTTTGTAGGTTTCAGGTACAGCTCGACGTAATCACAAAAGCCTGAATGACACAATCACTAGCCAAACAATGCAACTGCTTTGCATAAGGGAATATTTCAATTTTGTTTAATTTATGGTTGTTTCTGTTGGATCTTAGTCATTTAGCTTTTGAGTTTTGTCAGTCTAACCCTAGGATCAAGTTGTAGACATCATTAGGTCATTTTGTTTAGTAGATTTTTGGTTGTTTTTTAGGCTTGAGATTGTGCACCGCAACTGGCTATGGTTTTCTACATTTGTGTTTTGGGTTCACTGCAGTCATCAAAAAATTGAGCCACATCTACTCTGGTGAACCGCAATCGACATCCTGTGAGCCACATTCATAGTTTTTGTGACACATTTGATCACTCCCATAAGCCACAACTACCTATTTAGGGTTTTTAATTTTTGCAAGTATTTTCAATTTTTTGTCTTTCTATTGCAATAGACTAGGGTATTTTGGTTACTAATATTTTGTTGGCAACATGTGGCAAGTTGGAGGAAGATACTAACCTTATTTTGTTTCATTTTTATAAATTACTTCATCTTTAAGCAACAAACAAACAACTACAACTTACATTTCGCATTCATGGGCTAAATGAACTGCATTTACACTCATGGGATTTAAAAATAACATAATTTGCATCTACACTCATCAAGGTTAAAATATACTTGCATTTTCCATATCATTGGGTTAAAAAGAACCTTGTTTTTAGCAATAATCAACCAACAAATACAACTTGCATTTCACATTCATGGCTTAAAATGAACTGCAGTTACACTCATTGGGTTTAATAAGAACACAACTTACATCTACACTCATCAAGGTTAAAATGTACTTGCATTTTCATGGCATGGGGCTAAAAAGAAGCTTGTTTGTTTCATAATAAGCTTTGTTAAAATTTACAAGTGTTTGGCATGTCTTGTGGTATGGTAGTGATTTCTTAGTGCATATGCACTTCTCTTGTACCTCACAGTGATCTGGAGAATCAAAAGCATTTAGGGATTATTGCTTTTCCACCAACACATTTTGGATTTGGGCATTAAAATGAACAATCTTGCGAATATGAATTGAAATATTTGTGTATCCACTATCCTTGCACCTTAGTGAGATCTTGGATGACCAAAAACAAAGTTTTCAATTCACTTTTGTTTACCCATAATTAGAGGGTCTACCTTGGTGGGAAAAAGTACTCACCCCAAGGGAACGACTCAAGTGGTAATGAGCTAAATCCAAGTCCTAAACCTCTATATAAATTTGTGATTGCAAGGAATGTTTGCAATCAATGTAAAGTGGTATGTGATAATCCTCCCCTAGTATCTTTATGATGTGAAAATCCCTTGTCTAAGGGTTTGGAGGCATCTTGAGGGAGTTTATCACAATATCCCTTAAACCAGATTCCCTTCCTAAAAACCTATGTTAGAAATCCAAACTCCTTCTATCTATTGGCACAAGAGGTCAGACCTTTGAAGTCATCCCACACTTTCACAGTTCATTGTAGAGATGGAAATTTTCTTGAGATCCTTATGGTCCTATGAAATTTGAAACTTGGTATGCCCTAGAAGTGAGTTTCTAGTAAGGGGGAGCTAGTGCTACCAAGTTCCTAAGCTATTTGCTTTGAATAGGCACAGCTGGAGAAATCCAAGTGGGAATCCAACAGATATTGTCCTTTCCAACCTTAGGATTTGTGCTTGTTTTCAAATTTCTTGTATCAAACAACCCAAGACAACACAACATGTTTTCCAAAGTGTTTGTTGAATTAATGAAAAAATAAACACCTCTGCAATCTAGAAGATCACAATCAAACTTAAACAAATTTACAACCTTGTCAAAATTGCAAAAAAATCACTTTTTCACTGTGAACCACAACTGCTACTATGAAATGCGACCAACTATGAAACAACACATCTGTGAAACCTACAATGCAACTACTGATAAACAATGCATTTGTTAAACCTACAACGCAATTTCTCTTTGAAATGAACCTGTGACCTTAAACACCACAATTTTTTGTCACTCAAAAAACAACTTTCACAACCACAATCTGAGGTCAAACATTCAAAATATATTTTTGATTACCTTTTCACAGTGATATTTGTACAAAAACAAGAAAGATTTACTCAAACTTCCCACTATTGCACCTTTTAGTTTGTCATTTTGTCTTAACAATAGGCATACCATTGCAAACGTTACTTGCATTTTAGGATTCCTCATCGCCTTCAGATTAGTCAAACTCTTAGATCATTATCTTTGCAGATTTTAGGATAGGACAACTTTCCATACTTTGTACAAACCTTTGCTTCAAGGAAAAATTGTCATTGGACCAAAGTCACTTGTCACACTTATAGTCTTTGTCATTTTGGGTGAGTCTTTTCCAGCTCATAAGTCTAGTTTGGGAACTCAATTTTTTTCTTGGTCATTTCACTTGGTCTCACAAAAGGTCCTTTGACAATTTAAATTGAAGCATTTGCTAAACTTTGGATGGTTAGTAACCTCTTCTCAAATCCTCCCAAAGTTGATTACCTTTAGATATTTCTTACACCTTGCATTTAGAACACATCCTTTAACATACTTAGCCATTGCCATAGCATATCAAAACTCTCTCATTTTAGGACACCATCATTTGTCACCTTGCATTAGACATTCCTCTTAGATATCATTACCACTTTGCATTATGCATTCCTCTTAGGCATTATTATCAATTTTCATCCCTCATAAACATCATTGTCACTTCACATTTGAACATCTAACATCCTCTTTAGACATTATTGACACATTGCATTACGACTCTCCTCATTTCTTATTCCAAAAAGACCAAAAACATAGTTGCATTAGCACTAAATCTTTATATCCAAAAAATCCAAAAACATAGAATTAGTGGCACATCATTAGACCTAGTTCTATATCATTTGTATTTTCCCTTTTTGAGCAAATATTACATGGTTGAGACTAGATTACAAAAATGGAGAAGAGACATGGACCTCTTTGGACAAGACGATGACCTTTATAACCATACTAGTGACATGAACCTAAATGCCACTTCACATACAACTCACAACAATACCAACATGGGATCTACCTCCAACAATCCTTTTTGTGACACAAACATTGGACATCCACCATACAACAATCCTCTTGAGCAATTCATTCATTGAGATGCAAATGGAAATGTGTTTATAGAAGACGTTGAGGTTGCTGCCCAAAATCCAGAGGTAGCTTATTTCATAGACGAGTTAATCATGCTAGACCCACAACATTATTTAGCCAAAATCTTGCATGGAGTTAAATTACCCCATGGATTTGATGTTAACACGTTGAGAGCAACATCACCTAGTCATGACACAAACTAGTGAAGTTCGTCAATACCACAACATAGCACTACCACTACTTCTATTGACACAACTCAAAGTGCAACAAACACGATAAATGAAACATTTACTTTCGGGGCACGAACTACATCACAATCAATGCAACAAGTGTCTCAAACTATATCAAAAACTTTTGGATCAACATTGTCCACATTTGCATCATCCTCCAATGTTATGGGGACATCAGTTAGAATTGTGAAACAAGCACAAAACCACGAGCCATAGGATCAAACACAAAAAAAGACACCTTCCACGCAAGAGATCTGCAAAACAATATGTGCAATTATTCATCAATAAGAAAAAGCTATAGAATAGAGAAAACTTTCAAAAAGATATGAAAGCTACAAATATTCTCCCATTAATAATTACAATGAGAGATCAATCCTTATAAAAGGAAATCAAGAAACCCTAAAGGGAAACCCTAGTGTGCACACTTAATAATTAATTATTAATGTGCCTAAGTTTAGCTTAAGTAACTAAAGTTATAAGTGACTTAATTAATTAACCAATATGATTAAATTAATTAAGTGAAATAACTTATTACTCTAACACCCCCCCTTAAGACGAACTTAGGGAGTAGCTAAAAACCCTAAAAAGTGCAAGATGGGTTCCAACAAACAACAAACACAAAACCACGAGCCACAGGATCAAACACAAACTAAAACACCTTCCACACAAGAGATCTGCAAACAAATATATGCAATTAATTTCAACAAAAAAAAGTTACAGCAGAGAGAAAAATTTCAAGAAGATATGAAAGCTACAGATATTCTCCTGTTGATAATTACAATGAGATCAATTCTTATAAAAGGAGATAAAGAAACCCTAAAAGGAAACCCTAGTGTGCACACTTAATAATTAATAAATGATTAATTATTAATGTGCCTAAGTTTAGCTTAAATAACTAAAGTGATAAGTGACTTAATTTATTAACCAATATGATTAAATTAATTAAGTGAAATAACTTATTACTCTAACACCCCCCCCTTAAGATAAACTTAGGGAGTAGCTAAAACACTAAGGAAAATATGCATGAAAGCAAAGATGGGTCCTGACAACAAGGCCAAGTAAGGTACCCATGTACAAACAGAAGATCTCTATAAAGTGGAGAAATAGAGAAAACCTCGTGGGAAAAAAATCTACTCCAAGAAGAGATCAAAGGTGATTGAAGGACTGAAAAGCCTCCAAATCAAGGAAATGTCCTGAAAAAGAACATGTAGAACATCATAGAAGCATAAAGAAGCTGCAAACTTCGTTGAAAGATGATTGATACGATGTTGAAGAACCTCCACTGAAGATAGGATGATCAAGATCAAGAAGACAACAATTTGCATGAGTTCCCCCAACAACACTACTCAAATCAGATGGCAAACAATGGAAAACACCTAGAACTCGAAGATACAGATGGTAAAGGTACCAAAAGTCTGAAGAACTGATCATGAACAAGTGGAAGATTTCCTCCAAAAATAGGAATGTAAGAGTGTCCATATGGTAAGTGATTCATCTCACCGAAATGCATGGGTAACCAGTCGCTACATCCGCCTAGTGCATAGGAACAAAAACTGTATACATACCTCACTCCAATGAAACCATGGAAGCATTAACACCAATAGTAGAAATCCCCCCCCCATAATGCTGAAAAGGGAGAGGCGTGACAGGGACACTAAAGCTGAATGCCAGAAAGTAGTGCATGAAGAGGAACCAAGAGCATCTGAAGGTGCAAACATGAAATTACAAGTTGATAGAAAGGATGTGAAAACAAAAGTCACATACACATGAGAAAGGTATGAAGGAAAACAATGGAAAACATTAACCCCCATGGCACTTTATATCATAGTGCAAGTACAACAATGCACAAAGTGATGTGCAAGAATCCCAATACTACACATGCAATAGTATGACACTTTATCTCAGTGCGTTTACAGATGAAAAATGCATGCAATGTGAGCCCATAATGTCTACAATGTCCAAATAGGACAACATGCTAAAAATACAATTATATTACATAAAATGAAGAAATTGATAGCACAATGATGAAGTACATGAAAAAACATTCACTTTAAAAAAAAATGGCTCCCAAAAATGTGTTTGGATGCAGAAGATATGGCCTGTCAAAGTCTCCAAAATCAGAACTAAACAACTACAGCACTGAGAAAATAGAATTTTGAAAAAAAACATAAGTCAAAACTAGAAAATATCTGCACCACTACGAAGAGCATGAAATTTCACCCCATTTCAAAACAAATTGCACGCAAAAAGACCTTTGTATGGCCAAGATATGACCTCTCGAAGTTGAGGTGCAAAAATGAAAAGCCCAACGAAGAGAGGCTGAGCAGAGCAAAAAACATCTCTACCAAATTTAACAAAAATACCTCTAGATCTAGAGGTCCGCCAATTTTAGTGGTGCTAGAAAAACTCCTCCAATTATAGTGTTGGTACATTATTTTGCAAAAAAAAATAATTGCAAAAAAAAAAATACATGATTTTTGTTTTTTTATTTTTTAAAAGAAAAAAGCATAAAAAGAACTTTATATATTTAAAAAACATACAAAATTACATTTATATTTTTTTGTTGAAAAAAAATATATAAAAAAACTTTGATTTAAAAAAAATATATATATAAAAAATATTATTGGTGGGGGGCACATGGGCCACCCCCACCATTCCCCATGGGAAGGTACACCTGCATAGGTTTGTGCAGGTAGTACCTCTTTGACTTTTGTTTTTTAAAACCCAACAAAAAAAAAATTGAGCAAAAAGCTTTTTCTAAAAGATTTTAAAAGCTTTTTTCAAAAAACCACACTTTTTTACATTTAAAAAACTGCACAATTTTTTTTTTTTTTGCAAAACAAAATTTACCTCGTAATGTGTGCAAAAGGTTGTACAGGTGTTCACAGTGAAAAAATTGTCTCAAAGGTTAATTGTTCGGATTTTGACAAATTTTATATGGAAATAGGGGTTTTTGGGCCTTTTGAGTTCAATGGTGAGGTCCGTTTGGGTTAAAAATGCTCCGAAAAATTGAGCACCCCCTGGATCTGGCACAAAAACACTTTCTTCAAACCCTCATAGATCTGACAAACGGAAGCCAAATTTGGTGAAACAAAGGTCAATCTTGACTATTCCGGTAGCTCTGGATTCAATGAAAAAGGTTTGATTTGACCGTGGATGCACTGAAAAATTCCCACAACCAAAATTTGTAAAACAAACAAAAGAGGATTCAGATCTGAAGCCTACAACCCTTGTTGAAAAAGAAAACCTCATAAATCGATAAGGGGTTTGTTGAATCCACGCTCTAATACTAAGTCAGAATTGTGAAACAAGCACAAAACCAAGAGCCACAGGATCAAACACAAACTAAGACACCTTCCATGCAAGAGACCTGCAAACAAATATATGCAATTAATTTCAACAAGAAAAAGTTACAACAAAGAGAAAAATTTCGAGAAAATATGAAAGCTACATATATTTTCCCATTAATAATTACAATGAGATCAATCCTTATAAAAGGAGATCAAGAAACCCTAAAGAAAACCCTAAAGGAAAACCCTAATGTGCACACTTAATAATTAATAAATAATTAATTATTAATGCGCCTAAATTTAGCTTAAGTAACTAAAGTGATAATTGACTTAATTAATTAGCCAATATGATTAAATTAATTAAGTGAAATAACTTATTACTCTAACATCTTCATCTAATCATTTTACAAGAAACAAAACAAGAAGATTTTCCATTCAAGAACCTCAACCTAACATTAATACATCACAAGGTCCTCAAATCAACACAAACACTAATGGCCCTCAGACAAAACATGAAATTCCTATATGGTCATATCAATGATTTTGGACAAGGAAATCAAGCATCACAACACATGAACATGTCACAAACAAGTCACAATCTGCTTGGTCATCAAAACACATATGGATAACACATTCCCCAAATGCAATTCAACACTATTGGATCACACATCCCAACATACACTTCCCATATTCATACACATGCTCAACATCAACATGTTCCAACTCACAATATGTCATCACAACAAATGGGAACACATGGGATACCTATCACTAACATGTGTGATGCTACCAACAATCTAATAGTGGATGCATTGACTACCCAACTAGCTGCATTACAAAAGTAAGTAGAGAACATGTAGCTATCAAACAAGAAGACTCATACATCTTTTGACTTGTGTCCATACCCATTTGACACAGGCTTATACATGCCACCATTCCCTCCAAGATATGTTTTCCCGAATTTCTCTAAGTACAAAGGAAAGACAAACCCTATTCAACACATAAGAGAATTCACAACCAATTGTGTAGACGTGGCATATGAACATACTTATTGGGCAAACCCACAATAGTGGGTTACAATTTTTCGAACGAAGAAAAATTAGAAATGCTCATCAAAAAATTTAAAATGGTTTACCCCTTCTAATGAAGGGGTTTCAAATGAACCACCCCCCTTCTAATGAACCCCCCTCCCTTCTAATGAAACCCATTTTGCACCATATAAGGGGGGTTCTAATGAACCCCCTTTTTTCAGATTCCCCTCCACCATTTCAAAATTTATGAATTTTTTTGACTATCGAAGCTTGGGAAGCAGGTGCAAATGGAGTCAACTTGATAAACCAAGTTGGATAATTGTAGAGATTGAAACGTGCTTTCCAACAACTATAAATTTAATATATTTTGTTTTTATATTATATTTTATTTTTTAGTTTTATTGAACATAGGTTTTTCACTGAACATCAAGTTTAGTGAAAAATCATTGTGGAAAAATATTAAATTTGAGAAAAAAAAATTTGAAAAATATATACGCCCTAGGTATTGGTGTTCTCATTCTAACAAAAAAATAAAAATTGAATTTCAATACATACCAAAAAAGTTATGCATGCCAAAGTGCACCTATGTCTAAATTGTAAATGTTTTGACTTCAAAACTTAATTAAAAAAAAAAAATCAACAAAACGTTCTGAAACAAAATGAAACCAATAGATACTAGTGTTAGTAACCTAAATTAAAAAGAATCAAAATTTTATCCTTTGTAGAAAAAAATTTATGCGTGTCAAAGTACACATCACTTTTAAAAAATGTTTACTATTAAAAACTAGTTATCAAAGGAGACACAAAAAAAAAACAATTTAATTCCAATTTTTTTAAAAAATATATATTTAAAATCTACAGAAAAAATCTCACAAATCACTAGTTTACATCATTTTCAAATTCCTAATAGTTTACCTACTATAGGTGTCAAAAAGTGAAGTTTTTTTTGAAAATGTTGATTTCAGTGTCAAGTTTGGCCAAAAAGTGTAACCCATTATTATGGGATGACCCTATTTGATGCAACTTTTTCCTAGGAGTCTCGCAGGTCCTGCACTCAATTGGTTCGCACTTTTTCCTAAAGGGATAAGATTATGGGACAAACTTGCCAACAAATTTGTAGAGAATTATACATATAACATTAACACAAATGTTACAATCGCCACACTATGTAAGACAGCACAAGAAGAATTTGGTGAAACATTCATTCCTTTCTTTCAAAGATGGTGAAGCTTGGAAAGTCGATGTCCAATTGAAATCCCCAAAAAAGAGAAGGTAAACATGTTTGTTCAAAACCTCCTTGGACATTTGAAATATGGCTTGCAAGTCCATTGTTGTACAACCTTCACAGACCTTATTGAAAAGAGTGTCCAACTTGAAAAGGCCCTCATTGCACAAGGTGAACTTAAGTACCCTAATAACACAAACATGAACACGACCAATGATAAGAACAAGTATTGGGCCAAGAATGAACATGTTACCAATGATGGTGTCCTTGATGCTAAAGCAATGAATAAAATTGGTCCTGCACTTAAGGGATCTCAACCACAAAACACCCCCCATCTATCCCAACACCTACCGCAAATGTCATTCAAAGCAACCAAGCCTGAGGTCAACAAATATAAACTAGACAATTCCCAAAATAACACACATAAACACCCTTGGGAGAACCTATTGAAACTATCCTCAAGAAGCTTGTCCAAAATAATGTCATAACATTGCAAGAATCTAAAGCATATGATCCAAGAAAATCTAAACCATCATGGTGGGACAAAGCTTTTTGTGATTACCATAGAGCAAAAGGATATAAAACATCATCCTATAGAAAATTGAGGAACATCATACAAGATCTAATAGAGAACGGTGACATCAAACTTAATGGTCAACAATACTCTTCCAATACAAACCATACTGTTCATAAGAATCCACTGCAAGATCATGGTTCAGGAAATCCCTCCTCATCAGGACAAAAGACTAGTAACCAGGCTAACTACACTCACATTGCCTTTGATTACTCAACTGATCCTATAATCAATCACCTTTGAGTTGTAGATGAATATGTCAATACCATCACCATCAAAAAGACTCCTAAATGCAATGTCACCACTCGTCGAGCCAAAATCATGATACCTAGCCCTTCTGCTAAGTTGTCGCAGCATAAAGGAAAATTTAACCTTGTCAATCGATTGGATAAAACCCTTGCATAGATTTCCATACTTGACCTTTTGTGTATCTCTCTAGCACATAAATTTATCCTTGACAAGGCTTTAAAAGAGACTTTAGTCCCCACCGACATTAATGTCAATTTTTTTGAAGCTATGGTCGAATATTTGGCCAGTTCCCACCAGGTCACTTTCCCATACCAAGATTACTCCATGCCTAAGCCATACCACAATGATAAATTACACATTGAATTTTTCATTCACAAACACAAGGTTAAATGAGTCCTAGTAGAGGGCGGAGCCAAATTGAGCATATGCTCCTTAAAATTGGTCAAGGCCTTAGGCTTCTTTGATGCATGTGTAGATGCCACTAAAAGTATTGTAATCAAAGCTTATGATGATGAGCGTTCTTCTAAGGGCATTATCACACTCCCTATTTGTGTCCGGCCAGCAATCATAGATACCACATGCCAAGTCTTGAATCTTGAATTTCCCTACAACATCCTCCTTGGTCGACCTTGGATTCACAAATTGAAGGTCGTACCATCCACTTATCACCAATGTTTGAAGTTCCCCTATAACGACACTGAGATTACCATACCTGGTGATCACGACCCCTTTCAATATTGCACCAACTTAAGAGGCATTTCCGAACACCAAGCCTCTATTAATCGTGAGGCTTCAACATCCACCTCATCCCAATACGCTGATATGTCATCCACTTCCACTGCTTCGACCTCCACCATACCATCCACTTCCACCATTCTAACCCTCAATCCAAACGTCAAGATACAAGACATAGGATGTGGAGAGTACAAATTGAATACCTCTTACTGCATCACATAGGTGCCCAAGTCTCCAAAGATTTATAGTAGACCACGCTTCAAATTAGAACCCAAAGTTGTATTTAAGTTTCCTCCCACCACCACCTTCACAAAATGGAGAGAGGTAAAAAAAGAAGACATTGATGATATTATAGCTTGGATCTACAAAGACGAGGAAGAGCTGCCACCACTACCAGTACAACAATATGGAAAAGGCTTTGAGATAATGAAGGAAAAGGCTATGATGGAATCAGTGGTCTTGGCATAAATAAAAATGGAATTAGAGAACCATTAATGCTGCCTAAAAGACCAAAGAATCAAGGTTTAGGGTTTAAGCCAATCACGATTGGCACTCCACATACCCTTGTGATTTCAAGTGATTGCGTAAGTGCTTCTAAAAATGTTGAGATATCTGATGAATCTTATACCAAGACTGACTCTCATGAATGTGAATACAGTTCTGAAAAATCCCTTAGTGATTATGATCTTGAAGAAACCTTTCAACAACCAGGAAAACCTTCTTTTGAGGAAAGATTCAGACAAAAGTTTAAGATTGGTCCACCACAAAATCCTTCTGATGAAAATTCTAAAATCACGATGAAAAGAGAAACCTGGGTAAGAACCTTCTGGTCCTGTGACGATGACAAATCTAATTCGCCACTTGACACTTCTAACTTTCCCTTCCCCAATCCTGACCTCTCCCATTAATCCAATTTACCCAAGATCATTGAGGATGAAGATTGGACGGAATCCTCCTAGGACCCTGACGATACTTCTGTCTCTACCCTTTCGGTCTCCATTTGCATGCTCTCAACATCATCTCCGCCTTTCACCAACATTGATGATGGTATCTCTCTCATATATCCCCAACTAGTCGATTGGGATCAACAAGGCCTGCCTACCATAGACACTTTTGAGAATGATGAGGCCATTGTCGAATTCATGGGACTACGTGAAGGAATACTAGGTGGGGACCACAAAGCTAGCTTTACTATAGATCTCGATTTTGTAGCATATTTCAGAGAGACTGTTCAACCATCTATTTGAAAAAGCAATACAAATAAAACAAAAAAAAATGCGTTTTTAGCTGAAAACCGCAAGGCACTTTCAGACGAAACAAAAATAAAAAGAAAGGGCGTAGCCAAGGGTGAAAACCTATTTGAGGCACCTAAGGATGGAGGGTTGGAATTTCTCCCCGTTATTCAAGAGACATTGACCATGCTAATTGAAGATACCATGGAAGTTAATACAGGCACACTGGAAAATCCAAAAATGATTCTCCTTGTAGCATTGTTGACAGAAAAGGAAAGGCTCAAGTTTAAAGATTTCTTCATAGAATGTCAAGTCAATTTTGCTTGGCCATATCTAGATATGCCAAGAATAGATCCTAAAATAGTCTTGCATCATTTTCCCTTACTTCCAGATGCCAAACCAGTCAAACAAAAACTATAGAAGATCTATAGACTCAAAACTACACAATTGAATCCTAATAGCAATATCATAATTTGGCATGCTGTGAAAAATACCTCCTACTTATCAATTGATGAGCTAAAGGGATCTATAATGAATGGTTCATAAGGAACAACACTTGCTGAAGGTTTTGCAAATGGGGTTGCAAGCTAAGTGGGTTTAAACTTGGAGAGAACTTTGTGGTTAAGCGCGCTTGAGCTGGAGTAGTACTGGGATGGGTGACCTCCTGCGAAGGCCCAGTGCTTCACCTCTTTGAGCATCACCTAGATGCAATGAGTGCTAAGTGGACCATTCATTATCATGAGAGATGGGTTCTTCTGAACCACTACTCATGAAACATGGGTCAATGAGTTTGACTCGAAACTACACGGTTGAATCATGATAGCAATATCATAATTCGACACATTGTAGAAAATACCTCCTACTTGTTAAGTCTTTCTGAATTTAGTACACCCATGTTACATCCACGTAACAACTTGGGCCTTGGAAACCATCACATGTTCTAGTTCTTTACTTACTAAGTCGATAAACGGCTTGACTAGTTATACTTTACTAACCTAAAATACCCAAGTTACATTTTTGTAACTTCTTGGGACTTAGCAACTATTGGTTATTCTAGTCTTTCATAGTAACCATGGGTGTTTTTGCTCTCCCATTCTAAGCATAAGTACTAGATATTGATGACCCTCGTTCCTTGACTAGACCCTCTTGGTAGCAACAAATAGTATTGACAAAATCTTCATCTTAAAATCAAAAGTATCATTCTTGAACTAAAAATTCCTTCCTCATGTTATATTCTCAGATGTCCAATGTTTAGTTCCACTAGAGAATCCTTTCTTAGAATGTGAAGACTCACTTTAAGCAATAACTCATTTGAGTTAATAGTAATTTCTGACTCAAACACCCGAGTTGCTTTTAGGTAACTACCTGGGTCTTGCCTACAACCTCTTGTTCAAATCCTTAGCTTAACCCTTGAGAGCTACTACCCTCGTAATATAGTGGTTAATCAAATCTTGACCTAATTGGTCATCATAAGGTACATTGATTCATATAATAATCCCCCATAGTGAAGGTTAAATCTTCTAGTAGGAATATAACTACCTTTAAGTTATGGCCTTTCATGGTAACATTCTAGTCTTATTTATTAAAGTTAAACCTCTATAGACCAGCTAGTTCTACTAATATAAGAATTGTATTCTTACCTCCTAAGGTGGTCACATTAATCCACACCCACTAAGGTGTTCGCAATCAAGATAATTTCAAACTCATAAGCAAAATATAACTCCCCTATTGTGATTCTAGCAACGTTGGGTTTTAGGCATCTACCATTTAAACAAGTCCATCTACTCTTGTATGGACATTCATTTACCTTTCCTCAAGTACGAAACTCTTATGGTTGACTCCTACGCCACCAATACTGACCTTATCATGGTCACGCATTAGCTTATCATTTTGCTTCATGCTTTCATGGAAAACTACAGAATCCTTAACAGCAAAGAATTACTTTCCTTCTGTATTACTAAGTAGTGGAAATTTCCGAATAATTTAACTGAAAATTAGTATCCTACACATCGTTGAATGGTGGGTTTCACTGTCTTACAGTGTTGACATTCTAATCGTCATGCTCAAAACCCTCGAGTATATATATATATATATTCAAAAAATACAACATGAAATACTCAAATATTCGAGAACTTTCTAACTTAACTCTCTATGCATGAAAATAGACTTAAATATCAGATCAGAAAAAGAACGTTCCTGCTAACACCTTCAGATTTTGCTCTCCAACTGTTCTGAATACTTGCCACAGCCTCTATACTTTAACCTCTTAAACTTCTAGTCTTTATCCTTTAAACTTTAAGAAGAATACAGACCTCCTTGGACGCTTGCACAGCTACACTATCAGACTTTATGATAAGAAAACGATGAACAGCAAAAAAACACCTTTTATTCTTCTTTTTCGTAACCCCAATATAGAGTAAACAAGTAGAATATATAGAAAAGAGGACTTAACCACCCTCTTCTCCACTAGCGCCCACTAATGAAGTTGGTTAAATCTAATTAATGCAGATCAGTTGAGACAGTCTTGAAAATCCTCCTCCACGCCTAGACAACAGCATCAAAGAATGAATTTGAAGACTTCTAGAAGTTTCCCCAACCCCCTCATTAAACTGTTTGCAATAGATTGACTACCTTAGATGCTTTATTTATATCCAAAATTTGGCCTCTTATGAGGCTATCAGGGCTGGAATTTGACAGTCACCCCTACATCATACGAAAATTCTATGATGGTTTGGTTATTTAAATGTCTGTAAAAAAAATTGTTTAATTTATGAATTTTTATATAAAATCTTTTGTAAATGCAATATCTTGAAAAATTAGAAAATAATGATAATTATTAATAATAAATATAAAAATCTACTATTATAATTAACCATTAACAAAAGTTTCTAAGTTTATATTAAAAACAAATCTTGTTAAATATATTCTAACAGTTAAAAATAATTATATTCTATTTTAAAAAGATTCTAAATTTATATATATATATTTATAATAATATTATAAATTGCATATATTAATATTAAAAAAAAAAAAAATTATTATAAAAATGTCAAAAGTTTCTAAATTCATATTATAAAGTATTCAAAAAAGTTATATTCTATTCTAAACTAATTTATCTTTTATAATAAAAATTATAAAATGATATATATTATAAATTAAAATATTATATTATATTTTGCTTATAATTTTTTTTACGGTTTAATAAAAAAATGGTAAGTCAAATTATACCATCTAATAAATTTTATAGCTGTAATATACAGTCTAAAATTGAAAAAAGGGTCAAATAAACCATCAAATTCCAAGCCTGGAGGCTATTATAAAGCAGATGTTAGTTGCCCATTTGTCTCCAATTTAGGAGTGGATTAACTCCTCTTAACTACTAAAAATCTGTTGAAAATCATTCAATACATTGACTTGGTCAAAGCAGAAATAAGTGGATGTTGGGACCACCTTTTAAAGTTGTTTCAATCCCTTTTTTTTAGCATATAATTCTGCCTTTTCCTAGGCACATAGTACTCTACAATTACAAAAAAAAAAATGGTAATATTAATACGATAATAGTTTGCAGATTCGCCTTCTTGGAAATCACCTTTGTCTCCCTATGATTATGCAATAAATGACTTTATTCAAATTTTAAAGGTCATTACTTGCTTAGCAAACTAGTGGCTTCTAATTTTTACCATTTGTTTGAATTTAATTTATGCCCCATCAGCATAAATCGGCCTAAATGAGTGGCCTATTAATTAGGCGTTCCAAACCTTAAAGTTTTATCGTCATTTCTTCCAATATGAGCCCTTGAATATTATTCGAATATTATGCAATTATTACTTGTTTGTATTTTCATAACTTTAACAATATATCTTAAATTTATACATATAGACACATGTACATTCTTGTATGTCCAAGCACATCCACATACATATATACTTATACAAAATGCATAAAGTACAAACATATGTACATATCCCTGTCTACCTCATGAACATATGTCTATATATATAAGCACAAATACTTCCCTATTTATATATATACAATACATACTAACATCCCGAAAGCATATAAGCACATAAAAACTCACATTATCATTTCCATATACAATAGACGATATTATCAACATAATTATTCTTATATTTATATAATTATTCGCTTTGCCATAAAAGAATATGTTAACACCCTAAAGGCTTCCATAAGGAAATTTCCCTATATCACAACTTAGGTTTAAACAACCTCAAGACATGACCTGGGTTCAACTTACCTGAACATATCACTTACTAACCCGACCTAGGCATGACTTGACGAACTAGATGGCTCCTATTATCTGGCTTTTTAACCATCTCCTTCTCTTAGGTGATACTCCCCCTCATCAACTAGAGGCACGACATCCAACCCTATCATCCACTTGGCAACCATAAACACGTTGTTAGCCATTTCCATCATATTGCATTCATCACATTTCCAATATATTATTATATAAATTCCATTGCATTAACCATTGCATTTTCATATATATATTTCATCTAATCATTCACCTTGTCAATCATCATAGTCTTATAAATTCACATTGCATTCAAGTTAAAGTGAATAGCAAATAGTAATTCAGGGATGGTTGTAACAAAGTCCCGATAGTTATCATCAAAATTACTTATCTAAACCTTCACCTTCAAACTCATTTCTCAATGTTAAACAAAATCTTCAAAAAGAAGATGTTTGTATACACCCAAAATAACCATGCCAATAGCTCCCCACTTGATACCTCAATGGATTCTTCTTCACCACTAGATAGTTGTCACTTAAATAGAATCAATGCTTTCATTGTTTACACATTTGTACTTATAACATTGGATTGCACAAAAACCGAAGAGAGAAATGATTATTTTCTAGAGGAGGTGTCATCGAATATACAACGACCACCACCACATAGATCATGCAAAACCTGTGTTGCACAATCATTAACCAACCTGCTATAAAAAAGTTGGTGAAGTTGCTCTAACCCTTAACGGATGTTTGTTTCTTGCTATCGTTATATAGCAGGTCTGATTGTTTGTAGTTGTAGAAATGCTCATGATTGAAGTGTTATAAGTTGAGTACCAATTTTATCTGAGAACTTATCAAGTTGTCTTCCATATAATTTTCTTGTTTGAAGGGCAATGACAATTAACCTTCCATTATGTTGATACACCTAAGTATTTGCCTCACGCAAGCATGCATGAATAACAGCTGCATGCCTTCGCTAGCTAGAAAAGAACTCAACTATGGGTGTCTGAATTAATAGCCAGGGCAGGCATGTACTTGTGATTAGTCACATGGGCCAGAGATTTAGATGTAAAAATGGAATGCAGGGATAATAAGCATTGACTCCTGCAATTTCAGGTCTTTAATCACAAGTACATATTTAAGTATTTAACTATGTCACTGTTAATAGTTAATATCAGAATTCATTAAGGGCAACCGTTCTCTAGGCATGTGTGCAAGGATAAGCAACAATCCAAGAGAAAGCATCTTTCATAACATCTATTTTGGTGGAAAATTAGTGATCATCTTAATACAAAAATCCAATGATCAATGTGCCAATGCTCTCAAACGTGTCAGATATGCAATCACCATTTATAAAGCAAAACGGTATGCTAGAGAAATTAAAAAAATCACAGTAAAACAAATTGAAAAGCACATTATCACAAATTTTTACTATAAAAATTTAATCAACTGTAGGCTTCATAAACGGGCTAGTTTAGACTGTCCAAAGTAATGTTAAAAATGAAATAATTAGATTGATGAATCTTTGAAACATAATAAGCAGACAATTAAAGATTTTAGACTTTCAGAGTCAAACAAAATATCATGTATCTGGACTACATTCTAATGTTGTTAGTTTGACACTTCCAATCTCTTTCAAGACCCCTCTTTGAGGAAATTACAACATCAATAATAAACAGACAGTTAAAATGAAACAATTACATAGCCAAATTGATTTCTACGCCTTCTCTTGCCTCGTAATGCCCACAGAGCCTCTAACAATCTGCAAACCCATCTGAAGTCCCAATCACAGAGCGCCAAAAAACCTTCAGTCAATATTTGCCATAAAAAATATGCAGGTTAACTATGGAAATAGGAAACCAAAAACAAATTTTCAAACAATTATTCATCCTCATTGGCTGTTCCAGTGTAGATTAATCACTATTTAAGGATTGAGGTTTGCAAACAATTCTGCATCCTCATTGGCTGTTCCAACCAACATAGATTAATCATCGTTTAAGGATTGAGGCCTCTGCTATAGTTCTATGGCAGGAACTAACAAGATCAATAATAAGCAGACAGTTTGATCTAAACCAAAGTAATGTTAAAATGAAACAATTACACAGCCAAATCAGTGAAGCATGGCTGACACAAATAAAAAGATAGCCATATGTAATTGCAGATGTGGACAGAGTAAAATTAGCAAAGGATAAGGAAAAGTAGACATAAAGTCTAAAGAACAACCCAAAAAGATTAAAATCTTCTTCTTCTTTTTAACTTCTATGGATGCATATATAAAAGATGCATCATAAATAAACAATTGGACTTTGAACCAAATCATATTTCATGCAAATCAACAACCATACTTCTGGCAATGGGAAATATCAATAGAACATGATCTGTTTAGTTTAAAAAATAATTTGCTATATAGATTAACCTATCTTCAAGAACTAAAACGTTGGGTTCAAAGTCAATTGCATATCTGGAGGATGCAAAATATACGTGCTATTAGCGTACTCTGGATGCATTGGAATATTACCTTTTAGGTTGAAATAATGATTGTTTTGTTGTAGTGAATTCTATATTTGAGAGCATGGTACCAACAATTATTTTGCATAATATCTCACAAGGGCATATTTTTTGCAAAGTGATTTCATGTACACAATTTCATGATGGTTGAGTTTTTACATGGACTGGAGTTCCTTATCAATATGAATTAGATGTCAATTTGTTATTTATGTAAATCTTGACAATTGTCCTATTCCTTATCCTTTTCTAATTTTCATTTATCCATAATTGTTCTCTTTTTTTTATGAATTACATAGTGGTAATCATCAATAATATGAACAAATAAGGTGGTGTGTGTTGAAAAGGAGTTCATTTCCACCATTAACCCTGAGAGGAAAGTTGTGCAGATTATAGATGTATTCAAATTTCAGCAACATAATAGCTTCTAAAACTCAATGTATTACCGCAATGCAATATATATATTTGCAATTAATGTAGTGCAATTAAAGAGTGTACTAACACTCCCAAAGCCCTGGAGGATAGAAATATAGAATTATGCTCCAATGCTACAAATAGAAGCGCCTGGAAGGTGACTTTGAGTTGTAGAACTCAATTTAGGGAAAATATAAGTTGAAAGAAGTCCATTAGAAAAGTGCTATTGTAATGGATCACCACTTGAGTTAGGACATTATCATTGAACACATTGTGGCCAAATGATTGACTAAGACCTTAATGTCATGATTTGATTTACTGTGTCTGTAAATGAGAACATCCTTGCCTTGAAGTTCTTTTACTAAGCAGAATAAAATAACTCAAGTGCTAGGAGAATCCTTCAACTCAATTGAAAAGTGGGTGTAGCAATTTGCAGAATTACATGCGCACCATGTAGAAATCAACCCTCAAGCAATTAGCCTCCTGGTAGACTGGAGAGAAAAACTGGATTGTGAGGAGCTGTCTGATGCCTTAAAGCTGAAGTTAAAAATACTGCATTTATAAGATATTGTGAAGAACATAGCCCTTAGGGGCTGGAAGGTAACTTCAACATGAAACTATTGTAGATTGATTTGTACACTGTTTTATCCTTAGTTGCAACCTGCAACCAAAGAATAGTTCAAAACAGCTGATCCTGGTTTTGACTAAGATAAAAACTAGTACAGCTACTCAAACAATTAGTTTATCCATGCAATGTTGTTCTTTGTTCTCTTTATTGAATGCATGAGATGAAACACAATGCACCCTGAAAGTCTCTCCTCATAATTACCCTTGGCTATGCTGTAATGCACTTACATTGTTAAGTTGCAGTAACTACACATTGTTTCTGTCATGTTATAGGAAGTTTCGAACATACATTCATTTCTTATAGTCAATCTGCATAAGGTAGAAAATAATGAGAGAAAAAGTTAAAGTAGGATTGCCTGACAAAGAATTATAAAGAGCAAACATATGAAATTTTTTCTGTTGCTAAGGAAAGAGTAACATGTTAACTAAAGGTTGATTTTCTGAAGAAAAAATTTAAAAAAGTGATTATCAAGGATGGGTTTGAGGGCACATTGTAGATCACTTACAGTAAGGTTCTTGTATGGATGAAGGATATATGCTTTACATTCTTTCTTTTGGACTGTCATAACACATGATTTTACTAGGCATACTTCATAATGTTCTGCCCATTCATTTTCCTGTTTATGGATGATTTCTGTTTTATTATGTTCTGGGTCTATACGTATGCCTGTCTTTCTAGGTTGTGAATAACTTAGGTGCAGCATTACATGTAACTTCTGAATAATCCAAATATACTTTAATGACAAAAAATTAAATTAAATACTGCATTTGAACATTCACGCATTGATAGAGAGCTTTGATTTATGACATAAGACATGTTTCAGTGTAAAATAGTGTCAGATTCACTAGTACAAACCTCTTCAGTAGTATTGTTATTTGCAATCTAACCTGTAATGACGGTCAATACTAAGGCACAATTGAAGCTTTATGGCCAATAACGTATGTTACAAATAAATTGCATTTGGAAAGTAAATTCCATCACAAGGTTGAACCAATAGATTTGATAACTATTATCCTATTGAGAAGAAGAAACTGTACGCATTACATTCTAGGAGCAATCATGAAATTTTAATACTAAATCTCCATCCAAAATGAAATGAACTCATCCACTGAGGGAATACTGGCTTGCTTCATTCCATTCATCCTTTGTAGTGTTAGGATTAGTTCCAAGTTTCTGGATATGGCATTCCACCTATGTTGCAAGGTGTGCACCCTTGGTCTCCTTGTGTTGTGCACTGAAGCGCTTGGGTTCGTGACATGGCTTCACCACCTCCCGTGGATTCATTAACTTTGACGATTGTATCAAGCATTAACAAGTCAATCTTTTCGTGCAACGACAACCATTTGTGCAACAATTGGTATCAGAGCCTAGGTCACAGGTTCAAACCCCTTACGCTAGAAGGTGTTGCAAGATGTGTGCCCTTGGTCTCCTTGTATTGTGCAACACAGCGCTTGGGTTCGTGACATGGCTTAACTGCCTCCCATAGATTCATTAACTCTGGCGGTTGTATCAAACATTAATAGGTCGATCTTTTGATGCAACAACAACTGTCTATGCAACAACCTATTTGTAGGCCTTAAAATGCCATAAATGCAACTAACAAGTGAATGCTATACAATGACTAATCATAAAAATGGATGTTTGATTTGCTAATAAAAGAACTTGAAAACGGTTGTCTTCACCTATGATTGCATGTGGTTACACACTTGAGAAACTTCTAAAACCTGGATTTTCCTATGATAAGAGTCAAACTCAATAAATCTAGGACAATGGTATTAATTTGTGAGTAGGAATTGTAGTAAAAGAGGTTAAATTAACCTGACAACAGGCCAAAAATTGACCTTTTTAATGCTTTAGTGGTTTTGTGAAACCTGACAACAGGCCAAAAATTGACCTTTTTAATGCTTTAGTGGTTTTGTCTTCACCTATGATTGCATGTGGTTACACACTTGAGAAACTTCTAAAACCTGGATTTTCCTATGATAAGAGTCAAACTCAATAAATCTAGGACAATGGTATTAATTTGTGAGTAGGAATTGTAGTAAAAGAGGTTAAATTAACCTGACAACAGGCCAAAAATTGACCTTTTTAATGCTTTAGTGGTTTTGTGACATAATAAACCAGGAGTATCATGTCTCATCCCATTTGCTACTTCAGATGGTATAATGACAAAATATAAAGCAGTACACCACAATTTTCAGACAGCAAATTATTAATTAGTTATAATAAGCTTCATGCTATGAAAAGTCATTTTTTTGGTCTAACATTTTGATTGGACTAATAACTCCATAATATGTGTTGTTCCAACCCATATGAGTTTGGCCTTACTTGTGCCATTTTTTGTAGTAGTTCATTTAGAGAGGATACATAAAGTTTTCACATGTAAGATTACTCCTTTTTGAAGGTAAGATACTTTCGATGGCATGGGAAAGAGGTAGTATCATTCAATTTTTCAACAGCTATTACGGGCAAGTTAGTCTGGACTATACTCCAAGTAATCAGCTACCTCGTACAACTTGCTGAACTGCAGAGCATGCCTTTGCACATAAATTGTGCAACTTATTTCAGTGCAAGAGTTAAGATTTGATTAAAGATACAGTAATATGGCAGCTTATATCTCATGATCTAAAGCTTCTGAAGAAAGGTATCCTGTGCGAAATGTAACATGTCAAATCAGCCAATTACGGAGATGATTGTTGAAATTTAAAGTGTTTTATTTAACTGCAAACCTGAGGCTGCCTCATTCAACTCACTTCAAGCAAATAAACTATATAAAAATTTAAAGCACTGTAACTGCAAGATGCATCTCTCGACCCCTAAAATTGGGTATCAGCTCTGGTATGACAATTCTAGCCATCTCCAAGTGTCTCCAGGGATGTCCCTGAAATTCTAGCAAAAATAAATAAATAACATAAAAGCAGAAAAATTTACCTATTGACTGCCAAAGCCCTAAAATTTGGAAAAAATGTACACCAACAACATCCAAAATCCAAAACCAAACTCTAATTTATTTTTTAAATAGTAGCTAAGGACAAGAGACTGGGATTTTCTAAAAAGGACCAGTTGCAGCTTTCTGGGAAGAATTTGCAGACTTTCTGAAGTAAAGACATAGGATAAAAGCAGTACAGTAATAAAGCAATGTGATAGCTGGATGAGCAAAATGCCTTCCATGTGCGATAAATCTCATGTTAACCTTCTTTAGAATACCTTTTGTTAAAGAAACCAATGCATTGACTGCTATGTCACTTTATGAGTCAAGGTACTCCGATAAATGAGTTAAGAAGGTAACGTGTGATAAATGAAGAATTTATAGTAATCATGAATAAGAACATCACCAAAGTTTGAGAATGTGAACATGTAATTGCAGATGTGGACAGAGTAAAATTAGCAAAGGATAAGGAAAACTCTGCACAAGATGCCGATGAAAGAGGCCCTGAGTGAGAGAAACTAGAAATCTTCTACAACGACCCCAATTTCTTCATCTTGTTAGAATTTTCCATTGGTATTTCAAACATTTTCCCCAATTCGCCCGATTTCTTCATGTCTCCTCTCGTGTAAGGTACTGTCATAGAGCTCATCGTTGGTTGCTTGTAATTGTATTGCTCAGGGCGTCCTAAGACAAACAGACTATTACTGAGCTGGTGGGCTAAAACCCTACCGCTATTGTTCGACACCATTGATATATTTGTGGGTTTTTCAGTGTTTTCTGCAAATCTATTGCATGGCAAAAACCGCATCAGTTTGACACGACAACCACCACCTATATTGGGGCAAACCTCTTTTGCATGCAAAAATTGCCGCTCTGTCAACTCGCCATCACACTTAAAATCCCAATCACGTTCTCCTATCTTGTAATGCTCACAGAGCCTCTGACAATCTGCAAACAAAAAATGATTTCTACGCCTTCTCTTGCCTCGTAATGCCCACAAAGCATCTGACAATTTGCAGACTGAAAGATCCCAACCCAAATCTAATCTAATTTTTTGAGTTTTGCCTTTTCAAAGTCTTTGACCAGTGATTAGGAAGGTTTTTGCTTTTTTTTGCGTTTTTCTGATTTTTTTTGTGTGCTTGTGCTGAATGTTGATTTATGCAACAATATTGCAAACTAGAAGGGAGGAAATTATTGCTAAAACTTAAATAAATTATACAATTTAAATAGAGAGCAATAATGATGAATTTATTGGCTCAAATGTTATTGTACATACCACAAATCTGCATATAACAATCTGATATAAACATCAACAACAAGACAAACCCTTTTCAGCTTCTTCCTAGCTTCACAAATTTGCCACAGGGTCTGATATGAATTTCTAGCTAATTGAATATGCAAATTAGATCCAATAATTGGTATGAAACCATTTGTAGCACCTAGGGTTTGAAGCATGTGATCTTCAAATGATGCAACAAACTGAAGTATGGTATAAAATGAGTTGCCAAGACCTTGAGAAGGCCTATAATGCTTATGGCTGCTCTTGATCTGTTGTTATACTGCTATAATACTGCTACAAACTCATATATGAAAAATATATATTTGAAACTCATCCAATAAAGCTCAAATGAAGACCCAACGTAGGCCCTCCCCAAAGGTGAACTGGGTTCTCGTTCAATTCACGATAGCCTTTGAGTGTTTTCGTTCCAAGAAGACTGAAACAATGTTGAAACCCTTCCTCAGAGCTCAACCTAAAAATTTTCTTTGTCAAAATGAGAATAGAATGCTCAAAAAGGAGCCCAACACATTGTTTTATAACCTCTCATGGACTTTTTAATAAAAATCAATAAAATATTCCCTCTCAAAAGGCTATGCCCAACTTAAGGGTCTTTCCTCATCCAAAGAAAAGGGCCACTTTTTAAAAATAGCTTCAGTTGCTAGGATGGGGGCACTTTTCACTATTCACCTTATGATTTTCAGTTACTATTCACCTTTTACTATTTTATTAAAGCAAACCTTAATATTTTCACTTTAACCCTGGATTCATCAATTGAACTACAAATTGAAAGGCTCATAAGGCTCCCAGCTAAACTCCACAGCCCTCAGTCAGGTCACCTAACCATTATGTTGACCTACGGGAACCCTAATAGTAGGCCAACCTCTACTATAAACTAAGTTGTCTAAAGAAGGGACATTACACAGACCCATCTGAAACCCCAATCATAAACCGCCAAAAAACCTTGAGTCAATATTTCTCATAAAAAATATGTAGGTTAACTATGGAAATAGCAAACCAAAGACAAATTTGCAAACAATTTTGCATCTTCATTAGCTTTTCTGACATAGATTAATCACTGTTTAAGGATTGAGGCCTCCCTAAAAGGTAATACATACCTTACTTACAAGATCACAACACTATAATATTCAAGAAGAGTTTGGAATTTTTGATTAGTAGATAACAAATGGGTGAACAATTATATTTCTAGTTTTTTGTGGTTTTCCCTATGCACAAATTCATAGTTTCTAGTTTATAGCCTCTAGTTTCTTTGGTATTAGGGAAGTCATTTTTTTATGTCAAGATGGTTGTAGAAGTGAAGAAAATAATTTTTGAGACTAGTAACATGTATCTAAATTTTCTAACCATTACTCATCCATAGCCTTATAATTTGAGAAGGGTCAATTCCCATAGCACTAGAGTTATATATGCCATGCATCAATGTTGTCTCTCATATGTTATTCATCCTTTATATGAGAAGACAATGACATATCACACCAATTAGTGACATAATTCTTAAGAATCCTTACCTACTTAACCACCAAGGTGGTTACACATCCAACCCATAGAGCATCACCATATTAGCAGGTGGAAAGAGATAGTGAACTCTAGAAGTGATTCTATGAGTCAAACATGTCACACAATCTCTATGCTAGATTGTACAAGTTTCCTTTAACATAATCAAGATTATTATCATTCAATAAGGGGGAAATGATTCATATTCTATGGTGCAAGTGTATGCACCAATAGAAATTTATGCCATAGTGTACAATTCCACATGTAACTCATTACACCATGCACCATGCACACAACAATAAAAACTATGATACATATTTTGCACACAAAACGCCACTAAGAACTATACTTTTGAATTCATAAGTCATCCATTTACTTATTTCTATCCATTTCTATGCAATATTAATAATCATGCTACAAAATTTTACCAACTCTATCTATGTTTTGCACCACACTTGTACCCTCACATATTAGTGTACATAAGGTGCATAGTTTTGAACTAAATGCAAAATTTCACACATCTCAAAGAATCACACAATAGTCTAATGCATCTTCTAGAGTCCTTTCATGATATGTCACTTTTTGGTATAATGTGCATCTAGAATCCTCACAATTGGAAGATGAAGCATCACAAATAGGTGCTAACCAACTCAAACTTTATAATGACCTTTTCCTTCTCACTCATGTCAATCCTAAATATACATCTATATCATAATTACATGGGTATTAGTTATGAATGTACATCTATATCATAAGAAAATAGGTATTAGCTCAAAGAAATTTTACGTATTACATAGGATTAAATATACATCCACACATTTCCATGAGTTTGTCACATACAAAACATGTGTAAATAAAATAATACATTGCAGTTATAAAACCATTATCTATATAATTCTTTTCTCTCCAGTTTCATTTTGAATGCCTACAACGTATCTATGTCCTCATCTAAAAGTATTGTCCCATAGACCACCTAGGATCCAAACCAAAAATCAATGTTAACATGGACCTTAGAGTAATAGTTGTCAATCTATTTGAATGTGCCTAATGATCAAATGCACATATTAATGATTAATGATACTGATTTAGCAAAACATCTTTTCTTTTTTCTTTTAAGCAAAAGGTTGTATGCCTATATATATTTATGTTAATAATAAAAGATGTATAACTTTTCATATTTTCATGGCTCTCAGTAGCGAATAACTATCCCCTGATCCCTCCAATATTACAAAAAACATTTGAGAATGTCAATATTTGGCTCAAAATCCCAAAAGCTACAGTATTCTTTTGAGGCCAAGCAAAAATTCAACCAAGGCCATTTTTTATCATTACATTAGCAAGCATATAAAGTAGACAAAATATGAGAGGCTTTCCATATGCAAAATTCTGACGAAACCAAAAAACAAAGATTTCATTCCTCCATCTAGTCTATTTGAACATCATTTTCATCTTGATGTTCATGTAGATTTCCCACAACAGACTGCACAGGAGGGAGCATTCAGATTGAAGCCCATAGCATTGCGACAGCGAGGAGAAACACTATCAGCCTCTGCAACCACTGGTAGAGCTGGCATTGGGGGATCATGATCATGTGTGGGCAGCACCATAATTGCATTCACCCTTACCCTTATCCTTTCTGCTAATTCATAATCAACCTCTCTTGAATATCTAAATAAAACTGTCTGCAAATGATTTGAGTTCCATAGCTCCAAGGTTTTCTTAATTGCATGATACACTGAAACAAAAGTATTCCTATGTAATAGAAAATGTCGAGGAAACAAACCTCCGACATATCCCTGTCCCTTCCTGATCATAATTGCAAAACATCTTTATTAAAAGACTACTTAAAATCAATTCAAGACAATGTAATTTTTTTAAATCTCCTTTAATAGATTTATGCGCACATTTCAAAAACTATAGAATCTAGCTACTAACATGAAATTCCTTAAATATGCACCCTCCTATGAAATTGGTGTATACCCTTTAAAATATCAAAAGTCCAAAATTTTGAAAGGGTAATCACAAATGACAGAAAGTCATTAATTTGCTAACCCTTATCAAAGAGCATCAATAACCTCCTACTCATTATAGTGCAAGAATAATGAAGTTGTTTTTCCCTTTTATCATCATCCTTAGGGCCTTCTCATCCTTGGACCTCTGCCATTTGAAAAAAACTTTTTTTTTCTCTAATATTTTTCTCACCTACGTTGGTGAATGTTTTGACATTATCACCTTCTCTAATAAGGAATTTAATTGCTGATGATTTGAGTATATGTGGTATTAGATATAATGAGAGGAACGAAAAATAGCTTAAACATTTCAAAAAAATTACGAAATTCCAAGAATCTATGACTAGTTTTTTTTTAACTCTATTCAGTGCTAATTTACTCACCTTTCCTATTGTCCATCTATTGAATGAAAGATTTTAATGACGTCCATGAGACTAAACAGTCTATGGGACCAAGACACAACTTAATTTTCTTTCATGCTCTTTTCTAAATCAGATCTCCTACTATTGATTTTGACTAGAAGGCTGGACGTCTGGTTGATCTTATCCTCCTCGAATAATTGTTGCATATCGTCCATACCCAAACTATTTGTATACTGTTTACGGATGTCTTCATAAGCTATGCATTCCAAGAAGAAGTGTCGCTCTGTCTCAACCACCCCCTTATTGCAGAATATGCAGGTTCTTTCTTCCCACGTTTCCTTAGGAGACTTCCATCTACCGGTTTCGCACCTAAGATGATGTGATCCTGTCCTCATCTGTGCTATTAACACCCTCGCTTTCCCTTTAATAGCAGCCCCTAAATACGTTTTTTCACCATGATCCTTTGTCAGGTTAAACTCTTTGATGTAGTATGCTTTTTTTTGCCCAATCTGATTTGACCACATGGCAGTCCTAAATTTTTCCTTCACGTAATCTTTTATTTCACTATTGGTGTTGGGACACTCCTGCAATTTGATGTCCCACTTGTTCAGCCACTTGTTGTTCTGCTTCATCCAAGTTTTCTTTCTACGGTTTAGCGCCTCCTCCATAACCGCTTTGGGCCACCGGTGGTTGTCCATGTTTTCAATCTTCTTTAGATAACTTATCAACCGAGTTATCGCTGATGCCTCTAAGGGAAAAGCCCCCGCTTCAGCTAAAAGAATTTCATATGGGACCGTGGCCTTAACTTTGAGATTGCTTGTTATTAGGTGTTTTTGGATTCTTTCAATTTGTCTCCAGCTGCAATTTGACATATTGCTTCCCCACACTTCACACCCATAAAGTACAATTGGCGTGACAAGTAAACCAAAAAGAGTTTTCTTGGTTTTCCAATCCCAAAGTTCTGCTTTCCTACATCTGTTTTGCAGCAGAAAAAAGGCTTTCCACCCTCCCTGTATCCTTTTCTCCCGACAGGTCTCCCAGCTGAGCTTATGGTGAAAATCAATCCCAAGATACTTGTATTCTTTCACTATATCGAGTGGACTACCTTCAAAAGGAAAGATATGTTGTTTTTCTTTTCTATTCAAAGAGAAAATCATGATTTTGGTTTTGGTGGTGTTCACTTGCATCCCCACTTCCTGACAAAAGTGTTCTAAAGCTTTCAAATGTTCTCTTAACCCATGAGCTATTTTTGAAATCAAAATAAGATCGTCAGCATAAAGAAGTAATTTCACAACATAACCTGCTAATTGGATACTGTCCCCTCCATCCTTGCTTAACCAAGCTTCCAACTTATCAATGTAGAGCCCAAAAAGCGTGGGAGATAAAGGGCAGCCTTGCTTAACCCCAATGTCATTGCCAAAACATTTTGACATACCCTCACTTGTTCTGATTTTAGCATTAACCTTCTCATATAACCTGTGAACAGCTGCTCTAAACACATTTGGAATGCCTAACTCTTCCATCCTATTCCACAGTTTTTCCCTAGGCACCGTGTCAAAAGCTTTCTTGAAGTCAACGAAATAGCAATAAGCTTCCTCACCCTGGCAGTCCCAAATCTTCTCAATCAAGTGCCTAAAGGTGATGCAGTGATCAACGGTAGAGTGCCTAGATCTTAAGCCTGCCTGCCCCTTTGCCCTTTTGCCCTCATTTTATGCCCAGTTGCTGATCCTACGCTCAACCATGCTCCCAAAGAGCTTTCCAAAGATATGATTAACCATAATTGTGCGATAGTTAGATGGGTTATTGATATCACCACTTTTAAACAAAGGAATGACCACACTGGTAGTCCACTCCACAGGAAAGCCTTCCTGTTTGACATTGTTGAAAATTCTTGTTATGTAAGGAGCGAGAGTTTCAATCCCCCACTTTAGAAATTCAGTCTGAATCCCATCTATGTCCTGTGCTTTCCCACTTGCTAACTTCTTTATTCCCTGTTTAATATCATCTACGGTGAATAGTTCCATTGATGTGTTAACAATTGGAGGGATGCCTTTCTCGTGGACCCGCTCATAAAGGAGCCTAGCATACTCTAACCATTGGGCATTTGTGATATTGTTCTCCACCTTCTCTTTCTTTTGCTGCAGTTCCCTCCAAAAGCCTTTAGGATTCTGCTTCCCAAATGAGATTAGCTCCTTCCTTCTTTCATTAACGTATTCCATTTTTTTGGATTGCACTAATTTTACATATTTTTTCTTGTATTCTTTGTCCATATCACACTCCTTTAGCGATCTCTTGGTTGCCTTACACTCATCATCATACCACGGATTTGCCGAAAATGTGTTTGCAGCCCTCACCTTGGGAAAAGACCTTTTGCATGCATTTAATGCTTTGTGGATTATCGGGATCAGCAAACTGCTGTGAATATGGGCATCAGCCTCTTTAACAAAGTTAATCTCTCCCTCATTCTTCAAATCATGGAACTGCTGCTTAAGAACAACATTAAATATTTCTTTATTTTCCTAATTTATGAGGATTTTACCCTTGGGAAGGTCTTTTTTTGCATGTATTGAACTTGCTTGTTGTGTTGATTGATAGTAGAAACACGAAGCTTAACCCGAAGGGGTAAGTGGTCAGAATTCATCTCAATAGGACAGTCCTCTATGTCAAACTCCAGCAGCCTAGAACCAAAACTTTTAGAGCAAACCACGTAGTCAACCACACTTTGACCGTTGTAGGTCTTGCACGTGACTCCCCCAGATGTCGGCCAATCTCTCACCCCGTTGCAAATAACCATGCCAAACAAACTACAAAGCCCAAGTAATTCAGTCCCAAACGAATTCACCGTGCCATTATCATCTTGAGATGTTCTTTCCCAATGGAAACCACCACCTTCCTCCAACCATAAAGGATTGTTCTCCCCTTTTGCTTCACTGCTCAACTGAAGAGACTGATTATTAGTTGTCCTTGCATTAAAGTCCCCCATTAAAACCACATCTCCAAGAATGTTAAAAGTAGAGATATCTTTTTTTAGTGATGCATACGGATCTTCATTGTCTAAATTCCGCTTCTTATAAAACTTTGAATTTTTAGGAGCAAAGTAGCAAGCAGCTAGACTAAAAGTTACCCCTTTTTCAGTTATTTGCAGCCATATGTATTGTTTATTTGTGTCTTCTTTTACACACTCAACAATTCCCTGCCACTTCTCAGCTATTAGCACTACAACCCCTCCATGACCTTTACCTATTTCATTTCCTTCGTTCCACACTGAAACTTTCTTATACCCTTCGAAATCCAGAATTTTGCAGCCCTCATGTTCATGCATTTCCGTAAGAATGATAATATCTTTCCCTTTTGCTATGGGCCCCAAACCAAGTCCTCTTCTCCATATCTATCCTCTACAATTCCAGCTTACAACATGTAGGTAGTCCTGTGGGGCCCATAAATCCTATTTCTTGTTTGAGAAACGATCACTAATTTGGGCTTTCCCATTCTTCAACCAAGCCCATTTTCCTTCATTTCTTGTTGTTTTTACCTTCACCCATTCCTTCCTTTGTTCTTCTTGTTGCTCAAAAGTCAGATCTTCATCTAAATAAATATGTGTGCCTTTAAGTAACCCCCTATTTTTTAGGATCTTATTTTTATCCTCTAAATTTCTCAAAGTGACTCTTACATGCCTATCTCTTCCTCCATCTATCTTTCTCCCAATTCTACTAGCTTGCTGAATATGCCCTGCCCATTGCAGCTTATCTTTAAGGAATTCTCTTGTTAGAATGTCGATTCTCTCCTTCTCCCCGAAGTCCTTCAAACCTTTAATGATAATGTTTGTAACCCTGCTTTGTTTATCTTTTTCTTCTCTTAACTGTCTTTTAACTTGTTGTTCAATAATTCCTTTTTGCTCGTTTGATGATCCACTCACCGTTTGTGACCAAGATTTGGCCTCTTCTATGTGTACCCTTAACTGATTCTCTTTTACCTCCAAGTCTGCTAATGCTGTTTGGATCCCCTTTAACTCTATTATATTTTCTCCTCCCTCTACCGCTGATTTCTCGTTTTTTGTTGTTTTTATTTGGTTTAACTCTTGCCTTAGGGTGACCAATTCTTGCTGCCCCTTCTCCATGTTAACTTGCAGATTTAAAATTTGATCTTGGATCATTTTATTATCCTTTTCCAGCCTACAGTTTGTTTCAGTAATTATTTTAAATCTGCTATCTTCAAACCTCCCCTTTGTTTCTAGATCATCAAGTCTACTTTTCAGCCTCATGAGCTCTTCTACATATAGTTCTGATGACCATAACAGCGGTGAGGACGTGGGACTGTAGATTTTCTGAGATGCCTTTTCAATGACAATCTTGTTTATAATGGACTATTCCGCCTTGCCCATGGTCCCACCCACCATACCTGTGTTTGATTTGTGGTTCACTGAGCTACCTGTTACCTTCCCATTACTTGTATGTTCAGCTTGGTTTGTTTGCTCTTCTTTCTTGGATACCACCTTAGATGTGCCTGCCTTACTGTTACAGACCTTAGGTAAAGTCAAAGTGAAGTTTTTCTTTTGATTTTGTTTCAGTTTCCTTTTCATAGCCAACCTGCGCCTTAAAATCCCATTGTATTGTTTCGCATTTACGAAAATCAACCCTTCTTCTGCGTTCATAAGATTCAAAATACTTGATAAAGACGACCTTGCTAGCAGTGGGGCCAAAAAAGTTGCCAAACCCCCATCACGAATAGTGGTCCACCTGTTTGAACCCTGAGGAGTGTGAAACTCTGAAAACCTTAAACCTCTTTGAGCTAGAAGATTCAAGAGGTCATATAGTTGCACCTGTGGTTTGCCTGTTATGATATTACCTGAAATGGACTCTAATGCCCCCATTTGTTTTGGAATTGTGTTTGAAACCGATGTTAGAGGGCCCCCTGCTTCAACATCCTGATATGTCAGACCCCGGTTATCCCCCATAATCCCCCTGTTTACTCTCATGCAGTGAATAACTGTCTGATTGTTGTGAGGTTACCAGTTTATGTGGGTATGCCAGTTGTTGTATGGATGAAAGGAGACAAACAGGTATGAAACAATAAAATAATGAAAAGCTGAAGAGGTGGAGAAAGTGACAAGGACCTGTTTGGACGTAGCCCCCTTTTCCACTTTGTCCTTTCTCGATTCTGCCCCTGCTTTGTCTTTCTGTGTCCGCTTTTTCCTACACAAGCCCCATAGGCCCCACACCCCGAATCTGGAAAGCAATCGTCGACCTCGTAGCCCTGGTTGCAGCCTTGGTCACAGCTCCGCTTAATTGAATATATTTTCCGATGAGAAACTCCCACAAAACATTTATTGTGAATCATTTCATACTTAGTAGTTCCTATTCCATCTCACTAACTCAATCTCTTATTGATCCAAGATCAAAATATAACATGTGCATTGGCCAACACTTATTCAATAGCCATATTAGAGATCAAGAGTATCCGCATTGGGAATTCATTGAGGATAATTAATTGAATGTTGATTAATACATTAGAATGCATCATTTTAAAAATAAATTATAGTATGAATCTCTCATTTTTAAAGTAAATCTATTTTCAGCTCAATTTTACAATGCCCTGTTTTCCTCTGTTTTTTATGCTTGAAATTATATTAGCTAAATATTTCTACAAACGTAAAAGTTACTTTCAAATTCCTTACAATAACAAATCATTCGTTTACATAACCCTACCCTTGAACAATGTTTAGAATAAGCAGAGAAAAATGAATGATCAAAACTAGAAAAACAAGATGGACAAAGCTGAGGACCTCAAACCTGTAAATCCACCCCATTTTTTGCTGCCAAATGTAATGTTGTATTGTGAGAAAAAGTCATGGTTGCGGCCCACCAATTCTACCACTTCTTGTTCCTCTTTGCCTGCTAGAAGATTCTTGAATACCTTAATCCAATTATATTCAACGACAAAGTGCAAAACAGATTTATGATCTACACTACGAATTTCGACACAGTCTCACATTCTAGACATAAATTCGGCGATAATGTCCGAACGGTCTTTGATCGCTACTATAAGAATTGCACACCTTCCAAACATATCCTCCTCTTTCATCAGCCTCTTATGCCAAACACAATCATCAGCGCGATGATTTAGCATTACCGATGCAATCTCAAGAGATCCTCCATGAATGGCTACAAGCAGAT
Source organism: Sequoia sempervirens (assembly GCA_007258455.2). Taxonomy (NCBI): domain Eukaryota; kingdom Viridiplantae; phylum Streptophyta; class Pinopsida; order Cupressales; family Cupressaceae; genus Sequoia; species Sequoia sempervirens. The sequence goes on along the minus strand of VDFB02086081.1, from coordinate 175,587,795 downwards.
GGCCTATCACACCTGTATGCAATTCAACCCACCTTCTTCTATGCAATGTGAAAAACTTACTAAATATTTCGACTTAAAAAAAAATGTATAAATTGTCTTACCCCCATCATAAGTTGCTTCCAACAATTGATTGATTGTTTGCTTACAGCCATACTTAGAAGCTATTATTAAAGTTGTCTCACCAAAATTATTATGTTGAAGGACAATTTGGATGATTTCAAGCTTATCGCTTTTAACAGCTTCGTGCAGTGGCATATTGACATCCTCGTTTAGAGCTCTAGCCAATAAGAGTTTGTCTTGATGAATCCATATAACGAGATTCAGATAGCCTTCCCTTGTAGCAATATGCAGAGCAATCTCTCCTTGGAGTGTGCCACAAGATCCCAAAACAATTCTATTCTTGGAATTTATGTTCTTTCAGAGTTCGAAAAAGTATTTCTATGTCTTCAAACTTTCATACAAACTTTTATGACATCTTTCTAATGCCAACAATGAAAAGTGAGAATACAATTTCTCTCTCGAATTGATGAGTTCAAATGCTAACTAAATTATATATACTTTTTATAATGAAGATTTGGGTTCAAATCTCCACAAAGATTATTACCGCCACAAGCTCCATATGTGATAACGTGAAAAAAATGTGGCATAACACAAACCTCGTACAAATGTCAATAGCAGAGAAACCACCGCCAAGGACTAACTATGGTTGTCGTAAAATAAATTAACCCACTATAGTTTCTCGAGTCAGTTACACTTAGTCTAAAAAGAACATGAATGTATGGGTCACTTGCTTTTATCAGAAACTATCTCGTAGTGCAAGATTTAAGCCCAACCCCTCTTTGTTGCTTAGCTTTTGCAGAGAACTGCTATCCACACAAATTGTGGAGAACTTTTGTTCCCGTTTTTGATGCATTCTTTATTATAAAAAAATAGAAAAAACCAGAAGAGGATGAATAAGGAACTCTTCCTTGCTTTGGAGAAGGGCGATCTTCCTATAATCCAAATATTATTTCAGTAGGACTCGAGTGATATAAATGATGCTACAGTCCAAGGAGATATTGCTGTTATATATTATTGCAAGGAAGGGATATCTGAATCTTGTTACACGGATTCTTTGAGAAAAACCCTTATTGGGTAGAGCTCTCAACAAGGATGACAATATGCCACTACACGAAGTTGATAAAAGCGATAAGACTCAAACCGTCCAAGTTCTCCTTCGACACAACAGGATTTGTGCCTCTCAACGTAATAATTTTGGTGAGATAGTTATAATAATAGATTGTAAGTATCGTTGAAAGCAAACAGTCAATCAATTGTTGGAAGCAACTTACGATGGAGGTAAAACAATTTACACAAAAAAATTTAAGTTGAAATATTAAGCAAGTTTTCACATTGCATGGAATAAGCTGGAATGAATTGCATATAGGTGCGACAAGCCATCTACTTGCAACCGTTCATGGAAGATTTATTGAGTTTCTACTGGCAATACTAAATCATCGACCCGGTGATCGTGCTTGGCATAAGAGGTTGATGACAGAGGAGGATACGAATACAGTGATTCGTATTTTTCTCCACCTGAGTGCAAAACTCTTTGAAATATAATAGAGCTTCATCTTTATGCTGCAAGCAATATACCCACGTTTTCCTTGTATGATCATCAACAAACAACTAAAAGTACCTGTAGCCATTGTGACTAGGTGGCATAGGCCCGCACAGATCAGTATGCACCAGCTGCAAACGTTCGCTTGAACCATGCTCACTAGGATAGAAGGGTGCACTATGTTTTCCAAAAATGCAACTAGAACAAATAGCACTCCACTGTTCAAGTGAGGGAAGCCCTTCGACCATGCATTTCTTACTAAGCGTTAGCAAGTAACTAGTGCTTAAATGACCAAATCTACGATTCCAAAGCAAAGTAACATCTTCATCCTTAGTCACTAAGGCTTGATTATTAGCAACTAATTATTAGCAACTGTATCAAGCCTGAACATTTTTCCAATCTCAGTAGCACTGGCAACAATCTTTCCATTTTTAGACTTATCTTTGATAAGACAAATCTTTGTATCCCGATGGCTATCAAACTCAATCCTAAGGTTGTGGTCAAGAAATTGATTAACAAAAAAGAGATTTTTGGTAAGTCCTGGCACGTACAAAACATTAGTAATCCTACAATGATTAGTACCAAACTTCAAAGAGATGTCACCAATACCTTTGATTTCATGAGTGGTATCATCTCCAAGAGTGACTATACCATGATGGGGTTTCAATGTGAGAAACCACTCCTTCTGACCAGTCATGTACTTTGTAGCACCTAAGTCCACATACCATATAGAAGCGGATTGTGAACCATCTTTTGAAGTGTGGGTTGAAAGCATGTATTCCTCATCTGGAGAATCTTCTGCTTCAACAACATTGCTTTGTTGTTTATGTTCGTTCTTCTGCTCCCATTGTGGTTTGCCACTTTGAAGTGGCTTCTTTGGATGTGGTTTGTTGGATGATCCTTTGTTGAAGGAATTGTACCAACAATTTTTCACATCATGTCCGACTCTTTCACATATTGGACACTGCTTCATAGGCTTCTTGCCTTTATGATGAGTGGTCATGGCATGATCCTCCTCCCCATGTTCATGCGTTAAAGATTCTTCTTTCTGCAACAGATTCACCAACTTTTCAAAAGTGGGCATCGTCTCTATGACATTCAAAGTTGTCACAAAAACTTTATATATGGAAGGTAGTGCCCGTAGAACAATAGGCACCAAAAATGCATCATCAATTGTTTCTCCCAATGCTTGTAGTGAGGCTCTTAACTCTACAATCCTTTTCAGGAAGGATTCCAATTGTTCTCCATTTTTTCGTTTTTAGGCCATGTAGTTGACTCTGCAAATTCAGGATCTAATTATGATTCTTCGCCTCATATATCATCTTGAGCTTGTCCCATGCATCTTTTGTTGTAGACGAATTCTCGGATGAAAGGTCGAACTTCATCAGAAATGATGAACAAAATTATCAATTTTTCCTTCTTATTGACTTGATCAAATTTCTTCTGCTCATCAACATTTGTCTTATGTCGTGTGGTGATGCCACTGACCACATCCCAAACTTCTTCGAACTTGAGTTGAGTTATGCGTTTCCCAAACAATGACCTTACTATAATTCATTTTCAAAAGTGTTCTTAATCTTACTTTGACCTAAAAGTTCCTCACTATGAGATTTACTTTCCAATTACAAATGTCCAATAAACTTAAGAAATATAAGCTATGATCATTATGGATTACATAAATGAAGCCTCTCAAATATAAATTACATATCCCCAAAAACTATAAAAAATGATAGCTAACCCCGGCCAAATTTGAGTACCTCTTAAAAAAATTAAAAATTGCACTTATTTGCCTGCGTATGTGTCACATGGCTCCACTTGGTCTTTCCACGTGCTACACAGGAGTAAGCCTCACTACGTCCAATAACAACTGGGCCAAGAATAATGTCTCCAATGAATTCTGCTACGATGTGTGGTTGCCGCAACGGTCTAAAAATGAATGCGAGGGTTCGAGTCACAATGAGCACAAGACTTTGGCCATCACCAACTAGGAGCTCGCACAAGACAACACTTTCAAAAAAAACACTTTGAACCAAGCAATATCGGAACTAAGAAAGATGACTCCTATCGTGGTGCCTTAATCGTTTTGCATTATGTCGATAGCCGCACAAGATGGAGAGCCTAAGGCAGAAGCATTGTGGGCATCAGCGATGACAATTTCTCTCAACCTACACCCACTTCAAACCACAGCATCAATGTCTCTCAAATGTGCAAGCGATTCTGTCGGATCTCACTTGCGACAGCGGCGGAATCTACCACCTCAATCATGAGACTAACACTAAATTGTAGGCACGGAATCTCTTGAGAAAACCTTTCAAAGACTCGACATTGGAAATGAGTCCACTTCTTTTGTGGAGAATCTATTCAAATATTTTTGCAACAGCTTACGCACACCATCCACAAGGATGTCCACATAAACGAGCAATGACAGATGTACATGCTACATTCTATGGCTGCAACCATGTCTCTGAACTTGTATGGCGCATCCTCAAAGATTGAACTACCCACGAAAAAGAAGCCTACTGACGAAAACACTGAGAGGTTCCTTCACATTCACTAGAAAAATTGCCGCTAGAAAATCATGGAAGATTGTTGAACTAGCTAAAAATGCTTCGCTAAATTTTCTCCAATGTTCACCTCTCTTTTGCCTTCCTTATCGCCCAAGATTTGCTAACTGCTCTAATACCATATTATAATTTGTAGAGCAATCGAATGAATGAACTTTATTATCATATGGGTTTATATACATGTGATGGCGTTGAACGGAGTACTTGTAATAGCACTCACGCAGTTCACAATGACTAACAAATATCACACCTATTAAAACAAACCAAAAACAATTAAATAACAAATAACAAAACAACCAATCTACGTGGTAGCAATGATGGAATATCCATCAACATATAATGGAAGATCTTACAAAAATTAGGACATCCACGAGCTTTTCTAGCAGTTCCATATCCAACATCGCTTCTCCACCTCATACTATCCACAGAGTAATGGCCAAGCTGAGGCTTCTAATCAAACCCTCCTCAAAATCCTCAAGAAAATAGTCAACAAAGTTGGTCATGACTGGAACATAAAGCTAAACCTCGCCTTATGGGCATACACATAAGTATTTGTATACCCACTAGAGCTACACCATAGTCCATAGTCTTTCGCTTTGAAGCCATCCTACCAATTGAGATCGAGCTCCCATCACTAAGGGTATCACTACAAAATCTCCTTCCAGAAGAAGAATATTGGGTTGTACGACTTCATGAGCAACCTACACCATACTCCCTAGTCTTTGGCTCTGAAGCCATCCTGCCAATTGAGATCAAGCTACCATCACTAAGGGTATCACTATAAAATCTCCTTCTAGAAGAAGAATATCGGGTTGCATGACTTTAGGAGCTAGAACTGCTAGATGACAGGTGTTGCAATGCCTTGAACCACCTCTAAGCATATCAAAATCGTCTACATTGCAGCTACAATAAGAAAATAAAGTCCCATGAATTACAGGTCAAACATCTAGTACTTAAAGAAAATTAGAGGAACCTTCAAGATAACGAAAAGAAAGGAAAATTTGAGCCTAACTAGTTGGGTCCCTTTATCATCACAACAAATATGGGTCAAGAGCTTATCAACTTGCCACACTAGAAGGAGAACGAACCATTGGATGAACCCATGAACATCATACTTGTCAAAAGGTTATGCTTGACTCTCATAATACCACTATATGTGAAAAAAAAAAAAAATCAAAAAATCAAAAAAATTGTCTCCTAGATGAAAACCTAGCAAAGAGGCATCTTGTGTGACATCAAAAAAATTAAAAAATTAAAAATGTACAAAAGTAGTAAAGAGATAATTGGTCCATTGGTGAAAACTACTACGGTATTGCCATGGGCAAATACCTTGGTGAAAACCTGTTTGCAGGCACCAAGTGTAGTGGTTCTATCCACGATCTACTAGAGGTAACTCATCACATCCCATATCCACTAACATATTCATTCCTACAACCAGTAACTATCATAGCTATCATACCATCCCACTCTACTAAGAATCTATCTATCTACTAGTCCAGGAAATATACATTATCACCCCTTTGCGCAGGAGGTCTTCCCTCCCATATCCAGTTCATTCGCTTATCTACCATCCATTTGCTTTGTAATTACATGAGATGATGAACATCTCCCAAACCATCAATACAATTTGTAATTTTTTAATGTGGGAGAATACATTTTGAAGGCATTCATACAATTTGTAATTTTCTTAATGGGAGAGAATACATTGGCTATTTCATTTCCTTGATATTTAGTTCAATTGGTTTTGGTTGTAGTTTAGAGTTGGCAACAAATTGATTGATAGAAGATGCATATTGGTTAGGTGACTCACGATGGCATCCCATTTACATGGGGGTGTAAAAGTATAAATGGAATTCAATTACTTAGGCATAGAATGAGGGAAAAATGGCTAAAAAAACAAAAAAAAATTGTTATTCATGTCAAATATGGGTAGATAGATGAAAAAATATGTTATACCACTATTCCACAAACTCTTGAGAGGGGGGGTTGGGAGGGGGAGGTTTTAGGGATGAGGGTACCACGGGCCTAGATTTGTGGATAGTGGTGCAAATATATATATAGTACTTAAAAAATTAGCCGAGGAATAACATATGAATGAGCTGAAACACTCAAACATATTTGATATTGGATTGAATGAACAATGAAAATGCCAAATATCTATATATTTATGTTATATTCAAAATCATTACATTCAAAAAGACAATTAGCCAATGGTCCAATGCCGCAAATCATCACTCATCACTAAAAGTTGCATTGGACTACTCATACTCGAATTGCTAGACTCATCAAGCTCAAGATCCTCCAAAGCAATCCCAACCAACTCTGTTTTATGCTACATCTTTGCAAGATTCCTAAATAAAATTGTAAATTTTGTATGAGTTTATGTGTTTCTCATTTCAACAATAAATCATGCAAAAGTGTACTAAATATTGAATAATACTCTAAGCCCTTCTTACACTGGAAAATAACTAGAACATTGAGTAATATGATTCAGGTTAGCTTGACCTAGTTGATCAACATGCCATTAGAATTTATTTAGACCCAAAAGTAAGGTTCTTGTTATACAATTGAAACTTGAACAAAGCAGCCTGCAAATAAACTAGGTCTTTTCCTAGTGTTCCACCACTCTGCTGGTTTGATTTCACTGAGTTTGAAGGTCTGATTTTTGTTTTATGTTTGTTTTGTTTTTCACAGTTTATGAGTTTGTTGCAATGATGCCAAAATAGTGACACACATGCATGCATATATATTGTAATTTCAAAGGTATTAAGCAACTGAAATCTAATTCTGATTCAAATTTAATTACTGGAAACCCAAATGATGCTTTTAATTCATAAGACTTTACAAGCTTAAATCAATCTGTCTAAGGTGGTAATAGTTCATATATTACATACCAAACATATATTAGAAATACACTGTTGAATGAATAGTATTTTCTACAGTAGAAACTTCCACAAATCTGCTCACACTTGCTGCAAGGATGGTTTCTCCAATTCCTATCTAGTTTGAAAAGACTCTAAGGATCAAGGCGCCCCCTTTTGATGAATTTGCAGCCCACTAAGAGGGGCATTTTCAGTCATATTGCTCAAACCCTCTTGAAGAGAGGACGACTGCACTATAGATGAATATATTCAGTCCAAATGATACCAAATCTGTATGCAGCCTTCTTTGCAATTAAGATGAGGTTTGAAGTTACTCACAAACTCAGAAATTTGCTCAAAATCAACATGCAATCAGCTCCTTGTATCTCCAAAATGTAACCAAATCTGAACAACAACTTTAAAGTGGTATTTCACACCCTCTAGCGGCTCAACCAAGAAGAACCATGTCCCTCCAACCTCATACAATTTAGTGCAAAAATCAGGAAACCCTTGCTTCCCTCTTCCTCCAAGCCAAGCTCAACATGCCAAGTGAAAAGAAAAAAATGCTCCAAGATGGGTCGAACTTTTCCCCATGAGAATATATGTTTTTACATTGAAATCACTATTTATTAAAGTGAACACTATTCACTTTAAGTTATAACATTTTCCCTTTATAAATGAATAGTGCCAAATAAAAATAAAGTGACCCGCCTCATTTAAAAGACACATGGTCCTATTGATGCGAATTTTGTGACCTCACCAATCAGCAAAACAAAGTATCTGAAGGCTAGACTCCATTCTCTCTTGATCAAAGTATTTTGTACGCTAAGATTGCGAGAAAGATCGTACGTTCAACTCCAAGGTTCCGAAAATGCAATAGAATACCCTTAGTTGGTTTGTTGTGATTTGTTGTTTACACGAGGGGACTTACACAATTGTTCAAGTTTGTAGCTGACAACAAATTAATGATTGGAAGGGGATTTTTGTGAGTGATGCAAATGATTTGACAATAAGGTACGTTTTCCTATACTAACTAGAAATGTACTAAATTGAAATAAGTGCAAGGTTCTAGAAGATCTAAATTCTAGTCTAAGGCGGAATATGGGATCAATCTCAGTAGACCTCAACCAGACTTTGCTTCGCCTCACATTGGACAACTCACACAAAGTTGGTGCAATCTTCAAGGGAGCGACAATGAATTTTCAAGTGATAGTTCAACATAAAGACACCATCAAGACGATGCATGCCAAGACGTGAATTATAACCGATGTTAAGCTTGTAAATTTTTCCAGTTGACCACACAAGGTAAACTTGCCGTCAGCAAGCTGCTAGTGGTATGGATTAAAATGAAGTTTCCTTGATTAAATACCACAATCCACGATTAACATCTACTTGCATAAAAATGAAAACTACTCTAATCAAAACTACTTGAAGTAGAAGGGATGAAGAAATATCGCTAGCTGCTCATAACAAAGACGAATTCACCATCAATGAAAGCTTCTTTTATTATGATAGTTTTCACAACAACCTCTTACAAAGTTTTCAAGGGAAAACTTTCCTCCTCCTCCAAACTATGCTAAGCTATTACAACTATCAGTCTCTCTGCTCTAGTCTCTAATCTGATCTAATGTCTAATCTAATGAATTACAAGTGAGGGGGGATGCCCCTTTTATAGATAGCCCAGTCCAATGGACGACTCAGATTACAATCAAATGGAGGGCCCAAATTAAGCCACATCATCCCTAACCCCAAAAACTGTCAGAATGGGGAGTGGTACAATAAATGAATCAAAGATTCCCACTCACTCCCAAAATAGCTAAGGAAATTAATGCCCACAATCAGTCTTCCAGAAGGTATCCAGAAAGTCATTCTCGTTCTCCTTCTCCTTGGCTGCAAAATCAATGAATCTGGCTAGCACAGCCTCAACCTCTTGAACCGAGATCAGCAGAATATGATCAAGCTAAAATTCTAACACTGTGACTGCCTACCCATGCCACGTACAAGACTTTCTCCAAGCAACTAAAGCATCTTGAGTATTCTGAATAATACTGGAGAAAGTGGAGGTAATCTCAAAGTCATTCTGGACAAAAGTCTTCACCTCTGAAAAGAAAGGTGGTAGCCTACTTTTCAAGACATCAGTAGTCACCTCATCATAATTCAGCCTCCTAGCAAAGATAGCCTCCAAGGCGTTCAAGACTCCATCAATAATGTTCACCATATCCTTCCTGACTCTGACTAAATCAGCCTGTGCTGCATCAAAGAATCCACAGCCTGTGACTACTGAAGAGTACTACCCAGCAAAATCATACCTATCACCCTCCTGAATTACTCCTCCATCAATCAACATCCGCAAGGGAGTATGCATCAAAACCTCCAATCGATGAATAACCTTGCTCTGATAGATATGCGCATCACCCCAAGAATGATCAACTACGTCCATTTGTGCCATAATGTTGGAAGCTTGCCGATAAGCATGAGCAAGGTCTTCCATAAACTTTTTCGTCTCAACACGAACGCTGGCCACCCATTTATTTGCCTCTTGTGCCATCTTCCTCAAATCCTCCAAGCCATTGACTGATTCCCTAGACAATTCGGCTGGAAGCTCGATCGCTAGAATCTCCTGCCCACAAGGACGAGATAAATGTTGCATGTATCCTATCAAGGTTTTATGCTTCTTCAATTTCTTGTACTTGCCTTCAGTCTTGAGCAATCTATCCTTGAGCGCCTAATAGGAGTTATCACACTCCTCAACTATCTGTGCTCCTGTGGGGCGACCCAACTCCATGGTAGTGATCATGTAATTTTCTTGAATAGCCTCGTCTCTATCACAATCAACTCTTTTATTAAATACATGTTTCAACATTGGTCAAGTGTGTTATTAGTTGAAATTGATTTAAATTGTTCTTTTATATATCCTTAAGGCATAATCACAAAAATGATCTAGTCCATGCAAATTCAACCTAGACAACATGGAATACTTGGTAAAAATAGGTAATTATCGCTTAAACTATATTTAAATACATGTTTTGATTACATATTGATATTGCTTGGACATAAATAGTTAAAATTGATTTATTGTCATTTTTTTGTATCCTAAAGCCATCATTGCATTGATCTCATAATTTGAAACAAAAAGGAGAGGATGCCTGCATTCAACCCCAAATACTTTTAAATGCAGGTACTTGAGTTATGTACATATAGATAGTTTTATATAAATTAAAATATGTATGTTTTGATGATTCCATTGATATTGCTTGTACCTTTTGATATCAGGTGGTGTGAAGACCTACTACATTCTAGCCATGAGATTGATATGTTCTTGAGATGGCATATCCAAATTTTGTAAACATCATTTTGAGATGACATATATGTACATACATACTTACAAAATTAAACATACTCTATGTACTTCTATGTATCAAATCAATATTCTATATATTTAGGCATATTATGACCCCTTAAGACATCCCCTTAAGACTTTCTATTATGACCCTTTTAGACATCCCCTTAATTAACATGTTCTATTATGACCCCTTTAGACATCCCCTTAAGACCCCTTAAGACATCCCCTTAATTAACACATTCTATTATGACCCCTTTAGACATCCCCTTAAGAAATATTATAACCCCTTAAGACATCCCCTTAAGACATTCTATTATGACCCTTTTAGACATCCCCTTAATTAACATGTTCTATTATGACCCCTTTAGACATCCCCTTAAGACCCCTT
>VDFB02086081.1:175531703-175576939 GCA_007258455.2 Sequoia sempervirens | reverse complement strand
GGATTCACTCTAAGAGGGGGGGGGTGAATTAGAGTGATATTTTTTTAACTTTTGATTTTGAAAGCACAATGAAAATTTTTACTAATTTAAACCCAATGTGGAAGACTTGTTTATGCAAGTGAACATTAACACTTTAAATCAGATTGACATGAAACTTGATTAACATTTTCTACTCATATTAAAAGCAACATATGATATTGTTCAATTAATGTGTGAACAATCTTGTTTATGCTTTTGAAATAGAACTACAACTTTGCCCAATGCAGATTTAACTTGCTTAACAAAAGGTTTTTTAAATCAAATTTGAACAATTTTAACTTTGCATGACAAACTTTTGAAATATGAACCTTTTGAACACACTAAAAGTATCAGAGCATTGACTAAATGATCACATTAACATGAATAGAATGAGAGACAAATAACACCACATAACACAAAGATTATTTGAGTGGAAAAACCCTCTTGGCGTATAAAAAACCACTCACTAAAATTTCCCTCTTATTAATCAAAGAGCACCAACTCTGTAACAATGGTGGAGCAACAACTCAACACCTTTTTTGAAGCACCAACTTCATAGGAGCACCAACCCCTCAATGCACAAAGTCACTATCTAAAATTGTAACCACCAATGACTTTACAACTGCACTTTATTTGCAATCCCAAAATCATTAATGAATACAAAAATATAAGGATATTCAATGATTCGAACTACAATATGGACTGTTTATAATAGTACCACAATAATTCCTCATAAAACTGAATGATATCTCTATTATAAGAACCAAAGATTTTACACAGTAAAAAACCCTCATTCCTCTTCTTAAATATTGTAGATATAACAATGATATAACCAACAACTGCTCTATATTTTCCTCATACATTCCCCATTTGAACAATGGCTTAAAGCCATGAATTTATAGAGCAACTAAAACTAAAACCCTTTTTCCAACCTATCAAACTCGAGTTCAAAACAAACACTCGAGTTAGGGTTTCCATAGTAAAAATACAAATTACAGTTAAAAAATAAAACCACATTTTTCAACTGTAAATTTTTTTTCTTTCCTCTTTCAAAATCACAAATCTGAAAAATTATTATTTTTTTTTAAAATTGAAAACCAATAACTAGAAATGAAGTAATTCTTCATTCATTTTTTTACCCTAAACTTTATTATTTTTTTATTGCAAAACAAAGTAAAAGAAATCTGTTTGAAACTGAATCAAGGTTTTATTTTTCTCTTTTACTTTTCATTTACTAGATTTACCTTTGAAAGACCAAAATAATGCATAGATATTACCTCTATCATGGTGGATTTAACCTGCAAAGAAAATCCCTGAAGATCTTCATGAAAAAGCGCTTAAACAGCTAGCTCAAGCGAAGAACACCAATATCTTTCCATCCATCAAAGACCAACATAACTGAAAACCGTAATCCAAATATACAACAAACTTGCTCAAACTACAAGCTGTAATTTCAGCATGGCTGACGTTAGGGTTCAATCTTTTGTTTACCCTATTTCTTCCTTCATCGAAACTCCAAAAGGAGCGAAATTTGAAGTCAAACATCATATTACAATCATTTTGGAATCCATGCAACCAACAATGATGCATTAAATGGAGATTTACTTAGGTACATAATCCATATTATTGTTGTCAGTCAACACAATCAACATGCTCGTGTGAAACAATAATACTATCCTTTGCCATGTAGGCAAATCCAAGTGTAATACATATTGACGGCAAGATCTTCCAAATAATGTGTATTTAAGCGCATTTATTGTTGCAATGTATAAGCCAATAATAATAAGATTAGGCAATCAAAAATCACGAGAAAGGAAATTCAACTTGCCAATCACTTTATAGTGATATTTATAAAAACACAATAAATGTTATCAGCCTTAAGTGCTTTATGAAAGCACTTTTAAAGCACTATATATATATATATATATATCAACCCGATAGCACATAATGTGCTAAGTGAATAATGTAAAGTGAAAGCCGATAGCACTATAAAATATGTGAAGTAATCAAAGTGCTTGATAATGCTTAAGTGTTAGCATTATGAATAAGCATAAATACCATGTGTATATGAATAATCAATGTAACACTAAAATCTAAGTATGTAAATCATATAGTGCTGAGTCACAATGAAGTGTGAATTCATGCTATGTTCATGGTGCAACACTGAAGCTCAATACTATCATGTATATGTGAATACATGTATTCACCAAATCTATAAAGACATTGAATCTGAATGTCAAAGACTGAACTGAATCAACAATATACCTTCGCAATCACCTGTAAGAGTTAACACTGCATCAAATAGACAACACCATGATCCTGTGATCAACATAGAAACCTTTCATCTGCACATGTAGCCAAAACATCAGTAACACAAATACATCAAAATATGAATGTAAGCAAAATATTGTCCACTGAACTAGCTGAAAACCAATATCAAGTGAAACCATCTGAATATGTCATACTGAATACAATGATAATCAATGCACCAAGTATCATAAACATGTCGTGATGCCAATCATTACTGACCAATCAATATGTACCGAAAGTTATAATAATGAATAAACCAAACTGAACAAGAGTGCCAAAGACATGATCAAGAATGCCAATATCATATGTCAACCACATGAAAACATGTACAAACTAATCCACCACTTTGATCCAACCTGTAGGACAAAATTAACTCTATTGAACCAGATATAAAGCCTCTGTACATGAATCCAACAATTAATACCACAAGATGATCACTGAATATGCCAATGTCAAACTGTGAATGCCAAGGCACCAACCCAGGGCAATTTTGACATTAAGGACAAATAACAAAAGAGAAGTTCAACATTTAAGGTGCACTCTATATTACTATCGAGCTCCCTCTCTTCCCCTCACTTTATAATTTTCTTACATCTCTATCTATCTCTTTGGCCTCTCTCTTTATCTCTCCCTCTCTTTCTCTCCATATCCCTCTCCTCCATCTTCATCTCTATTTCCATCTCTCTCTCTCTCTTCCCCCTATATCTCTCCCTCTTTCTATCCCCTTATATTTGAAAGGAAGTAAGTGTGCGATTAGATATGTGAAAGTTGTAAAAAAAATTATGAGAGAAAGATCATGTGGAGAAGTAAAATATATTATCCATTGAAGGATTAATAGGTTGGATTTTATCAAACAGAGGTTTGAGCCTCTTACTGGATTGGAGCTCATTTTGTGTGGGGGTTGGAGCTTCCAATAGGTTGGAACCTCTCCCTAGGTTGAAGCTCAATTTGTATAGGGGTTGAAGCCTCAAATAGGTTGGTGCCTATAATTCTTTCAAGTGGAGATTGGATTCTCCGGTAGGTTGGACCCTACTACTAGAAGAAGAAGAAGATCAATCTATAATATATAAGCAATATTTTTCATGGTTATTTCCGAAAAGGGTTTACACATAAATTGCGTGTTCTCATTGTGTTGTTAATAGCTAGATCTTGCATATGTGTAGTTGATGCGATTGATTGTGTTTGGAAAAGTAAAAATTTGTATTATACTCATTCATTCCCCCCCCCCTCTCAATATAACCATGTGCTCATCAGTTAAAAAATAAATCCACATGAACATTTTTTAAACGTAGATGGTTGTGAATAGTTTTTCTTCAATCCTAACAACCCAAATTTTGTCTCCTTTTCATTAGATGCATCTCTATGGGCTTGATTAGCACACTCTAAGCATTGACTTAGGTGTTTGGGGCTATGTGGGTCCCCTTAAATTAGACATTTTCCATTTTTTCTTTTTTTCATGTTCACATTCACATCCATTGTTTGGAAGGATTTTTTTTTTCATTTCCACCATTAGGAGCTATAAAAATTTTAGTTGTCCACTGTATCTAGAAAATTTCAACAATGACTATCGAAGGTAACCAAATCTCTTCATTTTCATCCTCAACTTGTTTGAAAGAGTAAATATTTATTTTAATGTAAAGCATTTTTTATCCCACATGCATTCAGTGAGAAATAGTAAGGGGGAAGGGGCATATAGCTTAGAGGCTTAAACTTTGTAAAGCTCAACCTTTTTTTGTTAAGACATCTTTGTCTTCATATTTTGGTTACAGTGGGAGAAATGTAAATTGTGGACGTGAAATGTTTAAATTTCTAAAGTAAAGTGAAGATAAAATGAAATGGTTTTCATACTATTTTATTCATTAGCTTTTTATGCAAGTATAAATTATGTTTCTTTTCAATAAAGTTATTAAATAAAATTCATATATTACGTTAAATGCAATAATTTTATTTGAGTGTAAAATATAAAAATGTTGTTTATACTAAATTACATAATATGCTATAATATAATAATAAATATTATAAATTACATTTTTTTCCCAATGTGTGTTAAATAAAATTCATATATTAGGTTAAATATAATATTTAATTTGAGTACAAAATATAAAAATAGTATTTATACTAAATTACATAATATATTACAATATAATAATAAATATTGAATATTTTTAATTATTTAGTTTTTAAAGTTACATATTTATAATATGTATAATTATGAAATTTTAAATATTTTTTAAAAATATGATATTAAGGTTTAATTTCTTTCAATATAATTTACAAATATTTTATTTGTGTGCAAAATTTTAAAGTAAATACAAGCTTGTCTCTAGATTTGGTTTAATTAATTATCAGAATATAGATTTATAAATAAAATAACTTATTCAAAGTCTATATTTAATTTTTAATATTTATAAAATTATTAAAAAATTTAAATATAAATATTAATTCCTATAAATGAAATTATTAAAAAGTAATATGCGTGATAATACTAATACATTTTTCAAAATAGAAACAAAATAAAAGAATTACCAAATAGTAAAAAAAGTATAATAAAAATAAAATAAAATAACTCTTAAGTAAATAAATTAACCTTAGACTAGAGTGACCATAATTGCTTAGGTTTGGTCTAAGGAAGTATAGATATTATGATATATGTTATTCCTTATACTAATATATTTCTATACTACTTGGTACACCTTAGTTGGACTATTTTTTTATGACGGTGGAGTTGTAAAAATTACTCAAGATTCATATGAGCTTCTTATGAAATCGATCAATATTAAATTTTGAATGTACTTATATTCTCACTCCCAAGTCCATATGAAAGTAAAAAAGATATTAATGATATGTATCAAAGATAATAAGAAGCCAAAAGGAAAAAAAGGAATAAAACATGGTAAATGATTAAGCTAAGCATACCTTGTCATTTGTTCCGCTATAGTAGGAAAATAAGCCAATATGACAAAAAAATATTGTTTCATGCCAAGAAAATTACTACATGATTATGAATCAAAATGTGATGGTTCACCAAGTATAAAACCATCTTATACAAACACTACCGAAGAATTAAGAAAAATGGATTAGAAAGGAGATTCCTATGATTGCACCAATTGGTCTTATTTTCACTAATAGTAAAAATTCTTATTAAGAAAACACTTGGGCGATTGAAACGAGAAGTGACATCATTAAAGAGGAAGATGCAAATGTTATATTTCTGTATTGTACTCTCAAAATATATTTGGCTACCTTCTAATAACTCTCATGATTATCATGTGAAAAATAGAAGAAAAGCCCATAAGTAATGTTTTATCATAATGAGTGTGGGTTAAATATGAAAGGATTCCAAATAACTATATATATAGTATATACAAAGTAGCATCAACACCATGTGCAGTGCAAGTGGCAGTCAAAGTGAGATCAAACAAAAATGGTGGGGAAGTAGGATTATAATTCTCATTACAAAATAATGAAGAAAATAAATCATATTTCTACAATTATAGAGATCCCTCAATATATTAGAATTTAAATGCTAAGAAAATAATATAGAAAAATTGAGATTGTTAATGTCAAAGTGCTCCACCAATGTGTGAATATCCTAAAGCATGAATTAGGAGCTATGAGTGGAAACCAAATAATCCACATACAAAACCAATATCAAAATTTCATCTTCATGTCTCTAGATATAAATTTTACAACCTAAGTGGCAACAAATGAAACTAGAAGAAATCAAGAAACAATCAATCTTATCCTACAAAACCCAAGGAGCTTGTATGTGACCAAATAATAAAAATCAAAGCTTAAAATTTTTTGGCATTTCTAGACATGGATCCTAGATATTGCTCTATGCAAACCTCTTGAAGATTATCATGTAAGAAATAATTTTTCACATCCTTTTAAAAAATTAGCCAATCTTTGAGATGCAGTAACAAATAGCTTAAGATCCATCTTAGATATAAGAGAAAAAAGTCTTAGAGTAGTCAATACCCCAATCAACTACAAACTTGGTGCAGTACACCCACTTGCACCAAATCATATTTCTTCTCTTAGGAAGAGAAACTAAATCCCATATGTGATTCTTCATCAAGCAAGAATACTTCTCTACTATAGCATAATAGGTACCACTCTAAAATAAAAGAAGCCTTTAATAAACTTTATGGATCAACAGATGTAGGGTGATTTAAAAAGAGTAATATTATAAGTTTGTGAGTCGGTGTGACAAGAACTTTAATGATTTCCAAATTAAGTTTGTGAGGAAAAATGTGAGTAGGAGAAGGTGGTTTTGGTGGTGGAAGAATAGGACTATCATCTAAAGTAATATGAAGTGCAAAGGTATCTTCATGTGATGAAGAAGGAAAAGTGGGAAAAGAAGGATCCATCTATGTGAAAGAATTGTCAAATTGGACATCTCTATGAAAGCAGAGATATCTAGCGGTTGGATTTAAAAATTGATAAGCCTTCACATCCTCACAATAGCCAATAAAAAAAAAATATAATTAACTCTTCTTTATTTCTTATCACAACCATCTAGTATGAATTGACAAGCCTCACTACCAAATATACCAAATAAGGAAACATCAAGCTTGATATTGGACGAAGCCTCCCGTAGAGTGATATTGTAAACTATCTTGTGTCGAGAGTGTAGTTGTGAATTTATATAATTAACTACTTCAACCAAAATAATGGAGCCATAAAACATACTTGAAGCAAATGATTTGACATATCCCTTAGTGATTTTTTCCTTTAGTGACACCATTCTATTGAAATGAGTAGGAAAATAATAATAATGATGTATTATATTATAAGTGAAATAATCCTAAAATATTGGTTGGAATATTTCTCCCATTATATATATGTATCCTCTATATAGAAGAACTTGATTACTTCTCCATGAACATCTTGAATTTCCTAAAAGTGGTGAAGATATCACTCTTTGTTTTAAGATAATACACCCATGTGTGATGAGAGTAATCATCAATGAAGGTGAGAACATACTTGGCTCCTAAAAAAGGAGTTAGAAATGACATGAGGTCACTCTAAACTAGCTCTTGTGTTAGGTTATAGCATGGTTCCTTACCCTTGGGAAATTATTCTTGATTATGTTTGATATGGACATAAAATTGACAAAATCCCTTTGTGTACGAGACCTTAAGTATAAAAAGTATCATATCCTATGTCCTCAATTGATAAAGATACTTGTAATTGAGGTGTCCAAACCTTGTGTGTCATTTTTTTCTTAGAGAACTACATGGGTGGCATGTAACGATCCATAACAAGATTCAAAACAATGAAACCTAACAATCTAGCCCATGATCAACTTTTCCTAAAGAAACAATCTTAGGATGTTGTAATTCTTGAATGACTACATCATGTGGGGAGAACTCAAATATCTTCCCATCCCTACCATGAGAAATATTTTAAACTGCATTTATTTTTCACTTAAAATTTTCTATAGACCTTTAGTTTGAATAAATTCTTGAAATTTAACATTCTAGGTGTGATATTTGTGTACAGTTAAGATATCAATAGTAGGATCCATACTAAAACACAAATAGACACTTGAAATTGTTCCTTAGAAACCCCACAACTTTGATTAGTGTTGTAAAATTTAACCCACCAAAAAGATTGAATACTTGTTTGATTGCAATTTTGATAACTTCGAAAGCCTAAGTCAACCATTTATATTACATGGATACTTTTATGATTTTTTTAAAAGTTCAAGATTTATCAAATTTGTAAAATTATATGCACAAAATTGTGCAATAGTCACTTAGAGGATAGAAAAATAGTTAATTACAACATAATTGAAAAGTTGAAACATGGTATGAAATTTTAGAGAGCTACATGTGTTCTTCATAGTCATGAAGTCTAAAATAAAAGGTTCTAAAAACTTCTTGTAGCATAAAATTCCATACCACATGGCTACTACAAATAAATAGTGGAGTCTAAAAGCATACAATTGTAGGTTGTTAGAGTTTAAAAGTCCATAAAAGTCCAAATTTTAGATTTTTTAAGTAGTTTGGACTTAGAAATGTTGATGAAGTTCCATCTTTAGATTCCACTAATAGATTTAACTTTAGAGTCTAGATATAGTTCAAAATTTATGTAGTTTGCACTTCAAATCTAGTGTATAGATTAGACTTCAAAGCTAGCTTACAAAAAATAGGAGCTTGTCTATAGTGCAATCATAGGAAAAAAAAACTTGGTGGCAAAAAAATATTACCTATATGAGTTGTAAGAAGTTAAAATTCTAGTGGCAGAGAAAAAAAGTGGCTTGTTATGCTCTCTAATCTAAGGTTAATTTATTTACTTAAGAGATACTTTTTTTATTTTTTTTACACTTGTTTTTACTATTTTGGTAATTTTTTGTTTTGCTTTTATTTTTAAAAGTGTAGTAATATTATAACACATGTTACCTTTTAATAATTTCATTTGTAGTCATTAATAGTTATATTTTTAATTTTTATTAATTTTATATTTAGAAAATAAATATAGACATTTTATAAATCTATGTATTGAAAAATTAATCAAACCAAATGCTCACAAAAGTTTGTATTGACTTTAAAGTTCTACTAATATAAATAAAATATTTGTCAATTATATTAAAAATAATCAATTGAACCTTAATATCACAAATTTTAAAACTATTTAAAATTTCATAATTACACATACTATAAATATGGAACTTAAAAAAACAAACAAATAAAATTGAATATTTATTATTATATTATAACATATTATATAATTTAGTATAGACAAATTATTTTTATATTTTGCACTCAAACTAAATATTGTATTTAATGGAAAATTATTATCCAATAATTCACACACACACACACACACTTTTTTAAATATATTGAAGTTATTGTATATAACAACTTATTTATCCTCAAGCAATGTCATAAAATAACAATACCTAAAATTTGTTCTTTTAAATTGTCCAGATATAATTTGAAAAAACAGCAGATGTAGACACATAAAAATAACCTAGGCCTGCAAGCTCTATTTTTTTTCCACATTTCTTCTCAACATAATTAAAATGTTTAATTATGTCCTATGGTCCAAATTAAACTATTAATTAAATTATTCTTAATTATTTAATTAATTCATGTCTTATGTCCTATGGTCCAAATTTAACTATAAATTAAATTATTCTTAATTATTTAATTAATAAATGTATTTTATTCCTCTTAATTATTTAAGTAAATAAATTACATTTATTTATTTAAATACATCACTAATTCCCTATGTCTCTCTATAATTAAATAAATTCCTAAATTATTTATTTAATTATTATTCATTTTATCCTTTCCTCTACAATTAAATAATTTTCATTAATTATTTAATTGTCCCTTTTTTCCTTTCCTCCAAATTTAAATAAAATCATTTGTTTAAATTCTCATTTCCATTTTTCCACCAAGTAAATAATTAAAAATCATTATTTACTATCCTGGCCCTCTTTTGAATTAAATTAATTTTTAATTCAAAACACCAACTCAGCCTCTAAATTATCATTTGATTCTCCAACAGTCTCTTTTTTCATGCCCAATATCCTCTTTTTGCATCCATTCTTGTCCATTGATAGCCCTCCATTTCAAATTTTACCCTAATTCTACCCTAATCCTAATTGTTAGTTGTCATATTCAATCTCAATCTTTCATCTTAGGGCATTTGTCAATTGTCAATCCTAGCCATTCATTCAAAATTGACTCTTTTATAAAAGGGAAATTTCAACCTCATTTTGTCACTTTATGCTTGTAAATTTCTAAGTACACTTGCAATTGTCGAGTCCAATCCTTTAGTATTTTTCTTAGGTCTTTTTCATAAGTCATAGTTTCTCATAAAAAAATCTAAGGGAAAATACTATTTGCTGCAAAATGGAGAGGTGCAATGAAGTGATTCATGAAGTGCATTAAGGCTTTCGTGAGATTGTTCATTTTTTTATGCTTTTATGTTCCATTGTGCTTTATTGTTAGCTAGGGCTTAGTTTGTTTATGCTTTATATTGCTAACCTGAATTTTTCCTTAGTTACATTTGGTGGACCATGTTGGCAAGAGACACTACCAATGTTTTTTGGTGTTGTCATTGATGGCAACCCTAGTCAGTTATCTGGTCTACATGTCAACATTTGATCATACTGGTAGACAGATTGAAGACAGTTAATTTAGAACAGAGCATCTGATAGACTTGTGTTCATCAATTCACATGAATTTGTTTGTCATCATTTTGAGTTGTGAATCTCAAGGAAGGTCATTCGATGCATGATCTATGTTATCCTTGATTATTAATGCCTCGTATCGATTTGGTTGCAAGTTAGAAGATCTGGTTGATTGATTTCTTGTGCATTAGTGCAAGAAGGCCAACTAAGTGAATATAGTGTATTGTGGATATTCGAGGAGTAATTGTTTAAGTTTTTTCTTTGTTCGAGCATGTTGATTTGGGTCCTGACTATGTTGTGGCCAACTTCGGTGGGTGAACATTCAAGGTTATTCATGATTTGAGCTAACAATTTGTAATTATTTTCTATTTTCTTGGAGCTAACTTGAAGTGATTAAATCCTTAGGAGTAGATATATATAAGCGATCAATTATGTCATTTTGGTGTGTGTTCAAAGTGTGTTGATGTGTGTTGTGAATATCAGAAGGATTGTAGAGCGATTATGCATAGTTTCATTTGTGCAGTAAGGCATTTGTGATGCGAGTTGAAGTAGAATAGAGTAGAACAGAATCAGACAGAAGGTCAAGAATTTGATCTATGAGCTTAGCTGGAACTATTCTCAAGAATTTGTAGATGCTATTTTATAGTTCACCACTCCAATTGTCTTTTGACATTTATTGTAAGGCAGTGAACCTTTTTGTTTTTGAGAAGTGAGCTCTAGGTAGTATGCCTAAATGCAAGTGCATTCCCATTTTGTAAACATTTTTTTGAGTATACTCAAATAATATTGTGGATTGACCTCCACCGTGGTTTTTCCCTTAACAGGGTTTCCACATAAAAAAATCCTTGTGTTATGGTGTTGTGGTTATTTTTCTTATGTTCATGCATCTTTCTTTTGGTTGAATATTATCAATAATTTAAGGATCAGATTAATAAATTTAAAAATTGAAGAACGCTGATTCACCCCCCTCTCAATGTTCCTTGATTATAACAATTGGTATCAAAGCCAGGTTCCTCGGAAGAAGTTTAACATCTTGGGGAAGATCTTGGAAAGAAATTCAATGGATTCAAGCAGTCTTCAACAACAACTTTTGGTGGCCCTAGATGATCTTGATCAGTCAAAATCTGAAGTTTGAGAATTGCAAGAAAATCTCATGAATGCTAAGAAATTCATTCAATCATTAAAAGAAAAAATAAATAATTCCAGGGAGAAGAGAAGGGAACTCTATGGTTAGATCAAGCAGAAAGATAGTAAAAGCATTGAGATGAACAACTGAGTCAAGCCCTGAAGGAAAAGACAAAAGAATGTGAAAAGTTTGCCAAAGATAATGTAGTCCTAAATCATGAGGTGGAATCTATTATGATGAGGATGACCAAGGAGATTGAAGACAGAAAGAAGAATGAAGACATAATTACTGATGGATTCAATCAATTGGAACTTGAATTGGAACAATCTAGACATGTAATGAAGAAGAGCTTGAAAAGTAGATTGTTGATCTTCGAGATGAACTTTCTATTGCCAATGAATTCAAGGAGAAGTTCAAGATTAGCTCAGCCAAGCTTGATGAACTGATTAAAATTCAAAGGAATGAAGGTGACAAACGAGGTCTTGGATATGAGAAAGGAGAAAGCTTCGGATCTAGACAAAGGATATTTATGCAAGGAAATCAGATGAACATACCTGGAAGGTATCTAGTAAGACAACCTAATGCTCAAAGATTCAATGGTTATTGTTTTGTTTGCAATAAATTTTGTCATATGGTGGCACAATGTAGAAGTAGAATGAATTCAAGTGGTCCATCATTCTTCGTATAGTGCTTCAATTCTAATAAGTATGGTCATAAGTCAAATGAATGCAGAAATATGATGAACAACTTTTATAGAGATGCCATATGTTATACATGCAATAGATTTGGCCATATTGCTAACCAATGTAGATCAAGACAAAATCCATAGAACAACTGGTCTAGACAAAGAAATATGGTACACTATAATTGTAACAAATTTGGTCACATTGCTAGATTTTGCAGAAGCAAAAAGGGTCTGGTAAATCAAAGGGGAAACATGAAGAAGGATGAAAAGGGAAAAGGAAAAGTCACTACAGATCATATCATAAAGCAAATGAAGAAGATATGGGTGAACAAGAGTCCCTCTGTTGTAGGAAATGAGCCAACACCAAAACCTGCTTCTGGTAATTCCTTCGGGAATTATATTAAGGCATCTAGCCTAGGGAGAGTTGTCAAGAAAATCCTTCAAACCCCCTATCGGTAGTTGGTATTGGGAAGTGGATGAGTACAGTGATTACATTGATGATCTACAAATGTTGTTGGAGAGTATTTATGCAAAGTTGAAGGTTCGCAGAATATTTTTCTTTCACAGAGTATGGAAACAAGGTATTCGGATGAGTTAGGGAAAAAACATTTATTGCAGCAAAAGTTTAGGTGTGCGAATGATAAAAAGTCATTTGTATTCTCCATTTGTCACTTTGCATTTTGAGGAGAAGTTTGGAGAGCTCTGAAATGAACTTTGGAAAAATTTGGCGAAGATTCAAGTGTGAAGGAGATTCAATGATCAAACCCTAATCTGACAAAAAGGTATTTATTGAGAAAACTTGTGAACTTGTGAATTTGTGAAAATGGCTACTCCATTGGTAGTTGATGCCAAGGATAGACCCCGTCTGAAATTCAAGTGGCATCCTTTCAAATCTATTGAGACAAAGCCCTTAGGTGCATTTTTGTCTATTTAGTACAGTGTCTTGCATATTGAAGACATTAGGGCATACATTCATGCAAATATTAAGGAGTTAGAGAGCTCGTAGTTGTTGAATTTGTATTCAAATCATATAGTTAGAGAGGATTTCTATGTTAAACCTGAATTCAAAAATCTAGAGGAGAAGAAATTCACGCAAATTGTAAAATTCCCAATGTTTTACGAAAGCGAGTGGGCCTGATATATTTTGAGTCAAGTTCATGTTGAGTTTATGTGGTTGAGTCAACCTTTTAAGATTACAAAAGAAGCCATAAGCACTATTACTGGTTTAAATTCCTCTAGTGGGTTGCTGATCTTGAAGTTTGTGAAGAATCAAATAGTTACTGATGCAACCGGTTCAATATTTGATAAAAGAGCTATGACACTTCATGATATTATTGATGTGGATGTGAAATTCCCTCATTGGTCATTGGTTACAATATTTATCACTCCAACCGGGATAATTCTGTATTTGGTACAACTATTTATGCAAGATATCAAATGGTGAAGGAAAATGCAGAGTATGATCTATGTGAGTTACTCTAGAGCCAGTTAATGGAGAATCTTGGTAAGATTAAGAAAGATAAGAAGAATTAATTTAAGTATGGCAATTTGTTGTTTTGTTTGTTCTTTTATTTCATGAATGAAGTTTCAGGAGTCAAAAAAGTGCATTGGCAAGGTGATAAGCCTATAGCTATTCAGATTAGAGACATGTTATACAACATTGCTGATAGTAAGACAAGGAAAACTATTATCTGGGGATATTTCAAGAGTTTTCAGAGTCAGATGCAAGCAAGAGAAAGAATTCCTACTTCTATTGTGGAGAAGTACAAGGACACTATCTATTTTATGGTTGACATTGATCAATGCTTGATGGAAGCTGCATATCCTACAATGGTCTAGATTATGCCAATGGGCTATGAAGTTGAGGAAAACATCTTGGAGCTATATGCACAAAATTTCTTGAGTAAGCCTTGGGATCCAACTGAAGAGAGGTTTGAAACCTATGAAGAAAAGAATATGCAAGTACATGAGCAGTTGAAAAAGCCAATGATAGTTCGGAGAGTAAGAAAGGAAGTTGAAGCCTTTGCAGACAGTATGGGTATATCTACAGAAGCTGTGAGAGAAGCTAAAAAGAAGAGAGAACAATCTAAAGCAAGTGACCCTTCTAGAATTGAATATGCTAGTCTGACAGCATCCTCTACCCAAACTAGATCAACGAAGAGCTCTACACCCCTATTCGGTCTTGCAAAGAAGTCAAATCATGTGAAAGCTCAAGTTAAGGCATCCGATAAGAGAAATAAGGATAAGAATACAAGAGTCTATTGAGTTGTTTCAGAAGATGAGGAAATAGAATCTAATGAAGAAGTGAGAGACATTAAGCATATGGGCACAAAGGCAACAACAGTCTCTAAGGAAAAGTCCTCTGGTGAAGAAGAGAAAGCAAAGAAGAAGATGAAAATAGGAAAACTAGGTATGTCTATAAAGGAAGTTGAAAGAGGCATAGTCAAGGATGGTAATCTTAAGCCACTATGTGAATGGTATGATACCTTTGATAGTGTTGGTCAAAGAGTTCTTGAGGAGGCTACAATAAAGTATTTGAACAATCTCAATTTGACTCTTGTTCAGACCATGTCTCAACTGCCTAAGGAACTGTATGAAATTTTGGAAATGAGGAGAGTAAGTGCAAGAATTGAAGAAGAGAAAATGAGAGAACAAATTCTTGCATATTTGCGTTTAGTGATGTCTATTGAGGAAATGAAGACAATCCTTAATGAAGCTAAAAAGGATTTCAAGAGAAAAAAAAAGAGTAAACAAGCTTATGATTGGTAGGACTGAAGAGGTAGCAAAATAAATTGAAAGAATTCTAAAGGAAGTCTTGCTAAACAACAGAATCAATGTTGTTTCTAAAGAAATTCACGATGGAGATATTGCTTCTAATCCAGTAAATGAAGAAGGAAAAGAAGATACATTTGAGGATACTTTGAATCCTCTTGACATGCATGGGACTAAAATTCCTATGGAGACTGAAGCTCCTAAAGTTGTGTCGGTTGTAGAAAAGGAGATAACAAGTGAAGAAGTTGAGATTCCTAAAGGCGAGCAAGAATTGGTAGCTGAGGAAATGGTGATTGAAGAAAAGAAGGTTGAAGTAAAGGAAGTTCATGTAGAAGCAAGAGACACTATAGAGGCAGTGAAGAAATTTTTGGAAGAGAAACAGGAAGAGTTTGACCTTGAATTGGGTGAAGGTCCTATTAATTTGTCTACTTTGTCTCTGATTTAGAAATTAAAAGTTGCATCATTTGCAAAGGTGAAGGCTAAGGAAGAATTGTTGAAATCTCACATTGAGGATAGTGAGCTATTGAGTCTTGCATCTAGTATTCTGGAGAGAATCATGCCTTCTCATGTTAAGGATACATCTGGTTCTCCCTCTAATGAGTTGAAGAAGCTTATTAATTCTGTAAGTACTCATTTTTGAGTCCCTTGAGAACTCGGTTGAGGTCAAGGTATAAAAGGAATTTGATGATAAAAGGTTCAATAGGCTAAAGTGCACGATTGCTAATGACAAATCATTATTAGCTACCTATGTGAAGAATGTTCAAAATGCACTATCTAAAGGAGGAAATATCTATAAGTCATGTTTGTCTTTGTCTAAACTTACTGAAGACAATGAGAAAAAGATTAAGTATCATGAGAAATAGTTAGTTGTTATTTCTGAAGCCTTTGATCCTTTAACTGTTTCTGTTGGAAAGCAAGAAGGTCAAGTTATATCCCTACTTGACAAGATGGAGTTTGAAGCATGATAATGATAGAATTGTGGAAAGAGCATGTGAGCTTAGAGGCCTAATTGGTCTGAAGATGGAAACAATGTTGAGTGCATTGAAGGAAGCACATGAAGCTTTGGCGGTCACTGATCCGATGAACCTTGAGTCTACAGAGATGAAATCTTTTCTATTATGTGGTCACATGATTATCTTGGGGAGTCTCAAGAAGGGTTGGGACACAAGTTTGAACATGTTGAAGACCAAATTTGCAGATCTATTCAAGTTTGTGTAAGTTGTACAAACAAGTTTGTACATATGTAGTTTGAAGTTTTTGTTTGATTTTTGGTATGTGGATTACTGCCTTTGCCATTAATGTGAAAGGGAGAGTAGAATAGTAAAAAATGTATATTCATCTCAGGGGGAGTTGAAATTTTGAGTTGTAATTGAAGATCTTTCTGAAGTTTTGGAGATTGTAGTGTATTTATGTTGGTACTGATCTAACACTTAGTCATTTTTCACTAAGTGTTGCCATCAATGCCAAAGGGGGAGATTGTTGGAAAGAGACTACAATATTTTTTTTCATGTTGTCATTCATGGCAACCCTAGTCAGTTATCTAGTCTGCACATTAGCATTTGATCATACTGTTAGACAAATTGAAGACAGTTAAGTTAGAACAGAGCATCTGATAGATTTGTGTTCATCGATAAACATGAATTTTTCTATTATCATTTTTAGTTGTGGACCTCAGGGAAGGTCATTGGATGTATGATCTATGTTATCCTTGACTCTTAGTGCCTCAGATTGATTTGGTTTCAAGTTAGAAGATCCAGTTGATTGATTTCATGTTCATTAGTGCAAGAAGGACGACTAAGTGAATATAGCGTATTGTGTATATTCGAGGAGCAATTGTTTAAGTGTTTTCTTTGTTTGAGCATGTTGATTTGGGTCCTCACTATGTTGTGGCCAAATTTGGTGGGTGCACATTGAAAGTTATTCATGATTTGAGCCAATAGTTTATAATTATTTTTTATTTTGTTGAAGCCAACTTGAAGTGATTAAATCCTTAGTAGTGAATATATATAAGTGATCGATTATATCATTTTGGTGTGTGTTTGAAGTGTGTTGATGTGTGTTGCAAATATCAAAAGGATTATAGAGCGATTATGCATAGTTTCACTTGTACAATAAGGGATTTGTGATGCAAGTTGAAGCAAAACATAGCAGAAGAGTAGAATCAGACAAAAGGTCAAGAATTCGATCTATGAGCTTAACCAGAACTATTCTCAGGCATTTTTAGATGTTATTCCATAGTTCACCACTCTAGTTGTATTTTGACATTGATTGTAAGGAAGTGAGCCTTTTTTTTTTTTGAGCAGTGAGTTCTAGACATTGTGCCTAAATTTAAGTGCATTCCCATTTTGTAAACATCTTTTTGAGTATACTCAGATAATATTGTTGATTGACCACCATGGTTTTTCCCCTAACAGGGTTTCCACGTAAAAAGTCCTTGTGTTATGGTGTTGTAGTTATTTTTCTTATGTTCATGCATCTTTCTTTCGGTTGAATGTTATCAATACTTTAAGGATCAAATTAATAAAGTTAAAAATTATAGAACATTGATTCACGCCCTCTCTCAATGTTTCTTGATTCCAATAGACTCAACGTGAAGGGAAAAAATGTTGCATATTTCGTACATATTTTTTTGTTTTTGTAGGTTTTAGGTACGGTTCGACGTAATCACAAAAGCCTGAATGACACAATCACTAGCCAAACAATGCAACTACTTTGCATAAGGGAATATTTCGATTTTGTTTGATTTATGGTTGTTTCTGTTGGATTTTAGTCATTTATCTTTTGAGTTTTGTCAATCTAACCCTAGGATCAAGTCGTAGACATCATTAGGTCATTTTTTTTAGTAGATTTTTGGTTGTTTTGTAGGTTCGAGATTGTGCACCGCAACTGGCTATGGTTTTCTACATTTTTATTTTGGGTTCATCGTAGTCATCAAAAAATTGAGCTGCATCTACTCTGGTGAACCGCAATCGACATCCTGTGAGCCACATTCATAGTTTTTGTGACACATTTGATCACTCCCATAAGCCACAACTACTTGTTTAGAGTTTTTAATTTTTGCAAGTATTTTCAGTTTTTTGTCTTTCTATTGCAATAGACTAGGGTATTTTGGTTACTAATATTCTGTTGGCAACATGTGGCAAGTTGGAGGAAGATACTAACCTTTTTTTTTTCATTTTAATAAATTACTTCATCTTTAAGAAACAATCAAACAACTACAACTTACATTTCGCATTCATGAAAGATTTGTGTATCCACTATCCTTGCACCTTAGTGAGATCTTGGATGACCAAAAACAAAGTTTTCAATTCACTTTTGTTTACCCATAATTAGAGGGTCTGCCTTGGTGGGAAAAATTACTCACCCCAAGGGAACGACTCAAGTGGTAACGAGTTAAATCCAAGTCCTAAACCTCTATATAAATTTGTGATTGCAAGGAATGTTTGCAATCAATGTAAAGTGGTATGTGATAATCCTCCCCTAGTATCTTTATGATGTGAAAATCCCGTGTCTAAGGGTTTGGAGGCCTCTTGAGGGAGTTTATCACAATATCCCTTAAACCAGATTCCCTTCCTAAAAACCTATGTTAGAAATCCAAACTCCTTCTATCTATTGGCATAAGAGGTCAGACCTTTGAAGTCATCCCACACTTTCACAGTTCATTGTAGAGATGGAAATTTTCTTGAGATCCTTATGGTCCTATGAAATTCAAAACTTGGTATGCCCGAGAAGTGAGTTTCGAGTAAGGGGGAGCTAGTGCTACCAAGTTCCTAAGCTATTTGCTTTGAATAGGCACAACTGGAGAAATCCAAGTGGGAATCCAATGAATATTGTCCTTTCCAACCTTAGGATTTGTGCTTGTTTTCAAAGTTCTTGTATCAAACAACCCAAGACAAGACAACATGTTTTCCAAAGTGTTTGTTGAATTAATGAAAAAATAAACACCTCTGCAATCTAGAAGATCACAATCAAACTTAAACAAATTTACAACCTTGTCAAAATTGCGAAAAAATCACTTTTTCACTATGAACCACAACTGCTACTATGAAACATGCCCGACTATGAAACAACGCATCTATGAAACCTACAATGCAACTACTGATAAACAATGCATTTGTTAAACCTACAACGCAATTTCTCTCTGAAATGAACCTATGACCTTAAACACCACAATTGTTTGTCACTCAAAAAACAACTTTCATAGCCACAATTTGAGGTCAAACATTCAAAATCTATTTTTGACTACCTTTTCACAGTGATCTTTGTACAAAAACAAGAAAGATTTACTCAAACTTCCCACTATTGCACCTTTTAGTTTGTCATTTTGTCTTAACAATAGGCATACCATTGCAAACATTACTTACATTTTAGGATTCCTTATCACCTTCAGATTAGTCAAACTCTTAGATCATTATCTTTGCAGATTTTAGGATAGGACAACTTTCCATACTTTGTACAAACCTTTGCTTCAAGGAAAAATTATCATTGGACCAAAGTCACTTGTCACACTTATAGTCTTTGTCATTTTGGGTGAGTCTTTTCCAGCTCATAAGTCTAGTTTGGGAACTCAATTTGTCTCTTGGTCATTTCACTTGGTCTCACAAAAGGTCCTTTGACAATTTAAATTGAAGCATTTGCTAAACTTTGGATGGTTAGTAACCTCTTCTCAAATCCTCCCAAAGTTGATTACCTTTAGAGCTTTCTTACACCTTGCATTTAGAACACGTCCTTTAACATACTTAGCCATTGCCATAGCATATCAAAACTCTCTCATTTTAGGACACCATCATTTGTCACCTTGCATTAGACATTCCTCTTAGACATCATTACCACTTTGCATTATGCATTCCTCTTAGGCATTATTATCAATTTTCATCCCTCATAAACATCATTGTCACTTCACATTTGAACATCTAAATCCTCTTTAGAAATTATTGACACATTGCATTACGACTCTCCTCATTTCTTATTCCAAAAAGACCAAAAACATAGTTGCATTAGCACTAAATATTTATATCCAAAAAATCCAAAAACATAGAATTAGTGGCACATCATTAGACCTAGTTCCATATCATTTGTATTTTCCCTTTTTGAGCAAATATTACATGGTTGAGACTAGATTACAAAAATGGAGAAGAGACATGGACCTCTTTGGACAAGACGATGACCTTTATAACCATACTAGTGACATGAACCTAAATGCCACTTCACATACAACTCACAACAATACCAACATGGGATCTACCTCCAACAATTCTTTTTGTGACACAAAAATTGGACATCCACCATACAAAAATCCTCTTGAGCAATTCATTCATTAAGATGCAAATGGAAATGTGTTTATAGAAGACGTTGAGGTTGCTGCCCAAAATCCAGAGGTAGCTTCTTTCATAGACAAGTTAATCATGCTAGACCCACAACATTATTTAGCCAAAATCTTGCATGAAGGAGTTAAATTACCCCATGGACTTGATGTCAACACCTTGAGAGCAACATCACCTAGTCATGACACAAACTAGTGAAGTTCCCTCAATACCACAACATAGCACTACCACTACTTCTATTGACACAGCTCAAAGTGCAACAAACACGATAAATGCAACATTTGCTTTCAGGGCACCAACTACATCACAATCAATGCCACAAGTGTCTCAAACTATATTGTTAGAAGATTAATCTTTACTTGGTAAAGGTTATTCTTTAATTGTAATTATTTATTAACTTGTAGGAATATTCCAAAGGAATCCCTACAAGTCTTTTGTCTTTTTTGTCATCTCACAAATGTGTGAGGATGGCTTATTTTTAATTCCTTTATTAAGGAATATTTGTAACCACCTCCTTAAGAGGTGACACTTTGCACACACATAGATGAATGGTGGCATTCATTGAGTTGGGAGTTACATTCTAACTCCTTCTTCTCACCTCTACTTATTGAGGTGCCTCTCCTCTCATTCTTTAAGACTCATGCAAGCAAGCAAAGGCTGAAGCTATCTCTCTTTGTATTATTCTTTAGGCATTTTGCTTCCATTCATAATATTGGGGTTTTTTCTTGTTTTTTCCCCTTAACAAATTATTGTGTCTCTCTTGCTTTGGTGGTGCTTGGTTTGGCTACTTCAATTCATTTGGTAATCTTTTTCCTTCAAACAATTGCTCTTTATTAGTACTTTCCATTGCTCTTTTATATTTCCTTTCATGGTATCAGAGCTTGGTATTACTAATATTTTGTGAGCTACATTGTTGAAGGTTTACCAGATTTTTTTTAGCACACCATTGGAGACACTCTCAAAGAGGAGAAGAAGAGCAAAGTATCTAATCTTGGTTGTTTTTGTCTTCTAACCTATTTTTATTGTGCAGGAATTTTAGTTTTCTAGTTTCATACTTCAAATAATTTGTTTGCATTTACTGCATTTTTTTTTAAGAAACACAAAAACCCAATAAGGGTTTATCTTCTTTTTCAACTTTCAATTTAAAGTTTATTTATTTCTTCAGTTTATACAAATCTTAATATTAGATGTGTAAAAAATCATTATAATTTACATGCATGCTTATTTTTTGTAAAATTTTAGAAACCCTCAAATAAAGGGTTATATTTCATTTTTTTAGATTTGTAATTTGTTTTTCCAATATTAAGCTAAATCCGTAAATAAAATCACTATATTTTACATTTTAGAAAAAGGGTAATCTATTTTTTTGCAAATCTATAAAAAAATTCTCCATATTTGCATGTTCACATTTCTTTAAAAAAATCAAATTTTTTTAGGCTCTAACTTGATTTTTAAAAATTTCAATCTCTGTTAAAAAAAAAAATATCATATCTGCAATCTTTCTAATTTTTTTATTAAAATTTCAATCTATTTATTTTTCTTATCTTATTTAAGACTTTTTCCCTATATCAAATCTTTTTAAAAAAATAAAATAAATATAATAAAAAAAAACTCTAATTTTTTTTTTAAATATCAAAAAAAATCTTTATCAATACTAAAAATTTGATATAGGGCTTAGGCCCCCTTTTGCATGCCTCTTGTTGCTCATCCGTACGCGCTCCAACTTTTCCCTCTGTATCTCAAACTCTGCATGCACACTATTTTAAAACCCTAAATCTTTTTGTTTGCCCTCTGCTTTGCTGAACCTGTGGCCAAGCCTTCAACTCCGAGCAACCCCCTGTTGCCTCCTTCCGCGCAGCTCTTTGCATGTCCTTCAACCCACCCTTCTCCAGCGTGCCTAAATCATTATTGTTTCCTTATTGATTCCTTTTTAAATAAAATCTTAACCCTAAATTTGTGCCGCCCTTTTTTTATTTTTGAAATCTTTAAAATAGAAATTAAAAAGTGCCGCACTTTTCTTTTTGCCCGTGCATGTACTTTTTTTAAAGTGCTTTCTTTAAAATTCTCTTATGAAAGATTTTATATCGATCTTTTACCCTATTTAAATTTCACTTTATTTAAAACTTTATTTAAAAAATCTTTATCGTGCTTTTTTTTAAAAAAAGTAAGAAATCTTTACCTTTCATTCAAACTTTTAAGTAAAACTCTTTTAAAGTTTTTAATAAATTCTTCTTTCAAATTTAATTTCATAATTTAATAGTAATAATTTTAAGTTTATATTTTATCTTTTTTTTTCATAATTAATTTCATTAATTATATAGTCTTGTTTATGTTATAATTATTTAATTTTAGATTAATTATTTTGTAATATTAAAGGAGTTTTTTTTAATTTTTTTTAATTCAAGTTAAAGGGGGTTTATTTTTTGAAAGCCTTACATTTACTAGAAGAGGACAATTTTTTTTCTTTTAAGCTTAATTAGTTTTATTTTCTTATTTATTTACAATGTCCACTTTAATCCCTGAAATTAAATTAACTAGTTTCAACTATTATTCTTGGAAGACTCATATTTGTTTCATTTTCCGTTTTAAACACCTTTTAGATGTAGCTACAGATCCTAAATCTAAACCAGGTTCATCTGCATCCAAAGATGAAATCGAAAAATGGAATCTCAAAAATGAGGAAGCCCTTGGCCTCATAGGTATCTCCATGTCACCCGAACTTTATGTTCACATTGGGACATGTACAACTGCCTATGAAACATGGGACAAACTCAAAACAATTTATGATAGTACAAATGAATCAAGAAAAATTCAAATTCAAGATCAACTTGAAGATTTGAGGTATTCTGATTTTAAATCTATGGATGAATTTTTTATTAAAATTTGATGCTTTGAATAGTCAATTGGATGGTTTAGGAGTTAAATTAGATAATCTTAGATTAATTCATCTTATTCTTAAAAAGTGTCTTCCTAGACAATTTCAGCAATTCATTACTAATATTCATGCTCAATTAGCTATTCCTTCTTTAGCTACTCAATTAACTTATGATATTTTTCGTGATTTATTAAGACAAGAAGAGGCTAAGTTAATTCAGTTTGGTACTCTTAAGTCTAATGAACATGCTTTCTTGTCTAAGCATAAGCAAAATTTTAAACCTCATTCTAAACAACAACATTATAATTCCAAACCTCATTATAATAATGGCAATGATCCTAGAGAGTTTAACTCTTCTAAGAGACCACATTGCACTTATTGTAATAAGGATGGTCATTGGCAAAATACTTGTTTTAAAAAGAAAATTGAGAAAAAGCCTATGAATCAAAATAATCAACAATTTCATAACAATGGTGATCAATCTAGACGTGCTTTTACATGTAGTTTGAATATTTCTAAACCTTTTTGAATGGGTTATTGATTTAGGTGCATCTCATCATGTTGCTTCACATAATTTTTTTTTTAAATAACTTCACAAGTACTTTATTATTGGACTTGATCAACCCAATAATAGTGTACTTGTTTTACTCAATTATATTTGGAATATGAAAAGGGGATATTCATGTAGTCATGAATGCATGAATATCGTCTTAAATGACTTATTTATACTTAATAATACTTCACTTCATAATATGCAATTCCCATTATTCCATCATAATTTTTATTTATTTTTAATATTAATTTTCATAACTTAAGGTGGCTTGATTTGTGGCTTTTCATCTATTACAATATTTAAAACAAATCTAGTGTTTCCTTCTCAACTACAATTATGTTGTTTTGAAAAAGGGAATTTGATATTTTATTGTGTCTCATTAATCTGATATTGTGCCTTATTGGTCAATTTGTCTTTTTGATGGATTTATTTCATCTATATATTTTTGAAAATTAAAAGCTCATTGGAGTATTTGCCTTCTTGATGGATTTATTCCATCTATATATGTTTTGCAAGTTAATCACTTTATCAAGTCTCAATGGAGCCTTTACATATAATTTTTGTGCTAGTCACATTTGCAGTAATGTTGCATAGGGAGCCCTATCTATAATGAATCATATATTTTATCAAGTCTCATTGGAGTTTTTTTTTGGGACCCATGGAAAATATTTCCATCCACTTTGATGGTATGCACTTACTTATTTATGTTGAACTTAGATCTATTTTCTTAATTGATGGGGATCAAGTTCTTGAAACTTTTATGTTTCATTATTTTTTTGAAGGCAATATGGTTTTTATACCATTATTAGGACTATTGATATTGATTTTTTTTTACTAAGGCACTATGGTTTTTTTTTTAAACCATCTTTAGGACTAATTTTCAAAGTCCTTTATTATTAATCTTGACACAATTTCCCTTTACATTACAACAAATGATGTAGTGAGAGGAAACCTAGAACTATTATTGCTATGTCTAGATATATTGACATTTTATAATTTGGGCTATGCTTTCTTTCTATCTCATGGTTTCATTAGAAGTAAAAATGGTCCAAATTTATATATTAAACATAGTGAAAATGATATTGTGATTATTATTTTAATGATTTAATTATCACTTCTAGTTCTAACTTTTTGATTAGTGATGTTAAGTCTCAACTCAATCAACAATTTCAAATGAGTGATTTGGGCCTATTACATTATTTTGGGTATGCAAATTTGGCAAACACCTAAAGTGTTGGATTGGTTTCTAGCTTTATGTCTAAACCACAACAAACTCATTTTAAAGTTGCAAAAATAATTTTAAGATATGTTAAAGGCACTCTTAATCTTGGTCTCTTTTATGATGCAAATTATGATTTTTCTTTAAAAGGTTATACTGATTCAGATTTAGAAGGTGATCCCAATAATGGGAGATCCACTTGTGGTTATTGTTTCTTTGTTGGATCAGGTGCAATCTCATGGAATAGTAAGAAACAACAATCTACTTCTCTTTGTTCTACAGAAGCTAAATATAAAGGTTGTACAAATGCATCTAAAGAGGCATTATGGTTAAGAAGATTACTTGAAGACTTGGGTCTACCTCAAAAGGATCCTACTCCTTTGTATTGTGATAATCAAAGTGCTATTGCTTTGGAAAAGAATCCAATTTTTCATGCAAGGACCAAGCACATTGCTCTTCAACATCACTTCATTAGAGAGCAAATTGAAGACAAGCAAATTTCTCTTTTGTATTGTAAAAGTGAAGATCAAGTTGCAGATATTCTCACCAAAGCTCTTTGTAAAGATAAATTTCTCTTTCATTGTAAAAATCTTGGTTTACAACCCATTGAAGGGTTTGATGTAACCTCCCCAAGTAAAGCTTAAGGGGGGATGTTAGAAGATTAATCTTTACTTGGTAAAGGTTATTCTTTAATTGTAATTATTTATTAACTTGTAGGAATATTCCAAAGGAATCCCTACAAGTCTTTTGTCTTTTTTGTCATCTCACACATGTGTGAGGATGGCTTATTTTTAATTCCTTTATTAAGGAATATTTGTAACCACCTCCTTAAGAGGTGACACTTTGCACACACATAGATGAATGGTGGCATTCATTGAGTTGGGAGTTACATTCTAACTCCTTCTTCTCACCTCTACTTATTGAGGTGCCTCTCCTCTCATTCTTTAAGACTCATGCAAGCAAGCAAAGGCTGAAGCTCTCTCTCTTTGTATTATTCTTTAGGCATTTTTCCTCCATTCATAATATTGGGGTTTTTTCTTGTTTTTTCCCCTTAACAAATTATTGTGTCTCTCTTGCTTTGGTGGTGCTTGGTTTGGCTACTTCAATTCATTTGGTAATCTTTTTCCTTCAAACAATTGCTCTTTATTAGTACTTTCCATTGCTCTTTTATATTTCCTTTCATATATCAAAAACTTTTGGATCAATATTTTCCACATTTGCATCATCCTCTAATGCTATGGGGACATCAATTAGAATTGTAAAACAAGCACAAAACCATGAGCCATAAGATCAAACACAAACAAAGACACCTTCCACGCAAGAGATCTACAAAACAATATGTGCAATTATTCATCAATAAGAAAAAGCTACATAAGAGAGAAAACTTTCAAAAAGATATAAAAGCTACAAATATTCGCCTATTAATAATTACAATGAGATATCAATCCTTATAAAAGGAGATCAAGAAACCCCAAAGGGAAACCCTAGTGTGCACACTTAATAATTAATTATTAATGTCCCTAAGTTTAGCTTAAGTAACTAAAGTTATAAGTGGCTTAATTAATTAACCAATATGATTAAATTAATTAAGTGAAATAACTTATTACTTTAACACCCCCCCTTAAGATGAACTTAGAGAGTAGCTAAAAACCCTAAAAAGAGCAAGATGGGTTCCAACAAACAACAAACAAAAAACCACGAGCCACAGGATCAAACACAAATTAAAACACCTTCCACACAAGAGATCTGCAAACAAATATATGCAATTAATTTCAACAAAAAAAAGTTACAGCAGAGAGAAAACTTTCAAGAAGATATGAAAGCTACAGATATTCTCCCGTTGATAATTATAATGAGATCAATCCTTATAAAAGGAGATAAAGAAACCCTAAAAGTAAACCCTAGTGTGCACACTTAATAATTAATAAATGATTAATTATTAATGTGCCTAAGTTTAGCTTAAATAACTAGAGTGATAAGTGACTTAATTTATTAACCAATATGATTAAATTAATTAAGTGAAATAACTTATTACTCTAACACCCCCCCTTAAGATAAACTTAGGGAGTAGCTAAAACACTAAGGAAAAGATGCATGAAAGAAAAGATGGGTTCTGACAACAAGGCCAAGTAAGGTACCCATGTACAAACAGAAGATCTCTATAAAGTGGAGAAATAGAGAAAACCTCGTGGGAAAAAAATATACTCCAAGAAGAGATCAAAGGTGATTGAAGGACTGAAAAGCCTCCAAATCAAGGAAATGTCCTGAAAAAGAACATGTAGAACATCATAGAAGCATAAAAAAGCTGCAAACTTCATTGAAAGATGATTGCTACGATGTTGAAGAACCTCCGCTGAAGATAGGATGATCAAAATCAAGAAGACAACAATCTGCATGAGTTCCCCCAACAACACTACTCAAATCAAATGGCAAACAATGGAAAACACCTAGAACTTGAAGATACAGATGGTAAAGGTACCAAAAGTCTGAAGAACTGATCATGAACAAGTGGAAGATCACCTCCAAAAATAGGAATGTAAGAGTGTCCATATGGTAAGTGATTCATCTCACTGAAATGCATGGGTAACCAGCCGCTACATTTGCCTAGTGCATAGGAACAAAAACTATATACATACCTCACTCCAACGAAACCATGGAAGCATTAACACCAATAGTAGAAACCCCCCCCCATAATGCTGAAAAGGGAGAGGCGTGACAGGGACACTAAAGTTGAATGCCAGAAAGTAGTTCATGAAGAGGAACCAAGAGCATCTGAAGGTGCAAACATGAAATTACAAGTTGATGGAAAGGATGTGAAAATAAAAGTCACATACACATGAGAAAGGTATGAAGGCAAACAATGGAAAACATTAACCCCCATGGCACTTTATACAATAGTGAAAGTACAACAAGGCACAAAGTGATGTGCAAGAATCCCAATACTACACATGCAATAGTATGACACTTTATCTTAGTGCGTTTACAAATAAAAAATGCATGCAATGTGAGTCCATAATGTCTACAATGTCCAAATAGGACAACATGCTAAAAATACAATTCTATTACATAAAATGAAGAAATTGATAGCACAATGATAAAGTACATGAAAAAACATGCACTTTAAAAAAAACGGCTCCCAAAAATGTGTCTGGATGCAGAAGATATGGCTTGTCGAAGTCTCCAAAATCAAAACTAAATAGCTACAGCACTGAGAAAACAGAATTTTGAAAAAAAAAAAAACATAAGTCAAAACTGAAA
Organism: Sequoia sempervirens; assembly: GCA_007258455.2. NCBI lineage: Eukaryota > Viridiplantae > Streptophyta > Pinopsida > Cupressales > Cupressaceae > Sequoia > Sequoia sempervirens. The sequence goes on along the minus strand of VDFB02086081.1, from coordinate 175,548,647 downwards.
AATATCTACACCACTACAAAGAGCACGAAATTTCACCCCATTTCAAAAAAAATTGCATAAAAAGACCTTTGTATGGCCAAGATATGACCTCCGAAGTTGAGGTGCAAAAATGAAAGCCCAACAAAGAGAGTAGAAGCAAAAAATCTCACCAAACAAAAAATACCTCCGGATCTAGAGGTCTGCCAATTTTAGTGGTGCTGGAAAAACTCCTCCAATTATAGTGTTGGTACATTATTTTGCAAAAAAAATAATTGCAAAAAATAATACATGATTTTGTTTTTTATTTTTAAAAGAAAAAAAGCATAAAAAGCACTATATATTTTAAAAAACATAAAAAAAAAATTACATTTATATTTTTTGTTGAAAAAAAATATATATAAAAACTTTGATTTAGAAAAAATATATATAAAAACTTTGATTTAGAAAAAATATATATAAAAAATATATTATTGGTGGGGGGCACATGGGCCACACCCACCATTCCCCATGGGAAGGTACACCTGCACAGGTCTGTGCAGGTACGTTCCTCTTTGACTTTTGTATTTTAAAACCCAACAAAAAAAAAATTGAGCAAAAAGCTTTTTCTAAAAGATTTTAAAAGTTTTTTTCAAAAAACCAAACTTTTTTACATTTAAAAAATTGCACAATTTTTTTTTTTTTTTTGCAAAACAAAATTTACCTCGTAATGTGTGCAAAAGATCGTACAGGTGTTCACAGCGAAAAAATTGTCTCAGAGGTCAACTATACGGATTTTGACAAATTTTATATGGAAATAGGGGTTTTTGGGCCTTTTGAGCTCAATGGTGAAGTCCGTTTGGGTTAAAAATGCTCCAAAAAATTGAGCACCCCCTGGATCTAGCACAAAAACACTTTCTTCAAACCCTCACAGATCTGACAAACAGAAGCCAAATTTGGTGAACCAAAGGTCAATCTTGACTATTCCGACAACTCTGGATTCAATGAAGAGGTTTGATTTGACTGTGGATGCACTGAAAAATGCCCACAACCAAAATTTGTAAAACAAACAAAAGAGGATTCAGATCTGAAGCCTACAACCCTTGTTGAAAAAGAAAACCTCATAAATCGAGAAGGGGTTTGTTGAATCCACGCTCTAATACTAAGTCAGAATTGTGAAACAAGCACAAAACCACAAGCTACAGGATCAAACACAAACTAAGACACTTTCCATGCAAGAGACCTGCAAACAAATATATGCAAACTTTCGAGAAAATATGAAAGCTACATATATTCTCCTATTAATAATTACAATGAGATCAATCCTTATAAAAGGAGATTAAGAAACCCTAAAGAAAACCCTAAAGGGAAACCCTAATGTGCACACTTAATAATTAATAAATAATTAATTATTAATGTGCCTAAATTTAGCTTAAGTAACTAAAGTGATAAGTGACTTAATTAATTTGCCAATATGATTAAATTAATTAAGTGAAATAACTTATTACTCTAACATCTTCATCTAATCATTTTACAAGAAACAAAACAATAAGAGTTTCCATTCAAGGACCTCAACCTAACATTAATACCACATCACAAGGTCCTCAAATCAACACAAACACTAATGGCCCTTAGACAAAACATGAAATTCCTATATGGTCATATCAATGACTTTGGACAAAGAAATCAAGCATCACAACACATGAACATGTCACAAACAAGTCACAATCTACTTGGTCATCAAAACACATATGGATAACACATTCCCCAAATGCAATTCAACACTATTGGATCACACATCCCAACATACACTTCCCATATTCATACACATGCTCAACATCAACACGTTCCAACTCACAATATGTCATCACAACAAATGGGAACACATGGGATACCTATCACTAACATGTGTGATGCTACCAACAATCCAATAGTGGATGCATTGACTACCCAACTAGCTACATTACAAAAGCAAGTAGAGAACATGTAGCTATCAAACAAGAAGACTCATACATCTTTTGACTTGTGTCCATAACCATTTGAAACAAGCTTATACATGCCACTATTCCCTCCAAGATATATGTTGTCCCAAATTTCTCTAAGTACAAAGGAAAGACAAAACCCTATTCAACACATAAGAGAATTCACAACCAATTGTGTAGACATGGCATATGAACATACTTATTTGATGCGACTTTTTCCTAGGAGTCTCGTAGGTCCTGCACTCGATTGGTTCGCACTTTTTCCTAAAGGGATAAGATTATGGGACAAACTTGCCAACAAATTTGTAGAGAATTATGCATATAACATTAACACAAATGTTACAATCGCCACACTATGTAAGATGGCAGAAGAAGAATTTGGTGAAACATTCATTCCTTTCTTTCAAAGATGGTGAAGCTTGGAAAGTCGATGTCCAATTGAAATCCCCGAAAAAGAGAAGGTACACATGTTTGTTCAAAACCTCCTTGGACATTTGAAATATGGCTTGCAAGTCCATTGTTGTACAACCTTCACAGACCTTATTGAAAAGGGTGTCCAACTTGAAAAGGCCCTTATCGCACAAGGTGAACTTAAGTACCCTAATAACACAAACATGAACACGACCAATGATAAGAACAAGTATTGGGCCAAGAATAAACATGTTACCAATGATGGTGTCCTCGATGCTAAAGCAATGAATAAAATTGGTCCTGCACTTAGAGGATCTCAACCACAAAACACCCCCCATCTATCCCAACACCTACCACAAATGTCGTTCAAAGCAACCAAGCCCAAGGTCAACAAATACAAACTAGACAATTCCCAAAAAAACACACATAAACACCCTTGGGAGAACCTATTGAAACTATCCTCAAGAAGCTCATCCAAAATAATGTCATAACATTGCAAGAATCTAAAGCGTATGATCCAAGAAAATCTAAACCATCATGGTGGGACAATGCTTTTTGTGATTATCATAGAGCAAAAGGATATAAAACATCATCCTATAGAAAATTGAGGAACATCATACAAGATCTAATAGAGAACAGTGACATCAAACTTAATGGTCAACAATACTCTTCCAATACAAACCATACTGTTCATAAGAATCCGCTGCAAGATCATGGTTCAGGAAATCCCTCCTCATTAGGACAAAAGACTAGTAACCAGGCTAACTACACTCGCATTGCCTTTGATTACTCAACTGATCTTATAATCAATCACCTTTGAGTTGTAGATGAATATGTCAATACCATCACCATCAAAAAGACTCCTAAATGCAATGTCACCACTCGTCGAGCCAAAATCATGATACCTAGCCCTTCTGCTAAGTTGTTGCAGCATAAAGGACAATTTAACCTTGTCAATCGATTGGATAAAACCCCTATATAGATTTCCATACTTGAACTTTTGTGTATCTCTTTAGCACATAAAGTTATCCTTGACAAGGCTTTAAAAAAGACTTTAGTCCCCACCGACATTAATGTCAATTTTTTTGAAGCTATGGTCGAATATTTGGCAAATTCCCACCAGGTCACTTTCCCATACCAAGATTACTCCATGCCTAAGCCATACCACAATGATGCATTACACATTGAATTTTTCATTCACAAACACAAGGTTAAATGAGTCCTAGTAGATGGCGGAGCCGAATTGAGCATATGCTCCTTAAAATTGGTCAAGGCCTTAGGCTTCTTTGACGCATGTGTAGATGCCACTAAAATTATTGTAATCAAAGCTTATAATGATGAGCGTTCTTCTAAGGGCATTATCACGCTCCCTATTCGTGTCCGGCCAACAATCATAGATACCACATGCCAAGTCTTGAATCTTGAATTTCCCTACAACATCCTCCTTGGTCGACCTCGGATTCACAAATTGAAGGTCGTACCATCCACTTATCACCAATGTTTGAAGTTCCCCTATAACGACACTAAGATTACCATACCTAGTGATCATGACCCCTTTCAATATTGCACCAACTTAAGAGGCATTTCCGAACACCAAGCCCCTATTAATCATGAGGCTTCAACATCCACCTCATCCCAATACGCTGATCTGTCTACACTTACCAAGTCATCCACTTCCACTGCTTCGACCTCCACCATACCATCCACTTCCACCATTCTAACCCTCAATCCAAATGTCAAGATACAAGACACAGGATGTGGAGAGTACAAACTGAATACCTCTTACTGCATCACATAGGTGCCCAAGTCTCCAAAGATTTACAGTAGACCACGCTTCAAATTAGAACCGAAAGTTGTATTTAAGGTTCCTCCCACCACCACCTTCACAAAATGGGGAGAGGTAAACAAAGAAGACATTGATGATATTATAGCTTGGATCTACAAAGATGAGGAAGAGCTGCCACCACTACCGGTACAACAATATGGCAAAGGCTTTGAGATAATGAAGGAAAAGGCTATGATGGAATCAGTGGCCTTGGCATAAATAAAAATGGAATTAGAGAACCATTAATGTTGCCTAAAAGACCAAAGAATCGAGGTTTAGGGTTTAAGCCAATCACGATTGACGCTCCACATACCCTTGTGATTTCAAGTGACAGCGTAAGTGCTTCTAAAAATGTTGAGATATCCGATGAATCTTATACCAAGACTGACTCTCATGAATGTGAATACGGTTATGAAAAATCCCTTAGTGATTATGATCTTGAAGAAACCTTTCAACAACCAGGAAAACCTTCTTTTGAGGAAAGATTTAGACAAAAGTTTAAGATTGGTCCACCACAAAGTCCTTCTGATGAAAATTATAAAATCAAGATGAAAAGAGAAACCTGGGTAAGAACCTTCTGGTCCCGTGACAATGAAAAATCTAATTCGCCTCCTGACACTTCTAACTTTCCCTTCCCCAATCCTGACCTCTCCCATTAATCCAATTTACCCAAGATCATTGAGGATGAAGATTGGACGGAATCCTCCTAGCACCCTGACAATACTTCTGTCTCTACCCTTTCGGCCTCCATTTGCATGCTCTCAGCATCATCTCCTCCTTTCACCAACATTGATGATTGTATCTCTCTCATATATCCCCAACTAGTCGATTGGGATCAACAAGGCCTGCCTACCATAGACACTTTTGAGAATGATGAGGCCATTGTCAAATTCATGGGACTACGTGAAGGAATACCAGGTGGGGACCACAAAGCTACCTTTACTATAGATCTCAATTTTGTAGCATATTTCAGAGAGACTGTTCAACCATCTATTTGAAAAAGTAATACAAATAAAACAAAAAAATACGCGTCTTTAGGTGAAAACTCCAAGTCACTTTCAGACGAAACAAAAATAAAAAGAAAGGGCGTATCCAAGGGTGAAAACCTATTTGAGGCACCTAAGGATGGAGGGCTGGAATTTTTCCCCGTTATTCAAGAGACATTGGCCATGCTAATTGAAGATACCATGGAAGTTAATACAGGCACACTAGAAAATCCAAAAATGGTTCTCCTTGTAGCATTATTGACAGAAAAGGAAAGGCTCACGTTTAAAGATTTCTTCACAGAATGTCAGGTCAATTTTGCTTGGCCATATCCAGATATGCCAAGAATAGATCCTGAAATAGTCTTGCATCATTTGCCCTTACTACCAGATGCCAAACCAGTCAAACAAAAACTCTAGAAGATCTATAGACTCAAAACTACACAATTGAATCTTGATAGCAATATCATAATTTGGCATGCTGTGAAAAATACCTCCTCCTTATCAATTGATGAGCTAAAGGGATCTATAATGAATGGTTCATAAGGCACAACACTTGCTGAAGGTTTTGCAAATGGGGTTGCAAGCTAAGTGGGTTTAAACTTGGAGAGAACTCTGTGGTTAAGCGCACTTGAGCTGGAGTAGTACTGGGATGGGTGACCTCTTGCGAAGGCCCAATGCTTCACCTCTTTGAGCATCACCTAGATGCAATGAGTGCTAAGTGGACCATTCATTATCATGAGAGATAGGTTCTTCTGAACCACTACTCATGAAACATGGGTCAATGAGTTTGACTCGAAACTACACGGTTGAATCATGATAGCAATATCATAATTCGACATGTTGTAGAAAATACCTCCTACTTGTTAAGTCTTTCTAAATTTAATACACCCATGTTACATCCACGTAACAACTCGGGCCTTGGCAATCGTCACATGTTCTAGTTCTTTACTTACTAAGTCGATAAATGACCTGACTAGTTATACTTTACTAACCTAGAATACCCAAGTTACATTTTTGTAACTTCTTGGGACTTAGCAACTATTGGTTATTCTAGTCTTTCATAGTAACCATGGGCATTTTTTCTCTCCCATTCTAAGCATAAGTACTAGATATTGATGACCCTCGTTCCTTGACTAGACCCTCTTGGTAGCAACAAATAGTATTGACAAAATGTTCATCTTAAAATCAAAATTATCATTCTTGAACTAAAGATTCCTTCCTCATGTTATATTCTCAGATGTCCAATGTTTAGTTCCACTATAGAATCCTTTCTTAGAATGTGAAGACTCACTTTAAGCAATAACCCATTTGAGTTAATAGTAATTTCTGACTCAAACACCCGAGTTGCTTTTAGGTAACTACCTAGGTCTTGCCTACAACCTCTTGTTCAAATCCTTAGCATAACCCTTGAGAGCTACCACCCTCGTAATATAATGGTTAATAAAATCTTGACCTAACTGGTCATCATAAGGTACATTGATTCATATAATAATCCCCCATAATGAAGGTTAAATCTTCTAGTAGGAATATAACTACCTTTAAGTTATGGCCTTTCATGGTAACATTCTAGTCTTATTTATTAAGGTTAAACCTCTATAGACCAGCTAGTTCCTAAGGTGGTCACATTAATCCACACCCACTAAGGTGTTCGCAATCAAGATAATTTCAAACTCATAAGCAAAATATAACTCCCCTATTGTGATTCTAGCAACGTTGGGTTTTAGGCATCTACCATTTAAACAAGTCCATCTCCTCTTGTATGGACATTCATTTACCTTTCCTCAAGTAGGAAACTCTTATGGTTGACTCCTACGCCACCAATACTGACCTTATCATGGTCATGCATTAGCTTATCATTTTGCTTCATGCTTTCACGAAAAACTACAGGATCCTTAACAGCAAAGAATTACTATCCTTCTGTATTACTAAGTAGTGAAAATTTCTGAATAATTTAACTGAAAATTAGTATCCTACACATCGTTGAATAGTGGGTTTCACTGTCTTGCAGTGTTGACATTCTAATCGTCATGCTCAAAACCCTCAAGTATATATATATATACTTTTATTTAACACACTAATACCTTCAGCACACAGCTTAATAGTCACTAATGAAACACTAGGTCATAGCCCTTTTAACCTTCAACTAATACAGTTCCAAAAAAAAAAACAGAAAAGAGTCTTTGCTGCTACATTCCCAGAATTCATATTTTCAAAAAATACAACTTTTGCCTTTCCAATACAACATGAAATACTCAAATATTCAAGAACTTTATAACTTAACTCTCTATGCATGAAAATAGACTTAAATATCAAATCAGAAAAAGAACGTTCCTGCTAACACCTTCAGGTTTTGCTCTCCAACTGTTCTGAATACTTGCCACAGCCTCTATACTTTAACCTCTTAAACTTCTAGTCTTTATCCTTTAAACTTTAAGCAAGAATGCAGACCTCCTTGGACGCTTGTACAACTACACTATCAGATTTATGATAAGAAAACGATGAACAGCGAAAAAAAACACCTTCTATTCTTCTTTTTCGTAACCCCAATATAGAGTAAACAAGTAGAATATATAGAAAAGAGGACTTAACCACCCTCTTCTCCACTAGCGCCCACTAATGAAGTTAGTTAAATCTAATTAATGCAGATCAGTTGAGACAGTCTGGAAAATCCTCCTCCACGCCTAGACAACAGCATCAAAGATGTAATTTTGAAGACTTCTAGAAGTTTACCCAACTCCCTCATTAAACTGTTTGCAATAGATTGACTACCTTAGATGCTTTATTTATATCCAAAATTTGGCCTCTTGTGAGGCTATTATAAAGCAGATGGTAGTTGCCCATTTGCCTCCAATTTAGGAGTGGATTAACTCCTCTTAACCACTAAAAATCTGTTGAAAATCATTCAATACATTGACTTGGTCAAAGCAGAAATAAGTGGAAGTTGGCACCACCTTTTAAAGTTGTTTCAATCCCTTTTCTTTAGCATATAATTCTGCCTTTTCCCAGGCACATAGTACTCTACAATTACAAAAAAATATGGTAATATTAATACGATAATAGTTAGCAGATTCGCCTTCTTGCAAATCACCTTTGTCTCCCTATGATTATGCAATAAATGACTTTATTCAAATTTTAAATGTCATTACTTGCTCAACTAACTCGTGGCTTCTAATTTTTACCATTTGTTTGTATTTAATTTATGCCCCATCAGCATAGATCTGCCTAAATGAGCGGCCTATTAATTAGGCGTTCCAAACCTTAAAGTTTTATCGTCATTTCTTCCAATATAAGCCCTTGAATATTATGCAATTATTACTTGTTTGTATTTTCATAACTTAACATTATATATTAAATTTATACATATAGACACATGTACATTCTTGTATGTCCAAGCACATCCACATACATATATACTTATACAAAATGCGTATAAGTACAAACCTATGTACATATCCCTGTCTACCTCATGAACATATGTCTATATATATAAGCACAAATACTTCCCTATTTATATATATACAATACATACTAACATCCCAAAAGCATATAAGCACATAAAAACTCACATTATCATTTCCATATACAATAGACGATATTATCAACATAATTATTCTTATATTTATATAATTACTCGCTTTGCCATAAAAGAATATGCTAACACCCTAAAGGCTTCCACAAGGAAATTTCCCTATGTCACAACTTAGGTTTAAACAACCTCAAGACATGACCTGGGTTCAACTTACCTGAACATATCACTTACTCACCCGACCTAGGCATGACTTGACGAACTCAGATGGCTCCTATTATATGGCTTTTTAACCATCTCCTTCTCTTAGGTGATACTCCCCCTCATCAACTGGAGGCACGACATCCAACCCTGTCATCCACTTGGGTACCATAAACACGTTGTTAGCCATTTTCATCATATTGCATTCATCACATTTCCAATATATCATTATATAAATTCCATTGCATTAACCATTGCATTTTCATATATATATATTTCATCTAATCATTCAACTTGTCAATCATCATAGTCTTATAAATTCAAATTGCATTCAAGTTAAAGTGAATAGCAAATAGTAATTCAAGGATGGGTTGTAACAAAGTCCTGATAGTTATCATCAAAATTACTTATCTAAACCGTCACCTTCAAACTCATTTTCCAATGTTAAACAAAATCTTCAAAAAGAAGATGTTTGTATACACCCAAAATAGCCATGCCAATAGCTCCCCAAACCAATCCTAGAGGAACTAGAATGAGATTTGAATATCCCAAAATGAGGAACTCAAATAAGATTTGAATATCCCATGCCAATAGCTCCCCAAACCAATCCTAGAGGAACTAGAATGAGATTTGAATATCCCAAAATGAGGAACTCAAATAAGATTTGAATATCCCAAAATGTATACACAATTGAAACTTGTAACTAACATTAGTTCCACTTTCTGCCATGAATCTGAAAACTATCACAACAACCAAAAAAGCTTGAAATTTTATCTCTACAAAACACAATATAAACTATACCCATGATAAAAACTATCTACTTATAACTATCTATAAAAAGAAAGGCAATTTAGTCAAATATGAATATAAGTGGAAGGAAAATACTTGTATACCATTGTCAACTTTGTGTGCAGACTTGTGGGTAGAAATGTTGTTTTCTTCTTGCTTCGTGGCCATAATGTTTGTTGTTGATTTTTTCATGAAATCTGTTTGCTCCTTCATTCTCTTCTACAATTTAGAACAACCTTACTTGACACCTCAATGGATTCTTCTTCACCACTAGATAGTTGTCACTTCAATAGAATCAATGCTTTCATTGTTTACACATTTGTACTTATAACATTGGATTGCACAAAAACCGAAGAGAGACATGATTATTATGATTATTTTCTAGAGGAGCTGTCATCGAATATACAACGACCACCACCACATAGATCATGCAAAACCTGTGTTGCACAATCATTAACCAACCTGCTATAAAAAAGTTGGTGAAGTTGCTCTAACCCTTAACCGATGTTTGTTTCTTGCTATCGTTATATAGCAGGTCTGATTGTCTATAGTTGTAGAAATGCTCATGATTGAAGTGTTACAAGTTGTCTACCAATTTTATCTGAGAACTTATCAAGTTGTCTTCCATATAATTTTCTTGTTTGAAGGGCAATGACTATTAACCTTCCATTATGTTGATACACCTAAGTCTTTGCCTCACGCAAGCATGCATGAATAACAGCTGCATGCCTTCGCTAGCTAGAAAAGAACTCAACTATGGGTGTCTGAATTAATAGCCAGGGCAGGCATGTACTTGTGATTAGTCACATGGGCCAGAGATTTAGATGTAAAAATGGAATGCAGGGATAATAAGCATTGACTCCTGCAATTTCAGGTCTGTAATCACAAGTACATATTTAAGTATTTAACTATGTCACTGTTAATAGTTAATATCAGAATTCATTAAGGGCAACCGTTCTCTAGGCATGTGTGCAAGGATAAGCAACAATCCAAGAGAAAGCATCTTTCATAACATCTATTTTGGTGGAAAATTAGTGATCATCTTAATACAAAAATCCAATGATCAATGTGCCAATGCTCTCAAACGTGTCAGATATGCAATCACCATTTATAAAGCAAAACGGTATGCTAGAGAAATTTAAAAAATCACACTAAAACAAATTGAAAAGCACATTATCACAAATTTTAACTATAAAAATTTAATCAACTGTAGGCTTCATAAACGGGCTAGTTTAGACTGTCCAAAGTAATGTTAAAAATGAAATAATTAGATTGATGAATCTTTGAAACATAATAAGCAGACAATTAAAGATTTTAGACTTTCAGACTCAAACAAAATATCATGTATCTGGACAACACTGTAATGTTGTTAGTTTGACATTTCCAATCTCTTTCAAGACCCCTCTTTGAGGAAATTACAACATCAATAATAAGCAGACAGTTAAAATGAAACAATTACATAGCCAAATTGATTTCTACGCCTTCTCTTGCCTCATAATGCCCACAGAGCCTCTAACAATCTGCAAACCCATCTGAAGCCCCAATCACAGAGCGCCAAAAAACCTTCAGTCAATATTTGCCATAAAAAAATATGCAGGTTAACTATGCAAATAGCAAACCAAAAACAAATTTTCAAACAATTATGCATCCTCATTGGCTGTTCCAGTGTAGATTAATCACTATTTAAGGATTGAGGTTTGCAAACAATTCTGCATCCTCATTGGCTGTTCCAACATAGATTAATCACCATTTAAGGATTGAGGCCTCTGCTATAGTTATATGGCAGGAACTAACAAGATCAATAATAAGCAGACAGTTTGATCTAAACCAAAGTAATGTTAAAATGAAACAATCACATAGCCAAATCAGTGAAGCATGGCTGCCACAAATAAAAGATAGCCATATGTAATTGCAGATGTTGACAGAGTAAAATTAGCAAAGGATTAAGGAAAAAGATAGCCATATGTAATTGCAGATGTGGACAGAGTAAAATTAGCAAAGGATTAAGGAAAAGTAGACATAAAGTCTAAAGAAGAACCCAAAAAGATTAAAATCTTTTTTCTTTTCTTTTTTAACTTCTAAGGATACATATATAAAAGATGCATCATAAATAAACAACTGGAGTTTGAACCAAATCATATTTCATGCAAATCAACAACCATACTTCTGGCAATGGGAAATATCAATAGAACATGATCTGATAAGTAGGAGGTATTTTTCCACAGCGTGTCAAATTATGATATTGCTATCAGGATTCAACCGTGTAATTTCGAGTCAAACTCATTGACCACTACTCTTGTTGAACCACTACTCATGAAACATGGGTCAATGAGTTTCAATTCCAAATTACCCGCTGAACTCGACAGCAATATCATACCTCCTGACACGCCGCGAAAACACCTACTATCAATTGATGAGCCAGCGGCCTCTATTATGAATGGTTCATAAGGGCACAACACTTTACCGGGTTTTGCAATGGGGTACACCGCGGGCTTTCTAACCTTGGAGAAACCCCGTTGCCTGGAGCTGAGCAAGATCGGGATGGGTGACCCCCGTGATCTGACCGCTAGTTTCTCACCTCCAGAGCATCACCTAGATGCAATGAGTGCTAAGTGGACCATTCAATATCATGAGAGATGGGTTCTTGTTGAACCACTACTCATGAAACATGGGTCAATGAGTTTGACTCGAAATTACACGGTTGAATCCTGATAGCAATATCATAAGAACATGATCTGTTTAGTTTAAAAAATAATTTGCTATATAGATTAACCTATCTTCAAGAACTAAAACGTTGGGTTCAAAGTCAATTGCATATCTGGAGGATGCAAAATATACGTGCTATTAGCGTACTCTGGATGCATTGGAATACTACCTTTTAGGTTGAAATAATGATTGTTTTGCTGTAGTGAATTCTATATTTGAGAGCATGGTACCAACAATTATTTTGCATAATATCTCACAAGGGCATATTTTTTGCAAAGTGATTTCATGTACACAATTTCATGATGGTTGAGTTTTTCCATGGACTGGAGTTCCTTATCAATGTGAATTAGATGTCAATTTGTTATTTATATAAATCTTGACAATTGTCCTATTCCTTATCCTTTTCTAATTTTCATTTATGCATAATTGTTCTCTCTTTTTTATGAATTACATAGTGGTAGTCATCAATAATATGAACAAATAAGGTGGTGTGTGTTGAAAAGGAGTTCATTTCCACCATTAACCCTAAGAGGAAAGTTGTGCAGATTATAGATCTATTCAAATTTCAGCAACATAATGGCTTCTAAAACTCAATGTATTACCGCAATGCAATATATATATTTGCTATTAATGTAGTGCAATTAAAGAGTGTACTAACACTCCCAAAGCCCTGGAGGATAGAAATATAGAATTATGCTCCAATGCTACAAATAGAAGCGCCTGGAGGTGACTTTGAGTTGTAGAACTCAATTTAGGGAAAATATAAGTTGAAAGAAGTCCATTAGAAAAGTGCTACTGTAATGGATCACCACTTGAGTAAGGACATTATCATTGAACACATTGTGGCCAAATGATTGACTAAGACCTTAATGTCATGATTTGATTTACTGTGTCTGTAAATGAGAACATCCTTGCCTTGAAGTTCTTTTTACTAAGCAGAATAAAATAACTCAAGTGCTAGGAGAATCCTTCAACTCAATTGAAAAGTGGGTGTAGCAATTTGCAGAATTACATGCGCACCATGTAGAAATCAACCCTCAAGCAATTAGCCTCCTGGTAGACTGGAGAGAAAAAATGGATTGTGAGGAGCTGTCTGATGCCTTAAAGCTGAAGTTAAAAATACTGCATTTATAAGATATTGTGAAGAACATAGCCCTTAGGGGCTGGAAGGTAACTTCAACATGAAACTATTGTAGATTGATTTGTACACTGTTTTATCCTTAGTTGCAACCTGCAACCAAAGAATAGTTCAAAACAGCTGATCCTGGTTTTGACTAAGATAAAACTAGTACAGCTACTCAAACAATTAGTTTATCCATGCAATGTTGTTCTTTGTTCTCTTTATTGAATGCATGAGATGAAACACAATGCACCCTGAAAGTCTCTCCTCATAATTACCCTTGGCTATGCTGTAATGCACTTACATTGTTAAGTTGCAGTAACTACACATTGTTTCTGTCATGTTATAGGAAGTTTCGAACATACATTCATTTCTTATAGTCAATCTGCATAAGGTAGAAAATAATGAGAGAAAAAGTTAAAGTAGGATTGCCTGACAAAGAATTATAAAGAGCAAACATATGAAATTTTTTCTGTTGCTAAGGAAAGAGTAACATGTTAACTAAAGGTTGATTTTCTGAAGAAAAAATTTAAAAAAGTGATTATCAAGGATGGGTTTGAGGGCACATTGTAGATCACTTACAGTAAGGTTCTTGTATGGATGAAGGATATATGCTTTACATTCTTTCTTTTGGACTGTCATAACACATGATTTTACTAGGCATACTTCATAATGTTCTGCCCATTCATTTTCCTGTTTATGGATGATTTCTGTTTTATTATGTTCTGGGTCTATACGTATGCCTGTCTTTCTAGGTTGTGAATAACTTAGGTGCAGCATTACATGTAACTTCTGAATAATCCAAATATACTTTAATGACAAAAAATTAAATTAAATACTGCATTTGAACATTCACGCATTGATAGAGAGCTTTGATTTATGACATAAGACATGTTTCAGTGTAAAATAGTGTCAGATTCACTAGTACAAACCTCTTCAGTAGTATTGTTATTTGCAATCTAACCTGTAATGACGGTCAATACTAAGGCACAATTGAAGCTTTATGGCCAATAACGTATGTTACAAATAAATTGCATTTGGAAAGTAAATTCCATCACAAGGTTGAACCAATAGATTTGATAACTATTATCCTATTGAGAAGAAGAAACTGTACGCATTACATTCTAGGAGCAATCATGAAATTTTAATACTAAATCTCCATCCAAAATGAAATGAACTCATCCACTGAGGGAATACTGGCTTGCTTCATTCCATTCATCCTTTGTAGTGTTAGGATTAGTTCCAAGTTTCTGGATATGGCATTCCACCTATGTTGCAAGGTGTGCACCCTTGGTCTCCTTGTGTTGTGCACTGAAGCGCTTGGGTTCGTGACATGGCTTCACCACCTCCCGTGGATTCATTAACTTTGACGATTGTATCAAGCATTAACAAGTCAATCTTTTCGTGCAACGACAACCATTTGTGCAACAATTGGTATCAGAGCCTAGGTCACAGGTTCAAACCCCTTACGCTAGAAGGTGTTGCAAGATGTGTGCCCTTGGTCTCCTTGTATTGTGCAACACAGCGCTTGGGTTCGTGACATGGCTTAACTGCCTCCCATAGATTCATTAACTCTGGCGGTTGTATCAAACATTAATAGGTCGATCTTTTGATGCAACAACAACTGTCTATGCAACAACCTATTTGTAGGCCTTAAAATGCCATAAATGCAACTAACAAGTGAATGCTATACAATGACTAATCATAAAAATGGATGTTTGATTTGCTAATAAAAGAACTTGAAAACGGTTGTCTTCACCTATGATTGCATGGGGTTACACACTTGAGAAACTTCTAAAACATGGATTTTCCTATGATAAGAGTCAAACTCAATAAATCTAGGACAATGGTATTAATTGGTGAGTAGGAATTGTAGTAAAAGAGGTTAAATTAACCTGACAACAGGCGACTTTTTAATGCTTTAGTGGTTTTGTGACAGAATAAACCAGGAGGATCATGTCCCATCCCATTTGCTACTTCAGATGGTCTAATGACAAAATATAAAGTAGTACACCACAATTTTCAGACAGCAAATTATTAATTAGTTATAATAAGCTTCATGCTATGAAAAGTCATTTTTTTTGGTCTAACATTTTGATTGGACTAATAACTCCCTAATATGTGTTGTTCCAACCCATATGTGTTTGGCCTTACCTGTGCCATTTTTTGTAGTAGTTCATTTAGAAAGGATACATAAAGTTTTCGCATGTAAGATTACTCCTTTTTGAAGGTAAGATACTTTCCATGGCATGGGAAAGAGGTAGTATCATTCAATTTTTCAACAGCTATTACGGGCAAGTTAGTCTGGACTATACTCCAAGTAATCAGCTACCTCGTACAACTTGCTGAAGTGCAGAGCATGCCTTTGCACATAAATTGTGCAACTTATTTCAATGCAAGAGTTAAGATTTGATTAAAGATACAGTAACATGGCAGCTTATATCTCATGATCTAAAGCTTCTGAAGAAAGGTATCCTGTGGGAAATGTAACATGTCAAATCAGCCAATTACGGAGATGATTGTTGAAATTTGAAGTGTTTTATTTAACTGCAAACCTGAGGCTGCCTCATTCAACTCACTTCAAGCAAATAAACTATATAAAATTTTAAAGCACTGTAACTGCAAGATGCATCTCTCAACCCCTAAAATTGGGTATCAGCTCTGGTATAACAATTCTAGCCATCTCCAAGTGTCTCCAGGGATGTCCCTGAAATTCTAGCAAAAATAAATAAATAACATAAAAGCAGAAAAATTTACCTATTGACTGCCAAAGCCCTAAAATTTGGAAAAAATGTACACCACCAACAACATCCAAAATCCAAAACCAAACTCTAATTTATTTTTTAAATAGTAGCTAAGGACAAGAGACTGGGATTTTCTAAAAAGGACCAGTTGCAGCTTTCTGGGAAGAATTTGCAGACTTTCTGAAGTAGAGACATAGGATAAAAACAGTACAATAATAAAGCAATGTGATAGCTGGATGAACAAAATGTCTTCCATGTGCGATAAATCTCATGTTAACCTTCTTTAGAATACCTTTTGTTGAAGAAACCAATGCATTGACTGCTATGTCACTTTATGAGTCAAGGTATTGCGATAAATGAGTCAAGAAGGTAACGTGTGATAAATGAAGAATTTATAGTAATCATGAATAAGAACACCACCAAAGTTTGAGAATGTGAAAATGTAATTGCAGATGTGGACAGAGTAAAATTAGCAAAGGTTAAGGAAAACTCTGCACAAGATGCCGATGAAAGAGTCCCTGAATGAGAGAAACTAGAAATCTTCTACAACGACCCCGATTCCTTCATCTTGTTAGAATTTTCCACTGGTATTTCAAACATTTTCCCCAATTCGCCCGATTTGTTCATGTCTCCCCTCGTGTAAGGTACTGTCGTAGAGCTCGTCGTTGGTTGCTTGTAATTGTATTGCTCAAGGCGTCC
>VDFB02086081.1:175409557-175531603 GCA_007258455.2 Sequoia sempervirens | reverse complement strand
AAATATAACATTTGCATCTTCCTCTTTAATGATGTCACTTCTCGTTTCAATCGCCCAAGTGTTTTCTTAATAAGAATTTTTACTATTAGTGAAAATAAGACCAATTGGTGCAATCATAGGAATCTCCTTTCTAATCCATTTTTCTTAATTCTTCGGTAGTGTTTGTATAAGATGGTTTTATACTTGGTGAACCATCACATTTTGATTCATAATCATGTAGTAATTTTCTTGGCATGAAACAATATTTTTTTGTCATATTGGCTTATTTTCCTACTATAGCGGAACAAATGACAAGGTATGCTTAGCTTAATCATTTACCATGTTTTATTCCTTTTTTTCCTTTTGGCTTCTTATTATCTTTGATACATATCATTAATATCTTTTTTACTTTCATATGGACTTGGGAGTGAGAATATAAGTACATTCAAAATTTAATATTGATCGATTTCATAAGAAGCTCATATGAATCTTGAGTAATTTTTACAACTCCACCGTCATAAAAAAATAGTCCAACTAAGGTGTACCAAGTAGTATAGAAATATATTAGTATAAGGAATAACATATATCATAATATCTATACTTCCTTAGACCAAACCTAAGCAATTATGGTCACTCTAGTCTAAGGTTAATTTATTTACTTAAGAGTTATTTTATTTTATTTTTATTATACTTTTTTTACTATTTGGTAATTCTTTTATTTTGTTTCTATTTTGAAAAATGTATTAGTATTATCACGCATATTACTTTTTAATAATTTCATTTATAGGAATTAATATTTATATTTAAATTTTTTAATAATTTTATAAATATTAAAAATTAAATATAGACTTTGAATAAGTTATTTTATTTATAAATCTATATTCTGATAATTAATTAAACCAAATCTAGAGACAAGCTTGTATTTACTTTAAAATTTTGCACACAAATAAAATATTTGTAAATTATATTGAAAGAAATTAAACCTTAATATCATATTTTTAAAAAATATTTAAAATTTCATAATTATACATATTATAAATATGTAACTTTAAAAACTAAATAATTAAAAATATTCAATATTTATTATTATATTGTAATATATTATGTAATTTAGTATAAATACTATTTTTATATTTTGTACTCAAATTAAATATTATATTTAACCTAATATATGAATTTTATTTAACACACATTGGGAAAAAAATGTAATTTATAATATTTATTATTATATTATAGCATATTATGTAATTTAGTATAAACAACATTTTTATATTTTACACTCAAATAAAATTATTGCATTTAACGTAATATATGAATTTTATTTAATAACTTTATTGAAAAGAAACATAATTTATACTTGCATAAAAAGCTAATGAATAAAATAGTATGAAAACCATTTCATTTTATCTTCACTTTACTTTAGAAATTTAAACATTTCACGTCCACAATTTACATTTCTCCCACTGTAACCAAAATATGAAGACAAAGATGTCTTAACAAAAAAAGGTTGAGCTTTACAAAGTTTAAGCCTCTAAGCTATATGCCCCTTCCCCCTTACTATTTCTCACTGAATGCATGTGGGATAAAAAATGCTTTACATTAAAATAAATATTTACTCTTTCAAACAAGTTGAGGATGAAAATGAAGAGATTTGGTTACCTTCGATAGTCATTGTTGAAATTTTCTAGATACAGTGGACAACTAAAATTTTTATAGCTCCTAATGGTGGAAATGAAAAAAAAAATCCTTCCAAACAATGGATGTGAATGTGAACATGAAAAAAAGAAAAAATGGAAAATGTCTAATTTAAGGGGACCCACATAGCCCCAAACACCTAAGTCAATGCTTAGAGTGTGCTAATCAAGCCCATAGAGATGCATCTAATGAAAAGGAGACAAAATTTGGGTTGTTAGGATTGAAGAAAAACTATTCACAACCATCTACGTTTAAAAAATGTTCATGTGGATTTATTTTTTAACTGATGAGCACATGGTTATATTGAGAGGGGGGGGGGAATGAATGAGTATAATACAAATTTTTACTTTTCCAAACACAATCAATCGCATCAACTACACATATGCAAGATCTAGCTATTAACAACACAATGAGAACACGCAATTTATGTGTAAACCCTTTTCGGAAATAACCATGAAAAATATTGCTTATATATTATAGATTGATCTTCTTCTTCTTCTAGTAGTAGGGTCCAACCTACCGGAGAATCCAATCTCCACTTGAAAGAATTATAGGCACCAACCTATTTGAGGCTTCAACCCCTATACAAATTGAGCTTCAACCTAGGGAGAGGTTCCAACCTATTGGAAGCTCCAACCCCCACACAAAATGAGCTCCAATCCAGTAAGAGGCTCAAACCTCTGTTTGATAAAATCCAACCTATTAATCCTTCAATGGATAATATATTTTACTTCTCCACATGATCTTTCTCTCATAATTTTTTTTACAACTTTCACATATCTAATCGCACACTTACTTCCTTTCAAATATAAGGGGATAGAAAGAGGGAGAGATATAGGGGGAAGAGAGAGAGAGAGATGGAAATAGAGATGAAGATGGAGGAGAGGGATATGGAGAGAAAGAGAGGGAGAGATAAAGAGAGAGGCCAAAGAGATAGATAGAGATGTAAGAAAATTATAAAGTGAGGGGAAGAGAGGGAGCTCGATAGTAATATAGAGGTACCTAAAATGTTGAGCTTCTTTGTTATTTGTCCCTTGATGTTAAACTGCCCGGGTTGGTGCCTTGCATTTCACGCTTGACATTGACATATTATGTGATTATCTTTTGACATTGGCATATTCAGTGATCATCTTGTGGTATTAATTGTTGGATTCATGTACAGAGGCTTTATATCTGGTTCAATAGAGTTAATTTTGTCCTACAGGTTGGATCAAAGTGGTGGATTAGTTTGTACATGTTTTCATGTGGTTGACATATGATATTGGCATTCTTGATCATGTCTTTGGCACTCTTGTTCAGTTTGGTTTATTCATTATTATAACTTTCGGTACATATTGATTGGTCAGTAATGATTGGCATCACGACATGTTTATGATACTTGGTGCATTGATTATCATTGTATTCAGTATGACATATTCAGATGGTTTCACTTGATATTGGTTTTCAGCTAGTTCAGTGGACAATATTTTGCTTACATTCATATTTTGATGTATTTGTGTTACTGATGTTTTGGCTACATGTGCAGATGAAAGGTTTCTATGTTGATCACAGGATCATGGTGTTGTCTATTTGATGCAGTGTTAACTCTTACAGGTGATTGCGAAGGTATATTGTTGATTCAGTTTAGTCTTTGACATTTAGATTCAATGTCTTTATACATTTGGTGAATACATTTATTCACATATACATGATAGTATTGAGCTTCAGTTTTGCACCATGAACATAGCATAAATTCACACTTCATTGTGACTCAACACTATATGCTTTACATACTCAGATTTTGGTGTTACATTGATTATTCATATACACATGGTGTTTATGCTTATTCATAATGCTAACACTTAAGCATTATCAAGTACTTTGATTACTTAGGATATTTTATAGTGCTATCTGGTTGATATATATATATATATATATAGTGCTTTAAAAGTTATTTCATAAAACACTAAGGCCGACATCATATTTTCGGGCTCATAAATGTTATACTTTAAAGAGTGGTGACATCGATGATATTTGATGGTTATTATTTAATTTGAAGACTTGAGTTGTCAGTATATGTATTACACTTGATTTTCTTACATGACAGTGACAGTATTATTGTTTCAATGAGCATGTTGATTGTGTTGATTTGGACAACATGCATGGATTATAATTTGACACTCATTTAATGCATCATTGTGTTGGTTACATGGATTCCAAAATGATTGTAATATGATGTTTGGATTTCAAATTTCATTCATTTTGTTTTGGATTTTCAATGAAGGAAGAAATAGGGTAAAAAAAGTTTGAACCCTAGCACCACCATGTTGAAATTATAGTTGCAGTTTGAGAAAGTTTCTTGTTGTATTCTGACTTGGTTTTCAGTTATGCTGGTCTTTGATGGATGGAAAGTTGGTGGTTTTCGCTTGAGCTGGAAGTAGAAGTTTGGGTAGTTTTTCATGAAGATCTTTAGGGATTTTGTTTGCAGGTTAAATCCACCATGATAGAGGTAATATCTATGCATTATTTTGGTCTTTCAAATGTAAATCTGGTAAATGAAAAGTAAAAGAGAAAAAGAAAACCTTGATTCAGTTTCAAACAGATTTCTTTTACTTTGTTTTGCAATAAAAAAGAATAAAGTTCAGGTTAAAAATAATAATTGAAGAACTACTTCATTTCTGGTTATTGGTTTTCAGTTTTAAAACAAAAATTACTTTTTCAGATTTGTGATTTCGAAAGAGGAAAGAAAAAGAAATTACAGTTGAAAAATGTGGTTTTATTTTGGAAACCCTAACTCGAGTGTTTGTTTTGAACTCGAGTTTGATAGGTTGGCAAAAGAGTTTCAGTTTTATTTGCTCTATAAATTCATGGCTTTAAGCCATTGTTCAAATGGGGAATGTATGAGGAAAATACATAGCAGTTGTTGGTTATATCATTGTTATATCTGCAATATTTGAGAAGAGGAAAGAGGTTTTTTATTGTGTAAAATCTCTAGTTCTTATAACAGAGATATCATTCAGTTTTATGAGGGATTATTGTGGTACTATTATAAACAGTCCATATTGTAGTTGGAATCATTTAATATCCTTTATATTTCTGTATTCATTAATGATTTTGGGACTGCAAATAAAGAGCAGTTGTAAAGTCATTGGTGGTTACATTTTTAGACAGTGACTTTGTGCATTGAGGGGTTGGTACTCCTATGAAGTTGGTGCTTCAGAAAAGGTGTTGAGTTGTTGCTCCACCATTGTTACAGAGTTGGTGCTCTTTGATTAATAAAAGGGAAATTTTAGCGAGTGGTTTTTTATACCCCAAGAGGGTTTTTCCACTCAGGAAATCTTTGTGTTATGTGATGTTATTTGTCTCTCATTTTGTTTCATGTTAATGTGCTCATTCAGTCAATGCTCTGATACTTTTAGTGTGTTCAAAAGGTTCAAAATTTTGTCATGAAAAGTTAAAATTGTTCAAATCTGATTTAAAAAACCTTCGGTTAAGCAAGTTAAATCTGCATTGGGCAAAGATGTAGTTCTGTTTCAAAAGCGTAAACAAGATTGTTCACACATTAATTGAACAATATCATATGATAATTTTAATATGAGCTGTAAATGTTAATCAAGTTTCATGTCAATCTAATTTAAAGTGGTAATGTTCACTTGCATAAACAAGTTTTCCACATTGGGTTTAAATTAGTAAAATGTTTCATTGTGCTTTCAAAGTCAAAAGTTAAAAAATTATATCACTCTGATTCACCTTAGAGTGAATCCACTCCACCAAAGTTATATATAGAGAGGGTTAGAGAGAGATGAATAGATAATGAGATAGAGATAGAGGGAGATATTTAAGAGTTTAAATATAAAGAGATGGAGATAGAGATCTAGAGCTAGAGATATAGTAAGGGAAAAACAAGGAGTGTGTGTGTATGAGTAAGAGAGATATGGAGAGAGATAGAGAGGGAGATATATATGTATAAATAGATAGAGAAAGAAGTAGATGGAGGGGAGAGAAGATAGAGAAAGAAGAAAATGGAGGGGAGAGAAATAGAGATAGGAGAGATAAGTAGAGAGATATAGAAAGAGGAAGTGATAGGGAGAGGGAGAGAAGGAGAGATGTGGATACAAAGCAGATATAGAGAGATAAATATAACTTGTGTATGATAGAGGGTGAGAGAGAGTCAAAGATAAAGACAACTCGAGAGATAAATATATAAAGGGAGAGATGAAAGGAGAGATGAAGAGGGAGAGAGAGAAATATGTAGAGATAGAAAGAGGGAGACAATGAAAGAGGGGGAGATGGAGAGAGAAATATTAATATATAGGAAGTGATATATAGAGAGAGGTAGAGAGAGGGCTATATATATAAAGAGAGAGAGGAGAGATGTAAATAAGTGAGATATATATAATGGGATATAAATAGAGTGGAATCGAGGGAGATATGGGAAGATAGAAATAGAGGGGGAAAGAGTGAGAGATAAAGGAGGTGATAGAGATAATTAGTAGAGATAAGGAGAGAGTTAGAGTGATGGGGGGAGATAGATAGATATATATAGATAGAGATATGAAGAGATAAACAATGAATGTGTGTGTGTGTATGAGTGAAAGAGATATAAAGATAGAGATAGGGAAGGAGAAACAATGAGTGTGTGTGTTTGAGTGAGAGATACTGAGATAGATATAAAGATGGAGAGATAGATATAAATAGATAGAGAGGGAGGGAGAGGGAGAGAAATAGGGAGAGGATAGAGAAGTTGAGAGATATAGAAAGAGAGACTAATAGGGAAAGTGGGGGAGATATATAGAAAGAGGGAGAGATAGAGAGATATATAGTGGAAAAGATAGAGGGGAAAGAGAGTGAAATATATAAGGAGAGGTAAGGAGATAGAGATAGGGAGAGCTCAATAGAGAGATCAATAGAGATGGAGATGAAAATGAAAATGGAGAGAGAGAGAGGGAGAGAGAGAAATTGAGATAGAAAGAGGGGGATACAAAGAGAAAGGGAGATAATGAAAGGGAGAGATGGAGGGATAGAAAGAGAGAGATAGGAAGCTATACAAAGAGATGTAGAAAGAGGGAAATATATATATAAAGATAGGTAGGGAGAGGTATATCTATGGGGATATATATAGAGAGATATGGGAAGAGAAATAGAGAGATCTCATTTTATCTCTATCTCCCTCTCTATCTTTATATTTTTATTCTCCCAATCTCTCTTTTCCTCTCTCTCCCCTATTTCTCTCTATATTTGTCTTCCGTTCTCTCTTCCTCTATGCATCTTTCTCTCATTTCTTCTCCTTGTCTATTTCCCTCTCCCTATCTTTCTCCCCTTACTATTTTTTTCTATACTTAAATTTATCTCCCCTCTCTCCCCTTTTCCCCTCTTTATCTCTTGATCTCTCGACCTCTCTATATTTTTGTCTCTTATTTCTCTTTATCTCTCTATCTCTCTCTTTATGTGACTATATCTATCTATGTCTCTCCTCTTCCCTCTTTTCCTCTCTTTCTTTATATTTCTTCCTATAGATCTATCTCTTTGTATCTTCATATTTATTCCTTAATATCTATACCTCTATTTTTGCATCTCTATCTCTTTTTATCTCTCTATATCTCTTTGTCTCCCTCTTTATATCTCTATTGCTCTCTTTATTTTCTCTCTTTCTCTTTCTATCTATTTTCCTCTAAAGTGTGCAATGGGTACATTGAAGGGGTTTTAAAGGTGAATTATCATATCCTTAATCAAATGACATGCTAACCTGTGCATAACTCCCTAGGGATGTGCTATCCGATGATTGTTGTATCAAATAATTAATCAAAAGTTACCTTCTCTTTGAATCTATAAATTTTAATTTATATTTTAAGTTTGAAATTCATTTTATTATATAAATTACAACAAAAATTCAAAATAAAATTTTCTACAATAATTAAAGTTTTAATAAGATAAATAATTATAAATTAAATTAATTTTGATAATTTTTAGTTATTATTTGTAATTTCATAAAAAGACATAAATAATAATAAAAAAATTCAAACTTTAATCTAAATTAAAAACTAAAATAAAATAAACTAAACCAAATGGAAAGTAAAAATATATCAAAATCCAAATATTAATAAATATAGTAATTTAAAAAATTAATAAAAAAAATAAACTTATTAAGTTAATAAATGATTAAATAATTTCTTATTTTTTTTAAATTTATTTTAATTGAAATATTAGTAAACTATGTACCTAAAAAATATAATTGATATATTGCAAACAATATAACATAAATTCAATATTAATAAATAAATAAAATTATAAAATATTATTAAATAAATTAAAATTTAAAAACTAAAACACTATATTTCAAATAAAAATAAACTATAAAATTCGTTAAAAATAGCAAATTTAACTTTATATTAAAAACTTATTCAAAAATAAAAAGTATTCATAGTTTATTGGTTTATTATTATTAATATTATTATTTTATATATATATATATATATATATATATATAAAACTTAATTTTTTTTAGCCCGAACGGGTAGTAGAGTTGGCTTGGGCAATGGGTTTTCTCCCCATTGATCTCAGGTTCGACCCCGCTCCTGGGTTTTGATGGAACCCCTCAAAAAATTTCTTCATTCCACCCTAAAATTGTGCAAAGCCTGGCTTGGGCCCTCGTTTATGATTTTAGGTCATATCCTCATCACTATGATAGGGTTTTATATTCATAAAACTTCCCAAAATTGGCCTATGAATCAAAAGAACCTTTGACCATTTTAACATTGCATTGACCTGGTATTCCCAGTTTCCAATCACTTAAGTTACCACTTATGCCATTAAAGTCATGTATTCACTGACCCCTTGAATTTAGGTTCATCGATCTACTTGGTCCTTTTAAGTGTCAAATTTCTCTATGGTCGAGGTTTGATTTTAATATTTTAAATCCTTAGCCTTTGTTTTTATGGGTCAATATCCTATTTACCTAGAGATGGCCCCCTTTTTATGATTCAATTTTGTGACATGTGTAGAAATGGAATTTTATATTGTCCGTCCAATCGTGGGGAATTAATCCCAGTCGTTCCCCGTATGCCTGCACTGGATTGTTTCTTCCTATTTTATTCACACGGGCTGGCGGGCTTTGACCACATGTCATGTATGTTGGTGGGCCCAGTCTCGGTGAAAATACAGGGCACCATTCAGAGAATATCAATGGCTGTAGGATTGAAGACATGGTCACATCTCTACCAATCCTTGTGCACCTATCTTGATTTATTTCATGTTATTTTAAAGACACAGGCTAATGGGCAATGGCCACGTAGTACTGCTAGATGGTGGGACTAGTATCTCCATAAGGGTAGTGGATGTAGTCCAAACGGAGATCAATGGAGGATGTCACGACATGCGTTCTCATCTGTACCATTCCCCACACACCCGTCTATCTACAATAATAAGGAAAGGTAGTCATAGGCTAGTAAGCGAAGTGACACCTGCCATTTTTGTGGAACCCACTTAGCTTTGAGGACAGAGGGTTATTTTGAAAGAGATGAAATTGATGGTGAATGGCATGTGACGTGGGCTAATCTTGACCACTCCCTGCCATCCCATGAGGGCCCTACCCATGTCCTGTATTTTGCAATGAGCAAGCGGGCAAGTGGCATGTGGACTTTCTAAAAGGCTCTAATGGGCTCTAATAAAGTTAGAATACTTCAAAATTTGTCCGAGAAGGTACTATTTCTAAATGGTGCTATTTTCAACTTTGTTCTTTGAGGCACATGCTTGAGATTTCAGCGGTCAGTCCTGACAGTTATTGATACGTGTGGAGAAGGTGAAAACAAAGCAGAGTAATGTAAGAATCAATATTTTGAGATCTGATCAGGATCAATCCCTGCTATTTTGATTCAAAGAAATACAAGTGATTTAATTCCCACAAGTAAGCGGGTAATTGTAGCATGAATAGTTTTAATTGATGCTATGTACAGAGTAGATGTATATCTACTTAGGGATTTTATGATTTAAAGGAGCATTAAAAGCATAATTAAAACTTAATTATAAGTGGTTGCATAGTAATCTACCTATTGATTTACCTTTTAAAACATGATCAATGGTTATTATAAGGATCAAAGAAAAATTTTGTCAGCTCGCGTGCACAAGCTTTATTTGAATAATTAATGGTTGGCACACTTGCATGGCTCATTATAAGGAGGAACAATAGCCATATTTCTCATTCATAAATTGCATTTATAAACTAACAATTAAGTTTGAGTCCGAGAGCAACTTGGTCTTCTAGTTCTTATTACTGCTCGGGGATGAGTAAGTCTAGAGAATTTATTAGGCCAGGGTCCGAAGGTGTAGGAGATTGAGTTTGTTAAAATTTGAGGAGAATGCTCTTGGGAATGAAGTTGATACACAGGGAGCTCCTGATACACCAAAGAGTAGAAGGGGATGCAAGAAATTCAAGAAGTACAGTTTCAGGAGTAACTACTACTTGAGGAGCCGAACTGGTTAAGTTCAAAGAGAAAAAGCTGGTGGAATATGAACAGAAGGCAAAGAAAAAGTGCAAGTATCATAAGGCTTATCTAGGAGGATGTAATTCTCCTAGTGAGGTTTCTAATGACCTTGAAAAGACAGTGAGGGTGACACTGACCCAGAGGGTGATTATTATCCCCTCTCCTTGGGTCCATTTGATGATTCTGATGAGGAGGTGGTGATGGTTCCTCTAGTTCCACCATGAGCAAAGCGCGAGCTAGTATCCTCTAAGGACGATGACTTAGAGTGATGACTCTACCCCAATTTTTTTCTAATGACACCATGGCCCTATTGTCAAGATTGTCCTATTTAGTATTCATGTGATTTCTTGTTTCTAGCGTTGACATGGAAATTTTTTAGGCTGGTGTATAAGAGAAGTGCCATAATTCCTAGCGTTGGCAACATGTAGGTTTCTTTTAGGTGGTATGTAGGTTTTTGTTGGGGTTGCTAGTGGAGAATCTTCTTTGGTCAACAAGGATGAGGATTCAATGCCGCTACAACGAACTTTTCCTTTTAAGGAGCTGGCATGTCTTCATATAGAGGATGTGGAATGTGGTCTTTTACTTTTCCATTTTCAGCAATGATTGCATGTAACTAACTGAGAACATCTCAAATTCTGGTGCAAATGATCTTGAAATGAGATGAAATGTAAATGTAATTGAGCCTGGTGCTTGTTACACCCTTATTCTATAAAAGGGATTTCAGGGCTCATTACGGTGGTCATATTTTAAGTCTCAATAGGGTTTTGGGTGAAAGCTAAGCTCAAGAAAGGAACTTTAAGTATATTTTAGATAAATATGCCAATAGATCGTCTTGGGTATAAAAATATTGTATGTAATTGTCTTAAATTAGTTCTATAGAAACTATTGATATAAAAAAAAATATTAGTTTGGAAACAAATACTCTCCTATGTATATTTCTTACAAGTTATGAATGAAAATTCTAATGGTGTTATCATTTTTCTTCAATTGTTCCATTTGAATGTATGATTCTATTTTCAACTTTAACTCAAAGAGTTGATTAAAATGCTTGAACAGGGTTATAGATTTTGTAAGGAATCGTTTAGGATTTGTAAGGAGTGAGCATTTTTAGGCATTGTGAGTTTTCATAAATGCAAAGCGATATGAAAATAGTCCACCTATCTCTAAATTTTTTAGTTCATATATTACTGATTCTTATGTATATTTGACTCCATTGCTCCAATCGATGAGACACTGGTCAATTTGTTAGAAAATCTTGCATAAAAATGAGCAAATAGCACTCTTGGCCATGGATTTAAAATAAGAACAATATTCATTTAAAATATTTTCAAGGAATAGTGTGGGTTAGGAATATCTCTGATTCTTAGCAAGCAAGTAGTCATTCACTTAAAGATCTGCCAAATCTTCAGTGAGATGGGATTTATTTGCAATAAATAGGAATCAATTTGTGTATAAATGCGTTTCTAATTGAATACACTTCACGAAAACATAATTGGGATCACCATCCTAGGTTTCATAGAGCCTGAAGCGAATGAGTAAGGATCACAAAATCCAAAACTCATTGTGTTGGCCACTAACCTTGTAGTTTGTTCACTATAAGAGTTGGCTACTCTAGAGAATTGCGAGGTTTTGCTGGAAAACTAACCAACAAAAATGGTGACTTCGTTGGGGACAACTTTGAATCTCCAGTTGCAGACTCTTATATCATAGAGGCAAGAGTTAGGTGAATCTGGACATTTGGTTCAAATATTAAGACCTGGAAGTATTTCTATTGCAGTGATGTCAAAGAATTTATGTGTGATTATGTTGTGGAGAAGACCTAGAAGGAAATTCATACTCAAAGGAACTTCATACCATTTGAAGTTCGGTCCTCTTTGAAAAGAGGTGGCGACTCTGTCTAAAGAACCTATTGAAGATTCAATTTTTTTTTAGATCTACAATACTTCCAATCAGGAAGAAAACTCTACAACAGCTGCAATATATCCAAGTATTCTTTATATTTTGGTTTTCACAAAGCATGAATTCAGTATATGACAACCATATGGGAAAGTTATTAAAATTTGGTTCCCTATTTAGTGAATAAGCACTAACAAAGGGAAGGGTAATTCTATATACTTCTATATTATTAAGTTGCAAAATCTACTATGAACATGAGGTATAAATTATTTCTAAAAAGAAACTGGGATAAACCTTCTATAGTTGAAAATGATGTTATGAAAATCTTGTAAGGGTATAAGAAGGTATATCATCAATATATATACCTTGGCATAATCCATTTTGCAACTATGGTTTGTAATCATCCCCAGTCAGGTTGTAGAAGAAGTTTTAACTCTGAAAAACATAGAGTTATTAATTTCTTTGGGATTAATGGATACCAATATGTTATTCCATCTAAAATCGGGGAATATCTACCAAGGTTCAGTGGTACAAAGTGTGAATAAAAAAAGCATCTAGAAGAATTCAATAATCTAATGGATGACTTTGAGGTAGATCATGAGGATGTAATCATGAGGTTGTTTGTTTAGTCTCTAAAAGGAGATTCAAGAGATTGGTTCTCTAATTTACTAGCATGCTCTATATATTCTTGGAATGATTTAAAAATAGTGTTCGTAAAGCCATTTGGTGAAAGAATCAGTGCTAATTATTTGCTCAATAAATTTATGAACATTGAGAAAAAAGAGGACGAGCTAGTTCCAACATTTAACAAAAGATTTTCTAAAACATTAAGGGATATTCCTGAGCTCTTAAAGTTAAGTGATGCAATACGTTTGGTTGTTTATTTGAGATATTTTGATATAAAAATGAGC
Organism: Sequoia sempervirens; assembly: GCA_007258455.2. NCBI lineage: Eukaryota > Viridiplantae > Streptophyta > Pinopsida > Cupressales > Cupressaceae > Sequoia > Sequoia sempervirens. Next base: position 175,518,663 of record VDFB02086081.1, on the reverse strand, counting down.
TATTTGCTGAGAGATAAAAATCCCAAAACCTTGCATTAGGCATATGGGATAGCCATGAACATTGAAAACAACCAAAATTATGGAATGCATGAAGGTCATTTGAATACAAGAATTTGCTGCCATGAGACACCAAATGTTGATAAAACTACTAACTGTTCTAATGATGAAACTACAAAGAGGGTCCATATGCAGTCTTATGATTTAGATGAATCTAGTAATCTATTTGAAGAAAAGAGTGGTAATGAGATAATGTATTCATCATTCAGTGTGCTAGAACCATGTAGTTCTAATTACAATATTGCCAGGGTTGAAAATTTTGTCAATAGTGGGCTTGGTGTCATGGGGCCTATTCATGCACATTCAACTCATAAGCTTGATCATGTTGATTGTTATTTTGCTAGTCATAATAGCTTATATGGAATAGAGTTGGGAAATTTTACATCATATGAGGATAACATTAGCATGAGACATGTTGATGACATAAGATCATTCTTAGATGATTAGGTTATGCATTATGATGAAAATTTGAAGCCACTAATTTTGGTTGATAATGTTATGGAGTTTGAAGAGCTTTCTCACCATGACATCTCAAATCATGTGGACATGGAAAAAATTTCTTGATGTTTGTACTAAACAATCTGAGGGTGGGAATGAATTTGAAAGTGTGTCTATCTGCTCTTCTAGTGATTGCAGTGATTTTTAGTGTAATCATGACTTGAAGGATTTGGATCTTTAGGATGAGGAGGCTGAGGCTCTTATGTCAAAAATAAATGTGATGGAAAATCCATTGTTTGATGAGCTTCCATCTTCACTAGAGATGAGAAATGATGACCCTTATTAGTGTAGAGAAAAGCCATTCTTTGAGAATTTTGATGATGCATTTGACACATGGTTAGAATGTGGCATTGAGCAAAAAAATGAACACATTGGTGAGCTCTTTGAGGGTTTTTCTTATGAATGTTTCACATTTAAAATAGGTGCATAGAAAATATAGATGACTATCATGATGCCATCTACTTGCAGGATTATGAACATTTTCAATTTCCATATCAGCTAGAAGGTATTTTTGTAGAGCATGACAATAGAATGCACAACAAGGAGTGTTATTTTCAATATGGAGATATGTCATGTAATGATGATAATTTTTAGATTGTGTCGGATAATACAATACATAATGGCTAGGATTACATTAGCAGTCATATACTCAGAAAAATCAATAAAAATGCTAGTAACATTGTTTGTAATCAGGTAGACCCCAAGGGTATCCACATTTTTTTGCTTGTAAGGAGAAGGCTATGATTGTTGCAATGGTATGATAGAGGTAAATGTGGGTGGAAGGACATCAGTTCTTTTAATAGGTTGGTTTTTGACAGGGGCAAGAATTACCTAAGTTTCAGTGGCCTGGTGCCACCAGTATGCAATTGAAGCTTGATCAAATTGAAGAATGCATATTCAAAATTTGCATCTCAGGAAAAGGTTTCAGATGAAGTGGAGATTGGATCTTCCTTTTCAGGGTTCTAGGTCCTATGTAAAAAATTGTATATATTTTGGTTTATTTATTTATTTATTTTGCCTTTTTTCCTAGTCTGCTTCACCCAATGATTTTGGGATCTCACCATGCCTACGAGAGGCATGTGTCCCCAATAGGAGCCACTGATGGAACCCCTTAAAAAACTTCTTGGTTCCACCCTAAAATTGTGCAAAATATGGCTTAGGCCCTCATTTTTTATTTTAGGTCATATCCTCATCACTATGATAGGGTTTTATATTCATAAAACTTCCCAAAATTGGCCTATGAATCAAAAAACCCCTGATCATTTTAAAATTGCATTGACCTGGTATTCCCGGTTTTCGGTCACTTAATTTACCACTTATTCCATTAAATTTGTGTATTCATTGGCCCCTTGCGTTTAGGTTCATTAGTCTGCTTGGTCCTTTTAAGCGTCAAATTTTCCTATGGTTGAGGCTTGATTTTAATATTTTAAATCCTTAACCTTTGTTCTTATGGGTCACTATCTTGTTTTCCTAGAGATGGCCCCCTTTTTATGATTAAATTTTGTGGCATGTGTAGAAATGGAATTTTATGCTGGTCATCCAATCGTGGGGAATTAATCCCAGTTGTTCCCCATATGCCCGCGCTGGATTGTTTCTTCCTATTTTATTCACATGTGTTGGCGGGCTTCGACCACGTGTCATGTATATTGGTGGGCCCGGTCTCCTTGGTGAAAAAACATGGCACCATTCAAAGAAGATCAAAGGCTATAGGATTGAAGAGGTGGCCACATCTCTATCAATCCCCATGCGCTCATCTTGAATTATTTCATGCTATTTTAAAGACATGAGCTAGTGGGCAATGGCCACGTAGTACTACCAGATGGTGGGACCAATATCTCCAGAAGGGCAGTGGATGTAGTATGAAGGAAGATCAACGAAGGACATCACGAAATATGTTCTCATCTATACCATTCCCCACACACCCATCTATTTACAACAATAAGGAAAGGTAGTCACATGGGCTAGTGGGCGAAGTGACACTTGCCATTTTTGTGGGACCCACTAAGCTTTGAGGATGAAGGTTTTTTTTTAAAGAGATGAAATCGACGGTCGATGGCAGGTGACGTGGGCTAATATTGACCACTCCCTACCATCCCGTGAGGGCCCTGCCCATGTCCTATATCTTGCAATGGGAAAGTGGTCAAGTGCCATGTGTGGACTTTCTAAAAGGCTCTGGTGGGCTCTAATAAAGTTAGAATACTTCTAAATTAGGCCGAGAAGGTACTATTTCTAAATGGAGCCATTTTCAACTTTATTCTTTGAGGCACATGCTTGAGATTTCAGTCGTTAGTCTTGACAGTTATTGATATGTGTGGAGAAGGTGAAAACAAAGCAGGGTAATGTACGAACTGATATTTTGAGACCAGATTAGGATCAATTCCTGTTGTTTTGATACGAAGAAATACAAGTGATTTAATTCCCACAAGTAAGTGGGTAATTATAGCACAAATAGTTTTGATTGATGCTATGTACAAAGTAGATGTATATCTACTTAGGGCTTTTCTGATTTAAAGGAGCATTAAAAGCACAATCAAAACTTAATTATAAATGGTTGCATAGTAATCTACTCGTTGATTTACCTTTTGAAACATGATAAATAGTTAAGATTAAAAGGATCAAAGCAAATTGTTGTCAGCTTGCTCGCACAAGCTTTCTTTGAAGAATTATTGGTTGGCACACTTACATGATTCATTATAAGGAGGGTCGATAGCCATATTTCTCATTTAAAAATTACATTTAGAAACTAACAATTAAGTTTGAGTTTGAGAGAAAAAGTCTTCTGGTTCTTATTACTGAGAGGATGCGTAAGTCTAGAGAGTCTATTAGGCTGATCCGAAGGTCTAGGAGATTGAGTTTGCTTGAATATGAGGAGAATTCCCTTGAGAATGAAGTTGATACACAAGGAGGTCCAAATACACCAAAGAGTAGAAGGGGATGTAATAAATTCAAGAAGTATGGTGTCAGGATTAACTATCGTCTGAGGAGCCGAACTGTTTTAGAAGAACTAGTCAATTTCAAAGGGAAAAAGATGGTGGAATATGAAAAGAAGGCAAAGAAAAAGTGCATGTATCATAAGGATTATCTAGGAGGACATAATTCTCCTAGTGAGGTTTCTAATGACCCTTCAGACAGTGAGGGTGAGACGACCCAGAGGGTGATTATTGTCCCCTCTCCCTGGTACCATATGATAATTTTGATGAGGAGGTGGTGATGGTTCCTCCAGTTCCACCACAAGCAAGGTGTGGGCTAGTATCCGCTGAGGCTGATAACTTAGAGTGACGACTTTTCCCCATATATTTTTTTTTGTGACACCATGGCCCTATTGTCAAGATTGTCTTATTCAACATTCATGTGATTTCTTGTTTCTAGCGCTGACGTGGAAATTTTTTGGGCTAGTGTATAGGAGAAGTGCCAAACTTCCTAGCGTTGGTGGCATGCAGGTTTCTTGTAGGTGGTATGTAGGTTTTTGTTGGGGTTGCTAGTGGAGAATCTTCTTTGGTTAGCAAGAATGAGGATTCAATGCTCCTGCAACAAACTTTTCCTTTTAAGTCTGGCATGTCTTCATACAGAGGATGTGGAATGTGGTCTTTTACTCTTCCATTTTTTGCAATGATTGTATGTAACTAACTGAGGATGTCTCAATTTTTTTTGCAAATGATCTTGAAATGAGATGAAATGTAAATATAATTGAGCCCGATGCTTGTTGCTCCCTTATTCTATAAAAGGGATTTTAGGGCTCATTACGATGGTCAAATTTTTAAGTCTCAATAGGGTTTTGGAAAAAAGCTAAGCTTAGGAAAGACACTTTAAATATAGTTTAGATAAATAGGCCAGTAGATCATCTTGGGTATAAAAATATTGTATGTAATTGTCTTAAATTAGTTCTATAGAAACTACTGATATCAAAACAAATCTTAGTCTAGAAACAAATACTCTCCTATGTATATTTCTTACACCGGGTTATGAATGAAAATACAAATGTGTTATCATTTGTCTTCAATTGTTCCATTTGAATGTATGATTCTATTTTAAGCTTTAACTCAAAGAGTTGATTAAAATGCTTGAAGAGGGTTATATATTTTGTAAGGAATTTTTTAGGATTTGTAAGGAGTGTGTTTTTAGGCATTGTGAGTTTTCATAAATGCAAAGCAGTATGAAAATAGTCCACCTATCTCTAAATTGAGTAGTTCATATATTATTGATTCTTACATATTTGACTTCATTGCTCCAATCAATGAGACACTGGTCAATTTGTTAGAAAATCTTGCATAGAAATGAGCAAATAGCATGCCTGGCCATGGATTTAAAATAAGAACAATATTCATTTAAAATATTTTCAAGGAATAGTGTGGGTTAGGAATATATCTAATTCTTAGCAAGTAAGTAGTCATTCACTTAAAGATCTACCAAATCTTCAGTGAGATGAGTTTTATTTGCAATAAATAGGAATCAACCTAGGTGTATAAATGTGTTAGTAATTGAATACACTTCACAAAAACATAATTGGGATCACCCTCCTAGATTTCACAGAGCCTAAAGTGAAGGAGTAAGGATCACAAAATCCTAAACTCGTTGTGTTGGCCACTAACCTTGTAGTTTGTTCACTATAAGAGTTGGCTACTCTTTAGAGAATTGCGGGGTTCTGATGGAAAAATCACCAACATGTTTAAGAGGTGGGACTTCTTGTGAGTAGGGGCTCTCACCCGCAGGGGACTAGTCTCACCCTTGCTCGCCTTAGGTACCAAGGTACGGGTTGGTGGGCTGCTGGGTTGGGTCGTGGGGATACCCCTGTAGTATAAAAAAAAAATGGGTTGGTGGGTTGGGTTGTGGGGATACCCCTATAGTACCAAAAAAAATAACTTAATTTTTTTTTTTAATTTAAAAATATAAGTTTAAAAAAGTTAAAAGAAAAATAATTCAATAGTTGTTTTTTCTTTAATTATATAATTTTTTTTTTACTATTTTGGAAAATTTGATCGTTGAGATAATGGTCTTGCATCCTTCTCTACAATTTTATACCATTGATTTTCAAAATCAAATCATTCACCTCATATAGAAAAATATTATATTTTTTAATATTTTTAAAAAATTGAAGATTTCAATGGTGTTGCATCTTTCTCTACAATTTTGAACCATTAATTTTCAAAATCAAGTTGTTCACTTCATATAGGAATGGATGTAAATATTTAAATACATCCATTTAATAGATATCAATGAAGGCAATCCTTTAAATTGTTGAGTGTAAAGCCCAAATGTTGCCCTTTCATTTTCGTCTGCCTTGAAGAGAACATTATATATTATTTTCTTTGGTGATAGACGATGATGTATTGTATTCCTATTGTTGCAAATAATAAGAACTATTTGCCCTGCTTTTCTCGTAGATGTAGCTAATCTTTGATGAACCACGTAATTTTGTTGTTATTGTTGTTTATTCCTTTTGTGTATTGTTGCTCTGATTTATTTGATATATGAAAGAACAATGATTAGACTTCACACTCAACATAAATAACACATTTAATATATAAACCAAACATCTTTTCAATAAATTAATTTAAACTATCTAAACTAATATTTATTTAACCTATATATTTCAATAGATGCGTTTTCTGGCCTTTCAACTTGAAATTATACGAGTATAAAACCTAGCCCAAACCATGGGTTAACTCCCCATTAATCAAGCAATAGTGTGACGTCACAAATACCGTCTGGGCCGGTGGGAGGTGGCCTGAAGTTAGAGTCAAATAATCTTGTCTTTCACGTATGGCGGTTTGGGTCGTTTATATTTTCCAGAGCACATGACAGACGGACGGACAGGATACAGGCCCGAGTTAAATCCAAGGCAGGGCGGTTTTTTCAAAGATACGGTTAGGCCGGCGCTTCTGTGGGTATAAAGAACAATCCTGCCTTCCCATGAATACCTGACTGAGTTTTGTGTGCAGAGAAGAGAAGAAGAGAGGAGAAGAAATGGGTCATGATTGGGCACCAGAGATAATCGGGACAATTCTGTTCGTAGTGCTGTCGCCGGGGCTGCTGTTCCAAATTCCTGCCAAGGGCCGATTTATAGAGTTCTGCAACTTTCAGACCAGTGGCCTCTCTATTTTTATACATACCCTTATTTTCTTTGCCCTCATGTGTATATTTCTTATTGCGATTGGAGTTACTATAATCATTGGCTGAACCATGCTTTCAGCTCCTGATTTTGTTCTTTCATTTTGTAATTTCTACATATTTATCTAATATATTTGGATATGTATTGAAAAGGTTGTAATTTAATTGGTGAAGGTTGAATAATTTTAATGGATTGGATCTTGTCCTTGTGATCATTTTGAGAAAGGACAAAGGACGATTATTGATTTAGATGTGTTCTATCATAGAGTTGTTATTTCTGTATGGTTTTGATCAGATCATTCTACTTATGACAGTTTAAACCAGGGACTACTTCTAATTTAGATGTTTTTTCTTTTTTTGCTTTTTCATAATGTTATAATCCTTATAGGTTTAGAGATTCGTGGATATCTATGATATTTTATAATGTTATAATCTCTTTTATATAAAGAGATGTGTGGATATCTATATGAATCAATTTTTTTTATTGAAAAATAAAAAAAAAATTATATATATTTATACTTTAATATGTTTTTTAACATTTCAAGTTTTATTTGTAAGTTTTTCACAAATCATTGAATATTTGTTAAATTTTTTATTGGTAATAGAAGTGAATCAAGTTTCAATACACTTTTTCTTGTTTAGTTAAAAAATTGATCACGAAGTGTGATCTCTCAAACGCTGATGCAAAATTTTTTACACAATCTACCTAATCCAGAAATCAGAGAAAATAAACATTATGAATTGTAGAAACTTGATATCCTTAAAAAATTGATATTATTTTGTGTTATCTCTATTAATGAAAAGCCAATACCCATTTTGTGAATTGCATATATTATTGAATTGAATTAATTAATAGATTGCATATAATTTTTACTCAATTTATTATTATATAATTTTCCTGACCTAACATACATAATTTGGAATTTTACATATTTAACTAAAAGTGATTAGACTGTGAAGAAACTGTGCTCTGTAAGCTGTGTATACAATGGTTTTTTGAATTTTTCTTGCAGTTTTAGAAGTTGCATTTCTTGTGATCGAGCAGGTTGTGGGAAGAGTTGGTGAGAAAAAAGTGTTCAGATTTAAATTTGATTGGCAAGCAGGTTTTGATGGCAATTTTTTTTAATAAGTATTTTTGTGTTTTCTTATATAAATTGTTTAAAATTTGGAAAAAAATTATTATTTTTTTATTGGAAGTTAAAGTTTGTTTGAGTGTTTGGAAGTTAAAGGTAATTTTGAGTTGTGGAAGCTCAAAATGGAAGACATGCTCGTAGACCATGGCCTATGGGCTGCTATTTCTGGAACCAAACCACTAGGCATGAAACAAGAAGATTGGGATCTCATGGTTAGGAAAGCCAAGGGTCTTATTAGACTCTGTTTGGATAATTCTGTTCTCTTGAATTTCCATGAAGAGAAAACTTTTTCCTCTCCATGGAAGAAGCTTGGTGATGTCTATCGAGCTAAATCCCTAGTAAACAAACTTTTCCTGAGAAAGAAGATATATTCTCTAAAAATGGAAGATGGAGGATTTGTTGTAGCTCACTTGAATTCTATTAACATGTTGGTTGCACAACTGGGTTCCATTGAAAACAAAATAGATGAACAAGACCATTGCATGATCCTTTTGTGTTTGTTTCCAGACTCTTGGGATCACCTGGGAATGGCTATTGGAAGCACTACTTCCACCTTCAAGATTGATGAGGTTGTTGCCTCATTACTATATGAAAATATGCGAAGGAAGTCTTCTGAGATGACCAAGGAGGCCCTTACAGTTTGTGGCAGACCAAAAGAGAGAAGCAAAAAGAAAGACAAGAAATCTAAGTCAAAGTCTCTAGGGAGATCAAAGTCTTCTAGTAAGAAGTCCAAGGAAAAATGTTGGAATTGTGGTGAAACTGGTCACATTCAAAAAGATTGCAAGAAGGAGAAGAAGAGAAAAACAAGTCTTTCTCCGATTATGAATATGAGAAATCATCCCAAGATGATGGAGAAGCATTTATTGTAGCCTTGGCAACCCATGCATCAGATGATGTGCAGTTGATAGATTCAAGTGCATCCTTTCACATGACTTCTCATAGAGATTAGTTTTCAAAGTATGAGGAGTTCGATGGTGGAGAGGTGTACTTGGGTGATGACTCTCACTTGAAGATTGTTGGTCATGGAAGAGTCAAAATTAGATTTCCTGATGGAAGAGTGAAGGGGATTAATGGTGTTTGCATATCCCAAGTTTGGCACGAAACCTACTTTCGGTAAGTAAATTGAATGATTTAGTAGTGCAAGTTGTTTTCTCTGGTGGTGGATGCAAGATGACTAGAGGAGCTATAGTGTTTGCTAAGGGTGTTCATATTGGCACTTTGTTTTAGCCTGATGCATGCACTGTATAGTGCAATAGTTCTTTTGATGTACTAAAGAAGAGACCTTTGGATTCTTCATCCTCACCATCAAATTGTGTAGAGAAGAAGTGTGTCGCAGCTACATCCACTGGTTGTGCATTTTGGGTACCTAAGGGTGCTCATTCCATGGAAATGAAGCTTCTTGCAATGAAGACAATGTTATGGCACCAACAACTTGGTCACATTGGTGAGAAGGGTCTTAGAACCCTAAAAAATAAGAGCCTTTTTGAAGGCCTTGATGATTGTAATCTCGAGTTTGACTTTTGTGAACATTATGTATATGGAAAACAACACTATGTTTCTTTTTGCTCTAATTCTCGTAAGTCTTCTAGGGTTTTGGACTATGTACATTCAGATTTTTTTGGTACTGTAAATGTTCCTTCATTGTCAAAATCTGTATATTTTTTCTTTCATAGATGATTACAATAGGACATTTGTTTATTTTCTTAGAAGTAAAGATGAAGTCTTTAGTTGGTTTAAGGAGTTTAAGGCCTTGGAAGAAAATCAGACTAGCAGAAAGATTAAGTGTTTGAGAACTGATAATGGTGGCGAGTTTTGTTCCATAGAGTCTGACAAGTTCTGTAAAGAGCATGGGATTGAGAGACATAAGACAACTCCCTACACTCCTCAACAAAATGGAGTTGCAAAGAGGATGAACAGAACGATGATGGAGAGGGCTAGGACTATGTTGAGTGGTGCTAGCCTTGAACAAATATTTTGGGTTGAAGTGGTAGCCACTACATGTTATTTGATCAATAGATCTCCTACATTAGTGCTTGTCGGTAAGGCACCCATGGAGGCATGGTTTGTTAAAAAGCCTTCGATGAGACATCTCATAGTATTTAGTTGTGAAGCTTATGTTTATGTTCCAATTGAGAAGAGGTCAAAGTTGGAGAACAAGGTTGTTAAGTGTATCTTTATTGGCTATGGTGTCAATTTGAAAAGGTACAAGCTTTGGTATCCAGCAGCACAAAAGGTTCTCTACAACAAAAGTGTGATCTTCAGAGAGATGAAACCTTCCTCTATTGAGCTACAACTAGAGAAAGAGGAGAAACAAAAGAAGGAGGTGGTTCAAATTCCACCTACTATGAAGAAACAAGAACCAAGTGCTCCTGTTGGACTTGATGATGAGGAGAGCTCAAGTAGCTCTGAAATTTTTGAAGAAGGAGAACCTCAACTTCAACCTTTGAGGAGGTCTACATGAGTTAGGCGAAATCCAGAAAGGTTTGGTTGCTCATTTTTGGATTCCAATTGCATCTTTTTCTTGATTACTAATACTAATGAGCCTAAGATGATTAGAGAGGCATTGGGTATGAATGATTCAGATTCTTGGATGCAAGCCATGGATGAAGAGATGGATTCATTAAAAAAAACAAGACTTGGAACTTGATACCTTTGCCTGATGGACGTAAACCTATTGGTTGTAAATAGGTTTTCAAGAAAAAGTGTGGTCCTGATGGCAATATTGAGAAACTTATAAGGTGCGGTTGGTCGCTAAGAGGTATTCCTAAGTGGAGGGAATTGATTATGGGGAGATATTCTCTCCTGTAGCAAAGTTGACATCTATCTGGACTCTGTTGTCACTTGCAACAACATATGAATTAGAAGAGGAATAGATGGATGTGAAGAGAACATTCCTTCATGGTGATTTGGAGGAAGAAATTTACATGTCAAAGCTAGAGTATTTCATTGTAAAAGGTAAATAAAATTTGGTTTGCAAATTAAAGAAGTCTCTTTGTGGTTTGAAACAATCTCCTAGAATGTGGTATCAAAAGTTTGATACCTATGTGTTATCATTGGGATTTCAGAGATCTAAATTTGACCATTGTGTATACTTTAAAACTGATGATGATCACATTCTCATTATTGTCCTATACATAGATGATATGTTGTTTATTGGGAATGGTAAGAGTATGATTTCAAATTTGAAGTTTCAATTGTCAATACAGTTTGAGATGGAAGACCTAGATGCAACTAGGTACATTCTAGGAATGGAAATCACTAGAGACAGAGCTAATAGAAAACTTTGTTTAAGCTAGAGAAAGTATGTGAACTCCGTGTTGGAGAGATTCAACATGGTAGATTGCAGAGAGTTAGTTGTTCCTGTGATGCAAGGAATGAAGCTTTCTGTGAATGATTATCCAAAATTTACTATTGAGATGGAGGACATGACCAAAGTACCATATGCAAGTGCAGTTGGTAGTCTGATGTATGTGATGGTGTGTATGAGACCAGACATTTCCCAAGTAGTGGGAGTCCTTAGCCGTTTTATGGCTAATCCTGGATGGGTGCATTGGGATGCTATTAAGAGAGTGTTCAGATATTTACGGGGCACTTCTAAGTATGCCTTGTTTTTTCATGGTTATCCTACTAGACCTCAAAATTTAGTGAGCATTCAAGGATATGTGGATTCAAATTGGGTATGTGATATTGACAATAGAAGATCCACCCACATGGTTATGTGTTTATGATGTTTGGTGGTGCTATCAGTTGGATGAGTAAGTGGAAAGTTGTAGTTGCATTGTCCATGATAGAGGCAGAGTATATGGTAGCCACTCATGCATTTAAGGAAGCCATTTGGCTTAAGATATTATGTTTTGATATTGGTTTAGATGTAGGTCATATTATTGTTTGTTGTGACAGTCAAAGTGTTATTTGTCTAGCAAAGAATCATGCATTTCATGCTAGAACAAAGCACATAGATGTTTAGTATCATTTTGTTCATGATATGGTAGAAGATGGAAAGGTGAACCTAGAAAAGGTTGACACTTTGGTGAATTTTTTAGATGCACTAACAAAACTAGTGAGCACAAAGAAGTTTAAATGGTGTTTCAATTCCATGGGCCTTGGGGCCCTAAGCAGATGATTTTGTATGACTCTTGGCAAGTCTTCGACAAATAGGAGAATGTTGGAATTACGGTGTCTCAACCTTAGGGTCCTAACATTGATTTATTTGATGTAATTTAATGTATTTATTTTTATTATTTAAATGCCTATGGTGTCATGCCACTAATTGAGACCCACTAGCTAGGTGGCATCCTCGTTGGAGGTGACAGGATGACACATCATCATCCCAAGTGGACATAGGCATCCCACTTTGGAATCTATGACATATGACAGATTCTATGATGTGTCATACGGAATCTTTGAATGCATGGGTGAAAGTTGGGGCCTAAGTTGGGTTATATGACAAGATGTAAGAGAATCAACTAGTTTTAGTTAGTTATGACAGATTCTCTTACATCTATAAGTGTTGTCAGCTATGAAAAATTCTATGAAATTTGTAAGATGTGTAAGGAATTTATCATAAGCTATTTTTAGCATATTCTAGGTGTACAAGCTTGGAAGAAGACTATATACATGTTTGACAGGTGTAAGGGGTGTAAGGGAATATTAAACATGTGTCCAAATGCATGTCTAAGGCATTGAAAGTTGAGCCTTTTGGATTTGGATGCCCCTCACCTTCTAGATGCTTCTTGAAGCTTGTATCACTCTATTTATCAAGTTCCTTGAGTTGTAGAATGTATAGTTTGTTTGTAGGTAACAAAGTGCTACCAATATCACTCTAGAATAGGTGTTTATTTGAAGCACTTGTAGAAGAAGGCTATGCACTTGGTGATGTATTATAACACTCCTATTTGAAGTAAGGAAATGGTATTGTGCTTTTGGAGGGTGGGATTTTTTACCCAAAAGGGTTTTCCCCATGGTAATTTTGGTGTCATTGTTTTATGCATTGTTACTGTTCTATTTCCATTATTCTCTATGTGTATCTCATATTGTAACAACATAAGGTGTTAATTTTTTTTTGTAACTCTCTCCTGCTTAGATTAGTGTTAGAAGTTGTTTCCACTCACCTGACTTCCTTTTAGTAATAAGTAATAAATATATGAATATGAGGTAAGCATGTCATATTTAATTAAATATGTTACTAGTCAATGTACAACATTTTAGAAACTTTGAGTACAATATAATTGCAATTATGTTGTAATGCATGAGAATAAAATCATTATAAATGTTCCAAATGATTTAATAGAAAAGGCCCAAAAGACCCCAATAAAATCAATGGGAAAGACAACGGAAGTATGGGCAATACCTCTAAATTCAATTCTTTGAGACAAAACTAGGTGGAACAAGAAAGTACAATAAACGGAAACAAATAATAAATGTGTATACCAATATGCAAATCTTGGGGAAAAAATCATTGATTTCTTATAACATTAAAAAGAAAAATAATTAGGTACGGTAGCTTAAGAGCTAGAAAAGAACTATGCAATGGGACCATTAGACAATGGAATCCCAAATGCATGTTTTCTCATCCCAAAAAAAATCAATTTTAAACACCCAAAATTGGGGAACCCATTTGCGCTAGGAAATCAATCTCCACAATGTATCCAACATCTACAACCATTTCTAGTACAAAATGGACTAGATTTATCATTCTCACATCACAACCATATATATTAAAATATTTATTTTAATTATTTAGTGTTTGCAGAGGGAGGAGTAGTAGATATTCTTCCTATTCTTCTAGTACTCCTTGATCCTTCAATTGCACTCTTTTCTGCTTTAGCTCTTGCTCTTGCATACTCAACCTTTTCATTTGATAGATCCAAATATTGTGCATATACATCTACCATCTTTTCAACATTTTTCCTCATCACAAGTTTTTTCTGCTTCAAATGTTCTTCCATGTATTTTTCTTCATATGTTCCAAACCTTGTTTCATCTACATCCTTTGGACTCTTCAATAGAACATTTGCATAGCCAATAAGTTATGCCTATGTTACCTCATAGCCTAACTCAGGAACCCAAATAGTCTATGGTTCTACTACCTCCATAATACAATAATCTATAGATACAAGAAAAGTTATCTCATCTTTGTATTTGTCAAAAATACTCCTTGGAATCCTTTGCCTCTCATGCATTATTTTCTGGAAAACAAAAAAGAAAGCAATAAGTGCATCATCCTGTGCATTAGTGTCTCCAAGGCTCCTCATGTAATCAACAATTTGATGTGCCACATGCCTTCCAATTATCGGAGCCTCCTTCAAAAAGTAGAAGAGAAAGCACATATCCAGTGTGCCATACTTAAAACATATATTTCCTCTTCTTGATATCCTTTAGGTTTTCCATTAGGTTTTTCCTAAGCAACTCATAGAGGTCATAATCAACACCCTTTTCTACCATGTCCTATCACCCAGGTGCCACATGAATTGTGGTGGTAGAAATTAAGTTGTATCGATTGGTGTAGTAAATTTTATAACCAATGGCCATGACAACATACCTAACAACAAGGTTTCTAATAGGATTTACAGTAAGGGCTCTCTGATCAAATTTTGCACCTATTTGAACTCCATTATGTATCTTTATTTTTGACAAATTTTAAAACTGGAACTGTTCTAATGGAGCATACATCGATGATCTTACTTATCACCTCCTTAGTGATCATGTGTGGAATATTAGTCCAAATTAATTGATCATGAATTCTACTCAAGGCCAATCTAATCCACTTGTTATCATAGAAAAAGTTAGGGAACCATTCCCACACATCCAGTTTCTTCTCGACTAGGGCTTTGTAGTTTAGCTTTAGGGTGAAGTTTTCATCAACTAATTCATTTCCCCATACATCCCTTAACTTTCCAGGAGAATTCTCATCCCTTTTTCCATGAATTTATGCCCTAATATCCTCGATTGGTAGGACCCCATACATAATGTGTGAAAAAGCTCCTAGAGGGTCATCTTCTATGGCTCTAGCAGGATATCTCTTGAACTAGGGTTGGGGCTTCTCTAAAAATTCTATAACCTTCGGTGTAGCCATTGCTAAATGTATTAAAACTTATTTCAAACACAAATTTTTGAAAGCTAGGGCACATAGGATTCAATAAATAACTTTTTTCTTTGTTTTCCAAATTAGGGTTTCAATGCTCAACAACTTTGAATTGCTTTGAATGCTTCAAATTTTCATTTTTTTTGCTATATTCTCCTTTGAATTCATTTGGTGAAATTAATTTTCCTTAGAAAATTTACTTTTAACTCTTCAAATTGACCTAATTCTACAATAAATGCTTCAATTCATAAAGTTGGCAACTCTAAAACTGTATGTACAACCAACTTCTAAAGCTCTATAATCTTTAGCATTGCAATATTTTCTTCTACAATTTTCATTAATAGATCAAGCATGTTGTTCTTCATCACATATCTTCATGTTGTAGGTTCAACACCTCTTTTTTGGAAGGAGACAAAAGATATGCATTAGTGCTCCCCCTAAGCCACAACTCTTGGCTTAGTTTCCTGAGGAGAAAAATTTGCACCAGAGGGTGGAAAAGATTCTCCCTTGTCTTTTGTCTCTTCCTTCTTTCTCCAAATCTTTTCCATCTCCTTTACTTCAATTGGATCAACCTTTTTGAAAGGTTCATTTCCCTTTATTGGATTATCCTTATGTTTCTTCTTCTACAAAACTTAGCAATATGTCCAAGTCTATTACAAGTGTGACGTACAACATTATTTTGAACAAAATTCCTTCCATTCATCCTAGATCTGCATTAATTAGCCTTGTGTCCAAATCCATAGCATGTATAACAGTTACCATTGAAAGGTTGAATCATTCTACCATTGTTATATGCATTCATCATTTAACTTCTGCACTCACTTGCTCTATGTCCAAAATTATTCAGGTAAAGCATTGACTAGTAAAGGATGAAATATTTTGATCCATTTTGCTTCTACATTCCATTGCTCTATGTCTGGATATTTTTTCCAAGAATAACAAAAACCATTGAAAGGTGGGTACCTATGAGTATTTGGTTGTCTAACTAGGGGTCTTCTAGAGCATTGTTTCTTTGACTCTAGATCTTACCACTGTTCTTCTTGTCTTCATTCTTCTCTGGTTCATTGATCTTATTTTCTGCATTAGGTTTATGATCTAATTTTGAGCTTTCACCTTTTTCAAATCCTAAACCATCTTTATTTTTGGATGCTTTCTAACCTGCAATCAACTCATCAAGAATTGTAGAGCTTGTCTTGAATTTATCGTCATGAATTCTTACTTTCTCCATATTTGATCTTAGGTTTACCACTTCTTCTTCAAGCCTCATGCATTCATCATATTTGTTTTTCACCATTGCATTTAGACATTCCTCAATTATTTTCCTTTCTTCAACTTGCACTTTCAATCTAGTGACATTTGCACTTTCATGTTTCAAGTGTTCACTGAATTCCTTAAGCATTTCTCTAAAATTCTTGATTTTCTATCTCAATTTTATGATGCATTCATTTTCTTCTTTAACATTTTCTTTCAAATCTTTAGTTTCACCTTCAACTTTGTCAGGATCTTCACTTGAGCAACCTTGATTTCTCCATCTTTTTCAAGCATACAATCTTCTTCTATGTATCCAATGGTAGGAATCTCTTTAGGAAGAATAGGAAGCTTTCTATCAGCCATGTGTTCTATCTCCAAGATCTTCCCAAAGAGGGCAAGCTCCTTCTAGGGAACCAAGCTCTAATACCAATTGTTGAACACTCAAAATACTAAGAGGGGAGGGGGGTGAATCAGTATTATATTAAACCATTCAAACATTATCCATCCAAATACCAAAGAATATTCAACATTTATAAGGAAAGAAAGCATGAAAACATCCACAACATCATATAACACATGGACACCAAGATTTTTACATGGAAAACCCAAAATGGAAAAAAAACACGATGAGGGTTAGCTCACAATATATTATATAACCGTTATAGTATATTACAGAAGTTCTCACTGCAAGTGGGCTCACTATCCAAGTGGACTCACTACCCATAGAGAAAAAGATAGAATAAAGAAGGTGGATCACAACGTATTTTGAACTATTACAAATTGCATCTACAATATGCAGGGATACAATTCCAATGAAACACAACAAAAAAATTTGCACTAATATGGACCAATGCTCTACTCTGCTTTGCATTCACGCACTTTACAAATCAACTTGCATTGCTTTTCTCAAATTCATATCACACACAATACATGTCACATCTCTATCTCCACTCTCATCCCAAAACACAAAAAACAATCCATCATATATATTAGTATCAAGTGTAACATCAATTAGATCGGCCTAATTGAATGTAACACATAAAAGTATAAATTTTCAACTCTAATGTTCATTATCATCCATAACACATTCCTTAATTCAAATATCAAAATACCTTAAGATAGGTTAGCATGGAATTAAAATAGATCCCACATAAAAGGCTCAACACATTAATACTTTGCATACTCATCAAACATGTTAGGTTGGCACACCATAGGACCTAAACAAAAATTCTTCAACTGCTCATCCAATTCACAACAGATGGATATTAAATCATGATACCATCTAGAATTCACACTCATTTTACATTTGGCAACTCGTCTTCAACACTACAACATTAGAGTCTCATCCGCGGAGGAGTGCAAAATCTCCCACACCAACACATTATACAAAAAATGACTGTATTATGCCAGTCAGAACTCTGTCATTCATATATCTCAGAATACTTCACCAAATTAGATTAAATCTTGGATTTAGATTCTTCTATCAACCACAAAAATTAGAATAGACTTAGAAAAATATTCCTTTATAGAGTGGTGTAGACCTAAAAACTAATACATTGTTATGCAAATGACTTCCACAACACCTCAAAACACGTTAGGATTAATCAAAATGATCCACAACAATGTTGACATCAATGACAACACTTTGTTACACTGTTATGAACTTTCTCCATGCTCATGTTGCCAAATAACATCATCAATGGCAATCTCCTCAAACTTCCAACAAGAGCATCCCAACACCACTAGAATCGTGAAAAATAGAGAAACAAGTCAAAATTTATGAGCTCAAGGATGAAAGCAACACCTCTAAATTCAATAGGTTGTAGAATGCACTAGTAACAAAAAATGGTGATTAAACTCACACCATTGGAAAGTTCACGGAACCACCTTTACAACAATATCTCATTCACTCAATTTTGATATTGTACACCCATGTTATGGCCAAAAGAAAAAAAAACCTCCTTTAGGGCATAAAGAGAGTTTGAAGGGCCCCTACCAATAGGTCGTACTATTGATGTCATGCTAATGTCAGCATGATGTTAGCAAAATATTCCCTGTTCTTGAAAAAAAATGACCCTTGCAAGAAAACAATAGTGGCCAATATATTCCTTATTCAAACAGAATATTCAAAATAGATTCTTTGGTAGGGAAAAAATTGTTCACCTACCAAAAAATGAAGTTGCTAATAATAAATCCTAGCCGGAAGGTTGTGCAAAGCTTACTAACAACACATAAAAGTTGTTGGTTGATGGGATTTTATAGTCACCATGATGACATTGGGAACACTGCCCTGTAGGGTTACAGATTCGTAGGGGAAGGTACCTTGTGGGTATCTTCAAAATTTAATCTGCCCCCATTTAAAACTTGCATTTTTTTTAAATGTTTAATAAAAGAAATTTAAAAAAAAACATAGACTTTTTTGTGTCTTTTCTTGATTTGCATGCACGAGGTCGTACAGGGGTTGTACGGGCCCTTGTGCAAAAAAAATGCCTCAAAAGCTTTTGATGGGGAATATGGGAAAAATTATAGTCAAAATTTATTGAATTGATCTCCTAAATCCAACAATGAGGTCCTTTTTGTGCCAAAATGCTCTGAAATTGTTGCTACCCTCCAAACTAGGAAAAAAACAACAGCTTCAAACCCTTGTAGATCTGACCTTAGGAATCCAATTTAGGGAAAAAAAAGGGTAAAACTAACCTTTTTGACAACTTTGAATCCAATGGAAGACTCTGTTTTGGTCTCAGATACACCAAAATTTTGTCCACCTCTAAAATTTGTAAAAATAGCAAAGGGGATTTCAGATTTGAATCTTGCAACCCTTGTTGAAGAAAAACCTTATAAATCAAGAAGGGGTTCACCAAATTCACACTTTGATACCATGTTAGAATTGTAAAAAACATGAGTAGGATCAAACATTGAACAAAGACACCTTCCATGCAAGAGAGTCAAATAATAATATTCAATATTCCTCAACAAGAAAAAGCTACAAAATTCAAGAGAGAAAGAGAAAATCTCAAGAGTTCAAGTATTACAAGGCATCAAAGGTATGATAGCTCAAGGGTAGAATAGAGATAATACAATGAGGGTTGAGTGCTATATAGGAGAAAACCTAAATGATAAAGGGATTAGATCATGATAAGTGTCAACATCTCATGCAGTGAGACAAAATGATCTATCTTTAGTTAACATAGTAAATCACTCCTAAGTTTAGCTGAAGTGCATGAGAATAGATTAAACTAATAATTAATTACAAGTTAATTAATTATTAGCTATTGCATGATTACTCTAACAAAACTTAGGATGAAAGATTAATTTCCCTTGTCAAGGTTAGGATGATGATGACTAATGAATTCTTTTCGAGGATTAATGGTATAGATTATGTTAATTGGTTGTTGATATTGAGGGTAATAAAGCTTATATTTTGTTGCAGTAAGTATGTTGGAACATTGGGGGTTGTTTGTATGGTTAATAGATGGATGGGTGACTAGGTATTGTGGGTTGTTGGTATTCTTAATAGATGAATGGGTGACTAGGGATTGTTGATTGTTCGAAGGAGGGTAGATGGATGACTAACTAGGGATTGTGGGTTCTTGGAACATGGATGGAAGACAGTTGCTTAAGGTAATATACTCTAAGGTTTGTTCATTATAAGTCATACACTAGGCAATCCACAAGAATCTCATTATCATCATAAGGGTCATACACTAGGTGATCCACAAGAATCTCATTATCATCATTATCATAGTCATTATACTTGGCTTGATTTGGAAAGAGGATTTGATCTAAAGGGCTCATCGTGTTTTCTTTTCCCTTGATTATGATTGTTGGCCTTCCTTTGATTATAATTTTTGACTTAGCTTGTGTGAGATAAGAGTCCATTATTTTGGTTAGGTCCTTAATTTTTGAGATTTTGGATGATGGTTATATTCTACACCCTAGTGCAAGATAAATATAAGAAATCAAATATTTTTTTTCAATTTGTAGTTTTTTTTTTTTTTTGGATTTCTAGTTTTTGGTTTTTCTAGTTTTCAAAATATTACACTAAGAAAGATATAGAAGATTAAATAATTTAAGGCAAAAAACGATAAGGTCCCCATTTGGCTTCAAGTGGGGAGGTTTTAATTTAACAATAAAAGGCACCAAAAACACACCAACAATCGTAAAATTAATCAAGTGGGAGTGAGTCTTAGTGTGGGTCCATAAGACAAAGGCTTAGAATACACTTTCCTATGAATGGATAGATAAAGATCACCACCACATAGAAAAGTGTAGGATCCCTTACTAAAGGTTGCTAAAATATTTACCTTGATTAGCTATATCTCATCGCATAGAGGTACATCATAAATAAATTTAGGGTGGAATCTACATCCCTTGCGCCACACTAAAAGATGACTAAAGGACTCAAGCTATGCTATATAGGATTTTTGGGAGAATCCTTTATAAGTCACAAGGACACACGAGGCTTAATCAGTGAATTTGAAAGTGCAACAATGTTAAACAACTAGGAGAAGAAGGTAACCCACCCTTTTGTTTCACTTCTCCAAGGTATAAATTTTTTGAGGGCTTAGCCTAAATGACAAAGATACAACATCCAAGAGGCGCGTCTTTCAATTCACCCCCGCAATTTATACTCCACTTGAACATTAAAATTGAGTTTTTCCTCTAGGGTGATGAAATCTCTAGGAAAGTGATGAGGGCGCAGCCCAAGACTTAGAAAATAACCTACAAACAAGAGAATAATTTTATTATTCAGAAAATGGAGCTTCTTACATGCAGAGGATCTCAAATCCCCAAGTTCTACAATACATGCAAGCTACAAAAAGCTACAGAATCACCCTTTCGCAATATGCGAGTTTGTCCCAAAAAGTTACCCAAAAAATTAGAAACCCGCCCATAAATAGAGCCCCTCTTTAGTTTTGGAGCCAAAACAACATTCAAATTTGAGTTTAGGTGGTTTGGCACCAAAAAATTACAACTTGAAGTTCAAATTTCAAAAGAATATTTGCAATTGTATCTTCTAGAAAGTGCGCCAACTTCCTGGGGCCATAACTTTTGATTCAGAACTTTGATTTGCGAACCGTTTGAACTGTTGGAAAGGTCTCGAAGTCAATAATGCGCTCAAAATATGCTATGCCAATTTTGGCAAGTTTCAGGGCCATTCCGGGAACTCTAAGTGCCTCAAATCTAACTCAGAAGATTTTTAGGTGCAAATCTAGGAAACTAAAACTACAATATCTTTCAACCTAAGAATAAAAAATAAAAACCGTAAATTGAGAATTTCATTATGACGAAAAGGGTATCCAAAAATGTAAAAACATCTAAAAATCGAGAAACTTGAAATTTAACTATTTTTGGGTGATGCAAGATTGCCCTTACACCACTAGATGCTCCTGCATCAGAAAGCCTCCTAAAAATAAAAAGAAGAGCATAGACAAGAGCACACAAGTGTATGAGCACACAAGTGTATGAGAGAAGAGCATACAAGTGGTTTTTATTTTCAAGAGCACACAAGTGTATGAGAGAAGAGCATAGACACACCCTTTGAGATTAAAAGATAGTTATTCATTAATTACCTAAATTGAAATGTGTAATGCTCATTTTAATCCCTCATAGCAGGGATTTGAAAATACATACAAAACAAGCAAGGGACAAAAAATAAAATGGTCTATAAACTTGTCTTCTTAATGCCATCCTGCAAATCCAATTTTGCTAGAAGTTTTATTTCTTGCTCTTTGGCTTGCAAAAATGATTGTTTATGTGTTTTTCTCTTCGATGGTGAAAAGGTTTTGCATTCAATGATTAGTTAAAAACATGTAAAAGATGATTTCAAACTAAAAAATTAATTGCACCATTGGACTCCTTGTAAAATTTTGATTAAAATTTTTTAAATTACCAAAAAGAAATATTGTATGCAAAAGATATGCTCATTTGAAGAATTAAAAGGAAATACTTACTTCAAATGATTTTACTTTATTTATGGTGTCTAATTCAAAGGAATGGTCTGATCCAAAACATTCGTTTCAAAATAAGCTTTCCAATACGTGCAAATAAATAGAAAATCTAATCTCATAATACATTTGTCATAATCTTTTGTTTTCTAATTCAATCTTAAATTCAATATCTAAAATCATTCTCCCACTCTCAAATTTTGAAGTATGCATTTATTTTATTGTTCTATTTCTAATCCAGTACTAAATTTAACAACTACACATCTAATCTAAACTAAACTTCCTCATTACAAAATGCTTTGTGTGTCTCCTTGTCTTCAACTTTATATTACTTAAGTAGAAAACCCTAACCCAAACTATGTACAACTCACCATAAAATCAAATAATAGTGTACTATATCACAACTACACTCTAATATAACCCCTTAAAATGGTTAATGGGCCGGAGGCAGGTGGCGGGAACTTCTAGTCAAATAGTTTTGTCTCTCACTCTTGGCGGTTTAGGGTTGTGTATGTTTTCTAGTGTACGTCAAACGTGTGGGCAAGGCACAAGCCGAAGCCATATGTAAGGTAGGCGTTTATTTCAAAGATACAGTTGGGCCGGCGCTCCTCTGGGTATAATCAACAATCCTATATCCAGGAGCTTTCCCATGAATATGTGAGACTCAGTTTTGTGTGCACAGAAGAAGAGAGGAGAAGAAATGGGGCGTGATTGGGCACCAGAGATAGTCGGAACAATTCTATTCGTACTGCTATCGCCCGGGCTGCTTTTCCAAATTGCTGCAAAGGGCCGATTTATAGAGTTCGGCAACCTTCAGACCAATGGCCTATCCATTTTTGTACATACCCTTATATTTTTTGCTCTCATTACCATTTGGCTGATTGTAATTGGAATTTATATATTCATTGGCTGAAACCTGCTTTCAGCTCCTCTATGCCTATGTAATTTTAGATTTCTGAGAATTTTATATTTTTATATATTTAGTAATACATTTAGATATATGGAAGGGTTCAAATTCAATTGGCGAGAATGAAGATATGTTATTTGATTGAGTTATAATTTAGTTTAAATTTGTTGGAGATGTTATTGGGTCAAGTTGGATCTCTGAAGATGAGGTTAAAACTCAATTGACGAGAATGAAGACATGTTATTTGATTGAGTTATTATTCAGTTTAAATTTATTGGAGATGTTACTGGATTAAGTTGGATCTCTGAAGATGAGGTTAAAATTCAATTGGCGAGAATAAAGATATGTTATTTGATTGAGTTACTATTCAGTTTAAATTTGTTGGAGATGTTACTGGATCAAGTTGGATCTCTGAAGATGAGGTTAAAATTCAATTGGCGAGAATAAAGATATGTTATTTGATTGAGTTATTATTCAGTTTAAATTTGTTGGAGATGTTACTGGATCAAGTTGGATCTCTGAAGATGAGGTTAAAATTCAATTGGCTAGAATAAAAATATGTTATTTGTTTGAGTTATTATTCAGTTTAAATTTGTTGGAGATATTACTGGATCAAGTTGGATCTCTGAAGATGAGGTTAAAATTCAATTGGTGAGAATAAAGGTATGTTATTTGATTGAGTTATTATTCAGTTTAAATTTGTTGGAGATGTTACTGGATCAAGTTGGATCTCTGAAAATGAGGTTAAAATTCAATTCGTGAGAACAAAGATATTTTATTTGATTGAGTTATTATTCATTTTAAATTTTTTAGAGATGGTATTGAGTTAAGTTGGATCTCTGAAGATGACTTTAGTAGATTGGATCTCTTTATTTTTTAACAGTTTAATTGAAAGATGGTTTCTCATTTCCATATATACTTTCTTACAATATGAATAAAAATACTATTGTCTATATAATCTATATATATATATATATATTTATATATTTTTTCAATATTGTAGATGTCATTTACAGATGTTTTCAGATCACTGTATAATTTTATCGACATTAAATCGTTTCAAATTTCAGCTCACTTTCTGCTTCTTGTTAAGTTGGCAATTTTAGGTCAAAATTGTCTCCAACTGCTGTCACTTCTATTAAAAATAAACCCACTGTGTGATATGTAGCCCCTGCAAGGAGATCACATTAAATGGCATTTTATTTCATTGGAACGGTATTTATCATTCAGATTCATTACTCAAGCTGTAATTTTTAGCAAAGTTGTCAACTTATATGATACATAAAATTTCCGTAAAGCAGCTGGTATGTTTATTATTTTGTGGCTAGATTCATTTGTAGACTTTTTTTTGAGGTAATTTTTTAAAAGATATTTATATTATAAGCTTATGATTTATGATTGAAGATTTGGTTCTTTTTATTGGTTATTTTTCAAAGATTGAGTAAAAAATAATTTTATTTTGAGGTAATTTTTTAAAAGATATTTATATTATAAGTTTATGATTTATGATTGAAGAATTGGTTTTTTTTAAAGATTGAGTTAAAAAATATCATGCACATTAATATCTTTAGTATAGTGAGATGTGTAATTATAATAGTAATAAGGGATAATAAAAACTTCTTAATATAAAATTTGACATTTCAATTAAAAAAATATAAATTTAATAAATTAGTACAAATGATCATCAAACATATGATAAGTAGGAGGTATTCTTTTTACAGCGTGTCAAATTATGATATTGATATTCAGATTCAATAGTGTAGTTCTTCGAATTAAACTCATTGATCCATGTTTCATGAGTTATTGTTCACAAGAACACATCTCTCATGACAATGAATGGTTCACTTAGCACTCATTACATCTAGGTGAAGCTCACAAGGTGAAGCATTGGGCCTTCCTGGGAGGTCACCCATCCCAATACTACTCCAACTCAAGCAAACATAACCATGTAGTTTTCTCCAAGGTTAAGCCCACTTAGCTTGCAACCCCATTTTCCATCAAACTTATGTTAAACAATTTCATTATCCACTTTCTCCATTATAGTCTTCCTTATTTCCATTGTAGTTACACCTCTCATAAATAAACCTAATTTTTATTCTAATCAATCACAATATTATTTAGTGGAATTTTGGTGTAGTAGAAGAACATGTGTGTATGGTTTATGGAAACCTATTGATGGGCCTATTATCAAGCTTAAAAGACATGATCATATTTTATCAAAATTCTAATGATAAATCATGTATTAGGTGATATATCCCAAAACATTATCTAGATGTAAACAACATACCTTGCATCTATACATTCCTAAGTGTGCACTTTTAAATTTAGGATGCCAGTGTTTAGTAAGCTATAGAAAGCAAGAATTAATATTAGTAATTATTTTTAATAAAAGATAAATTGTATTTTTTAAGCAATAGAATAATAATAAGGAATCAAAAAGAATTTGAGAGCAATATAACATTATAATAAAATGATGCAAGGATTTATCTTAAAGAGCTTGAATTCTAGGAGAAAAATCTAGTAATGTTGAGGCAAAATATTCAGTTTTATTATCTTCAAATGGGAATGCAATCTTAGGTCTATTTGGCATACAACCAACTTGAAATTTTAACATTTTTTCAGTTTCTAAGATCAATACAACCACTCTCTATCATACATTTTAGAACTATAGTTTTCCTATGATTGAGTATTAAACCTGTGAACTCTACTAGGATTCAAAAAAATCAATTTCAATCCTTCCCTTGGATCTCTATAGGGTTTTACACATATTCAATAAAATTGTACAATCTCATTAAGGAACTCAAAAATTATCAAAAATTAAAATGAAGAATAATTTCAAGTGTTCTTGAGTGTTATTTTGCTTCAAAATATGTGATGAAACCATTGATTTGTTTAATGATAAAACCATCCCTTTTGAATGAAATTTCTTGAGAAATTTGGAAACTAATACTAGTGATTATAATATTTCTCAACCATTATGAAACTAGCAACAATACTACCTATATATTAACAAACCACCACTAACTTTCTCAACATAGATGGTTTCACACAAAATTATCAAAATATTCATTTTTCTCCAATTTTTGAGTTTTGATTCCTACACCTTACTTCACATGTATTTTGAGTTATATTTCACTTCCCTAATCGACTCAAATAATAATTTTACTACAAAAACAAATGTATTTTAGTCCCCAAAAGCTATGAAGAGTCAAAACAAGAGGAACACTCCTTAACAAATAAAATGGAAACCACCTCAATTTTCACCATTCTAAATAAGATCAAGAAAAAAATTGTCTCCAACTATATGAATGTGTTTGAAGATAAAAATCTCTTTAACTTGTTGAATGAATAATATCAATAAAACTATCTCACACATGAGAGATGATTCAGGTAATTCTACTTAACAATAATGGCCTTAGGTTTCTACTTCCACCATGGTTGAATATAATGTATTGACTTATCTACAAAAGGAAATATTCATGCACTCAATTATTATTTAGAAGTTTTCTTGGTATACATGGATTAAATTAAACTCGACTTTGGCATGAGGATAAGAGATCCAAGTGAAAATAAACCATCTTGATGAGTAACGTAATGTCATGAAACATAATAAAAACCTTTATTATAGTCTAAATTGGTCCATATAAAGTATGATAGAAAAATTTAAATCTTGTTGTGTGAAATTAAAGAAGGAACCTAACAAGAAAATTAATATGCATGTGTGGGACCTCAAGAATTTTAGTAATCTAATATGCAAGATTTTTCTTTATTTTTTAAGTCACATACTACCACAACTTAGATTTACAATTTTGAAACACAAAGGAAATGCCAATAATTTTTTTAAATTTACCATGTGTTATGGGTCTCTAGCTAAATGAATTAATTTGTCCAAGAGGTTGGGAGAAACATTATGTGTATTAGTATTTCTTAGTCCATCGAACATTCGATCCTAAAGCTAAAAAAAATGTGTCAAGACACACGAAAGCTTGTTTAATATTGTCTTTATCTTCAATTAGTGAGGAAAGAGTCACCCATAATATTCGTTAGCCGATTCCAAAGAATAATTTATTTCTAAAGGATGTCCCTTTAACTATTGTGATGATGTGACATTAGTAATAAGATAACTAAACCCTTCAACAACTAGTGCTGCCACAATAGTGGTTTACACTTTTTGGGACATCCTGATTTTTGCTGAAATCACATATTTTTAGAAAATATAATGATTTAAGCCTTGAAAAGTTCCATTTAAAGGATTCCAATTGAAGAGGGTTTTATCAAACCACCTTAGACCAAGCTCCCTTGGATAGAACCCCACTAGTTTTAAACCATACCTATAACAGAGTCTCCTTCACACCTATCAAAATTCTGATAAAAAACCACTTTTGATTTGCCTTTTGGGGGATCAAATGAATTCATTTAAAAAATATTTTTTGTAAGTATGTATTACTTATTATAATCTTCCAAAAAATAATAATTATAATTAAATTTAATTTGATTATTATATTTATTTTTTAGTTCTTGTGAATGTAGGTTTTTCACTAAAAAATCAAGTTCTCTATTTTGCACATGTGGAAAAATATAATATTATCAAAAAATAAATTGAAAAATATGAATGCACCAGATATTGAAGTCCTTGATCCAAAAAAATAAAATTGAATTTCGATACATATAAAAAAATTATGTGTTATACGGTCCACCTATGTCTGAATTGTAATTGGTTTGACTTCAAAACTTGATTAAGGAAAAAATATTTAATAAAGCATTATGAAACAAATTGTAAGCACTAGATATCATAGTTACAAATCTAAATTTTTAAAAAATAGAATTTTATCCTTCATGGAAAAAAAAACATATGTTATACGGTGAGTGTCACTCCTTAAAAATGGTGTTTACTGAAAATAACTAGTTTTCGAAGGAGATGGAAAAAGAAGTGTAATTTGATTCCAAAAGTTTTGAAAAAAAATATATTTAGAATCTACAAACAAAATTTCACAAATCACTAGTTTGCATCATCTACAAATTCCTAACGGTTTAGCTGCTATAGGTGTCTAAAAGTGAAGATTTAGTTAGAAAAAATTAGTTCAGTGTCCAGTTTGGCCAAAAATTGTAAATCAATATTAGGGAAACCCTACCTAATAGATCTAAAAAGGATGAAGTTCTCAAATTGTATGTCATTGATACTAAGGAAAGATGAAGCATCTAAACAAATTATTTTGACCATTTAAATGAAGATGAGACCAAATTCAAGATCCCTAGGCATGACCAATGTGAAATATCGCTCAATTCTATATTAAGATTTTTACAAGTCAATTTTTACTAACAAAGCCCACCAATTTAATTTGTATACCTATTTTATACATTTTCATATTATACTAATATTTTAAAGGCTATATCTTCTTTGGATAATCCCCATTTAATTAAGTAAAACCACAAGAAAGAGGAGATATCTACTTTGCACCACTTGAGTATTGGAAATGATTTTGTTGGATATATTTAATAGGAAAATGGGACTTTAATTGAAAATCACCTCAATATCCCTAGATTTATATATGAATTCAATATTTCCTTTGTTAATTGCAGGACATAGAGATCTAGTATCATAATATTATAGGTATACTTCATACAAACCATGGCTGATGTCATCCTAAATTATTTTGTATAATTTACTAGAGAAACCATCAAAACTAAATGATTTATCACTTACAAATTTAAATTTATTATAGCTTCAAGAAATTTTTTATTGAATAATAACACTATCACCCTCAAGTCATTTTAAATGAAATGGTGAACATAATCATAGTTACTCTTCATAGAAGAGTACTAAAAAGTTCTAAAATATGAAACCATTTGACAAATACATAAATAAAATATAATTTTATTTTATTCTCCTTAATCATTTTTTGTTGAAAATAAGGTGAAGGAAAGATACAACATGAACTTATGCAAGTGAATTTATATCTGAAAATAAAATTACCAAATAAAAAATATACATGTTTAATTGCAACATACATCACAATATAAAAATCAACAAACAAAATGTGACAAAAGATTTACATGGAGAAACCATTTCGGGAAAAAAATCCACTCGAGAAAAGAGGAAAAGTATATTATTAATCTTCTAATGAGAGTACACAATAATACACGTCACTACTAATCTCTGGTCAACCCAACAACAACTTGTTACCTACAAGAACTCAATATATGCAACTACCATCCCATGGCTTCAATGTATATAAATTGTGGGAGGTAAAACCATAAATGGTAAACAAAAACAAGAGGCAAAAAACCACTTACAAAATCCCACGCCCCTCTTCATGGACAACCAAAAGATATAATGAAATATTAATTGGAAATTCAATACTCTCCCATGGGCACCTAACCCATAGCCTATCCAACTCCTTCCTTTCTAGATGCTTTGGTGACCTTCCACTCCTCGATGGAATACCAACGAACACCTTTCTTCTCCAATTTTGGGTTCCCCATTCAAGACCAGGCGGGTGATCCCACAATAGTGGTTTACAATTTTTAGCCAAACTGGACACTGAAATAATTTTTTTTAACTAAATCTTCACTTTTGGGCACCTATAGTAGCTAAATCGTGAGGAATTTGAAGATGATGCAAACTTGAGTTTTGTGAAATTTTGTCCATAGATTCTAAATATATTTTTTTCAAAATTTTTGGAATCAATTGAACTTCTTTTCCATCTCCCTCGAAAACTAGTTTTTTTTCAGAAAACAACATTTTTAAAAAGTGACGCTCACCATATAACACAAATTTTATTTCATGAAGGATAAAATTATAATTCTTTCGAATTTAGATTTGTAACTCCAATATCTAGTGCTTCCACTTAATTAGATAGTTTTTTATTGAATATTTTTTCTTTAATCAAGTTTCAAATTCAAACCAATTATAATTCAGACATAGCGTGACTGTATAATGCATAATTTTTTTTGTATGTATCAAAATAATTTTTTTTTTACTTTTTTGGATCAAAGAATTCAATATCTGGTGCACTAATATTTTAATTTTTTTTTTTAATAATCTGCTATTTTTCCACATGTGTAGAATAGAGAGCTTGATTTTTGGTGAAAAACCTACATTCACGAGAAATAAAAAATAAATATAATAATAATTTTTTTTTTTAAATTAATTTTTTGGAAAGCTTATAATAAGGACTACATACTTAAAAAAAATAAAAATTAAATGAATTCTTTTGATCCCCCAAAAGGTAAATCAAAAGTGGTTTTTTATCAGCATTTTGATAGGTGTAAAGGAGACTATGTTATAGGTATGGTTTAAAACTAGCGGGGTTCTATCCAAGGGGGTTTGATATAAGGTAGTTTGATCAAACCCTCTTCAATTGGAATTCTTTAAATGGAACCTTTTAAGACTTAAATCATTATATTTTCTAAAAAATATGTGATTTCAGCAAAAATTAGTTCCTCCCAGAAATTGTAAACCAGCTTTGTTGGATCACAGCCCTTCATATTCCATTTTGGATGCCTAAGAAAGGTTCCTTATCCATATTTAACATGTTTAATCTCCACCGAAATTAATTCATCTCTTTAACATATAATTACAACATACCAAAATTTAATATTTTTCTCTCATGTCCCCTAGAACACAAACCAAGGAACATGTGGAGACATACAAATGACATAGGATTACAAAGTTAATGTTACCTTATACTAACATACTCCCACTTGAAATTATACATTATAATTATATTCAATAGATACAAAAAATAAAATCAAGTACAATGATCAAGGCCCATGGACTTCCTGCACTAAGAAAACTTAACCATGGTTACTGGCTTCATATGAGGATCTGCAACATTATCCAAATTGTAAACCTTTTCTATCAATATCTTACCATTCTCAACCATCTCTCACATGAAGTGATACTAAACATGTCAACATGCTTAGGGGTATGTGCAGGATCATCATGGAAAAAACAGGCCCTTAAGTGGCAAAAAATTCAGAAAAATCAGAGTTAGGTAACTTAACGTAAAAATTTGAATAAGTTATCTATATTATTTAAAAAATATTTAAGAACAGAATCTGTAGAAAATTGAATGAAGTTTCTAAACTACTAGGTTTTTTTTAAAAAAAAAAGAAATCTATTTGGTGAAAATTTGAAATTTCAATGCAATGGTACTTAAATTTTAGGAAAAAATGGGTGTTTGACCACCTAACCACAATAAAATGATAATATTTTTATATAATATTTTAGATATAAGTAGGGGACTCATGTGCCCTGTAATGCACATTTTTTGTAATTTTTTCCAAGTAACTAATTAATTATTAATTTTTATTACAAATTTTAAAACATATAAAACTCGTATGTCTTACCACCTTAACTTGGTCAAAACTTCATGAAATTCATTTTTTTATTTTTTTAATCCTATAGTATGTGAAGCATAGAATGTGACACATGTTTTGGATTCAAAAAATGTGATACCATTTGAAAGCTATAGATGTTTTTCAATCAGCCTATCAATCAAGAATTCAGTCGTAATTTGAATAGAAAATGAATAATAATTACTTATTAAATTCAAAGTAAAGCATAATTTATATCGTTGGAAAGCTGAAAATATCCTTGAAAAACCCTTTTCATTTCATCGATTTTGGGTAAAAAATAGTCGTCAACCACATACCCATCATATTGTCACTTTTTGGCCCATCATGATCTTGCACATACCCTTAGTATGAGCATGATACATAGGATTTTTAGTCAAACAAATAGCACTGTGATTGTCATAACCAATCCTCACTATCTTGCAATCAAAATCAATGCCATTACCAAGAATCTATAGCCATACCACCTCTTTAGAGGAATGTGTAGCAGTCATATACTCTGCTTTAGTGGTGGACAAAGAAACTATGGGTTTCCTCTTACTCATCCAACTCAGTGCACCTCCAAACAAAGTAAATACATAGCAATTGGTGGAACTTTGACTATCCAAGTCACCTACCCAATCTACATCAACAAATCCCTATATATAAAATGACTTGACCACATCATCAGTACCATGATAAACCAAATAGTAATAAGAAGTACCTCACAAATATCTAAACACCCTCTTAACAAAAGTCCAATGCTCTCTACTAGGGTTAGACATAAACCTACTTAGAACTCCCATTGCGTGGGCTATATTTGGCCTAGTGAAAACTATTGTATACATAAAACTACCAATGACACTAGAATATAAGGAACCATAGACATATCCTCAAAATCATCATCAAAATTAGGACACATATCTAAGTTCAACTTAGTACCAACCAAAAATGAAATACTAACTTGCTTACAATCATGCATATTGTACCTCTACAAAATGGTATCAACATACTTACTCTAACTTAACTAAAGCTTTCTATGAACCCCATCTCTTTTGATTTCCATCTCAAGAATATATTTTGTAGCCCCCAAGTCCTTCATATCAAATGTACTAGAAATATGTTTCTTGAGCTCACTAATCATCACCTTGTTGTTACCAATAAACAACATATCATCAACATACAAGATAATAATTAGAATTTTATCATCAATAACCGTAATGTAAACACAATGATCCTCCTCACTCCTAAAAAAATATAAATCCAATGCAAAAGCATCAAAATTTTGGTATCACATCTTGGGTGACTGTTTCAAACCATACACAGATCTCTCTAACTTGTAGACCAATTGTTCTTTTCCTTTCACAACAAAAGCATTAGGATATCACATATAAATGTCCTCCTCAATATCCCCATGCAAAAAATTAGTTTTAACATTCATTTTCTATATATATCAAAATCACAAGAAGTAGCAATAGATAATAGGAATCTAATAGAAGTCATTTTAGCAACAAGAGAGAAAATTTCACCAAAATAAATTCCCTCTCTTTAGGAGTACCCCTTAGCCACTAATTTGGCCTTGTATCACTCTAAGTGACCATCTACTCCAATTTTTTTTTTTTAAATATCCCCTTGCATCCAATGGGCTTCCTTACTTTTGGAAAACTAAGAAGATCCCAAGTGTCATGTAACTATCCAAATCCATTATATCCTCTTGCATGGTCTGCAACCAAGAATCACTTTCCTTTGAAGAGATAGCCTCCCTGCAGGATCTAGGTTCATCATTAGTACTCAACAAAGAAACAAATGCAAATTTTTGGGGCATTTAGGCATCTTCCATGTTGACTCAATTTTTATTTTTATTTTTTCTTCATGCACTCTTCTTCTTATTCTAATCTATTTTGTGGGTGATGATAGTTGATACATGTATTATATTATATTTATCTATGTATATCTATGAGTAGTTATGACCTTGAATAATCAAATACCTAGGGGTGATGTTGATTTCTTCATCTCTACTTTTCTCTTTGATGATGTTGTGGATTATATGTGTCTCCCTCATGTGAATATATTCCCTTTTTCTAGCCTTCATTCTCATTCTTGAACTCAATACTTTCGATTGAGGGAATTTTTTCAAGGACACTTTTGTGATGTGCAAAAATTTGCACATCGTGCTAACATCTTGACAAGATTCTTGACCCTATGGCTAGTGGGACGTTACAATTCTACCTTCCTATAGAGTGTAATGCCTCTATGGTCATAGATGCATCCGAAAATGACCCTCTTGCATGTATCTCTTCATTCAAGCTCTCATTATTCCCTATCATTCATTCTAATTCAACCAATCTTTCATTCGTGCAACTCTATCTCTCATTCTTACAACTCATTCTCTTAATACTTCAGTCTTCTTCTTACATTATCATTATCTCAAGCTCTCCTACACCATTTTTCTCAAGGTTCTTGAATGTTTGTGGCTCTCACATCTCCATCTTGACTCTCTCAAGTGTTGTAATCTCTTTCAACTTCTCAAGGTCATTGAAGGGAGGGTAATTTATTGGTAAATTATCATACATGTTTAGTAGTATATTAATATCTAATGTGTCTTCTTTCTTTATCTTGTCAAATTATATATTGTCTATTTTTTATTTCTTTATCTCTTTGTTTTAATGGCTATTTGTGGAGGTGGAAACACCAAAATGGGGGTTCAACTAAGGCAAGCCCCAAAACAACCCCAACACTTTTTATTGTTTTTGTGTGTGCTTGTTATTCATGCAGAGCTTTGTGGGAGGCTTCATAGCATTGGACCTTTCATGAGTTTATTTATCTCATTTCTACTTTATCATTTTGATTCATTTAATTTAAGTATTTTCATTTTTAGTATTCTTCTTGTTGTACATTTTTTTTTAATTTCAAGCAACTTGTTAGTTTAGAAAACTTTCAAATTTCAGTCACTGACTTGTCAATAGGCTCGGTGTGTGATGGGGTTGTTGTAATCCTCATCATTTAACTTATCAATATAAGGCGGTGTCCATGGATGTATGCAAAAGAGAATGGAGAAAACTTGCTTGACAGTCTATTCTATAATCAAACTTGCAGAAATCAAACCTATTCTAGAGTACATTTGCATAAAAGGAAAGTTGCATGAAAGAAAACTAATATAAGGCACACTTGCATGAATTTCAAATGCTAAAATACTTCACACTTTGCTGGAAATGGAAAGCTTTCTGGAAATGAAAAGCTTGCTTGAATTCAAATTTACTCTAGAAAGTTAGAAATACATTGCTGGAAAGGAAACTAAAACTATCCTATTTCCTCAGGGCAAAACAAGCAATTCTAATTATCCCCTTCCATATTGATTAACTTATTACATTGTATTTATAGAATTCATATTCCATATCTACCCAACCAATCCACTAAGAATGTGGATCCAATATCCTACTTTGGAGGGGTCGTTCATCAAACGTGGAATATTTCATAGCAATTGTCTTTAATCTCGCCACCTTTATCTTAGTCATTTTCTGTCATGTACTGATCTTTCCCTAATGTAAATCACACCAAATTCTCAAAAAAAAATTGGCCCTTCCAATCTACTATCCAGATCATTTTGAAAATTTGAATTTCATTGAGAAACGAGGGAGATATCGTTGTTTTACTAAGACTGTGTTTTTGACAAATTCTAGGCGCTTGATTTTTAGGGAACCTTCAGTTCTCCACGTGAATGAAGGGATTTTTCTTTAGTTTTCTTGACCGAATCTCTCAACTACTATCCATTAACTTCTCATAGAAGCCCAAACTACTCAACCTCTTCATAAATGCTATTATACTTATCCTTCACTTAGATCCTTCTTTAGCTCCAAAAGTTTTGGAGCATGAAAGCAAAATTTTGGAGCATCAGACTAGTAAATTTTTTCTCAAACCATAAACTGAGTTTTTATGAAATTTAATGGGTGTTTTCATCTTTTTGTCTCCTAATTTCTATCCAAAACTCTCAAGAACCTAGATCGTAATTTTTGAGATATGATGAAATATTTCTTAGTTGTAAGTGTTTGTAGCTTCTTCTTACCGTGAGTTATTTAATAACTCATTTATCTGAATTATATCATCTTAAACACTTCAAAGAGACAAATTAGAGGCAATTTGGATCACATTTAATTACTAAAAATAAATCAAATATTCACTTTACATTCTACCTTAAACAACTAAAAAACTTTCAATTATTACTCAAATCCATTTTTAACACTAATACATTAGGAAGAAATATATGATTTTATTTTATTAAATATGAGATCACTTATGGTCTCATCATCTCTCCCATACCTAAGATGTTACAGGTCCTCTTGCAACTCATAATGAGCCTTATAGAGTAGGTCTTCTTTTTTTGAGTGGATTGAGAAAATTGAAAAAACTTTAAGTTGAATAAGAGTAAAATAATAAAGTAAATAATTGATTTTATTTTAGTTTTCCATGCAACTATCATGCATGAGTTTTAGTTCACTTTCTCCATGCTGCATGCAACTAATTTTTTCAACTTTTGAGAGTTTCAACTTGATCTTTTAAATTGAATCCCAACTCAGAGTGCTTCATCATTATTTTTGCTACACTAACCAGTCATCCATAATTCCAGAATATCTACTACAATTTTTTAGAGCAGAAAATTGTATAGAAAAGTACATGCTTATAGCCTTAGAGAAGAGGAAATAGCATGTGCAAAACACTTATTTCCAAAAATCAAACCTACCTTAACCTACTCTACTTAATGATGTAGAGAGGTTACACATAACCATATACTGGTTCTAAAAAATATTTTCCCTTTCTCAAAGTATGTTTCCATGTGTTTAATTTTTTGAAAGAAGAGAATGAAACGAAGATGACAATTTTTTTGAAACTCAATGCTTCACCTTCCTTTGAAGTGGAAACTTTTTCCATGATTTCTAATTCTAGCAAATACATGGGCTGATTGGAAAGATCTTGCAATCCTTCCTTTTGTTCTGTTGCATGTATGACTAGAAACAACTCCTTATTCTTCAAATATCTGATTGGGAAACCCTCCTTCGACTTCAAAAATTTAATTGGGTAACCATTCTTGGACTTTGAAGGTCTCCAATTAAGTCTCTTTTTTGCAAGCTTTTGTAATGAAGATAAAATCTCTTCATTGTATTCTGCACCTCTTGTAAACAATAATCCATCAATTCTTTTCTTAAAAAAATATCCTTTACTAGGACGTGGAGTGATGGTCCTCGAAATAAGGATATCTTGAAATAGATAGGGGGTTTCTCTTTAGACCTGGTATTTTGGGGGGGTTTTGAAAGACAAATCTTTTTTGAGGAACTTCTAAATCTAAAAATCTACCAAACTGGTTTTCCTTATTTCCCGACAACAGAGCCAAAAATGACGGGGTCATTGTAATTCTCATCATTTAACTCATCAATCCAACGTGGTGTCCATTATTGTATGTAAAAGAGAATGGAGAAAAAATTGTTTAACAGTCTATTCTACAATCAGACTTGTAGAAATCAAACCTATTTTGGAGAACACTTGCATATTTAAGGAAAGTTGTATGAAAGGAAATTAATATAAGACACACTTGCATGAATTGAAAATGCTAAATTACTTCACACTTTGCAAGAAATGGAAAGCTTGCTGAAAATGAAAAGATTGTTTGAATTCAAATTTACTTTAGAAAGTTGGAAATACATTACTAGAAATGAAACTAAAACTATCCTATCTCCTCAGGCCAAAACAAGCCTTTCTAATGATCCCCTTCCTTTTTGATTAACTTATTACATTGTATTTATAGAATTCATATTCCATATCTACCCAACCAGTCCACTAAGAATGTGGATCCAATATCCTATTTTTGAGGGGTTGTTCATTAAACTTGGAACATTCTGGAATAGTTGCCTTTAATCTCACCACCTTTATCATAGTCATTTTTTGTCACATACTGCTTCTTCCCTGATGCAAATAACATTGAATTCTCAAAAGGGTTTTTATCCCTTTCAATCTACTTTCCAAATCATTTTAAATTTTTGAATTTTATTGAGAAACGAGAGAAATATCATTATTTTTTCGAGTTTATGTTTTTGACAACTTTTGGGTGCCTAATTTTTAGGGAACCTGTAGTTCTCCATGTGAATGAAGTGATTGTTCTTCAATTTTCTTGACGAAATATCTCAACTATTGTCCCTTAATTGTTGATAGAAGCCCAAACTACTTAACATCTTCATAAATTCTATCATACTTATCCTTCACTTAGATCCTTTTTTAGCTTCAAAAATTTTGGAGCATGAAAGAAAAGTTCTAGACCATCGGACTGGTGAAGTTTTCTCTCAAACCATGAATTGGATTTTTGTGAAATTTAATGGGTGTTTTTGACTTTTTGTCTCCTAATTTTTTTCCAAAAACCTCAAGAACCCAGATTGTAATTTTTGAGATATGATGAAATATTTCTTAGCTGTAAGTGTTCGAAACTTCAAGTCTTACCATGAGTTATTTAATAACTCATTTATCTACATTATATTATCTTAAATACTTCAAAGAGATATATTAGAGGAAATTTGGATCACGTTTAATAACTACAAATAAATCAAATATTCACTTTGCATTCTTCCTTAAACAACTAAAGAACTTTCAATTATTACTCAAACCCACTTTTAACACTATACATTAGAAAAAAATATACAATTTGATTTTATTAAATATGAGATCACTTATGGTATCATCATCTCTCCCACACCTAACATGTTTCAATTCCTCTTGCAACTCATAATGAACCTTATAGAGTAGGCCATCTTCTTTTTGAGTGGATCAAGAAAAATAAAAGAACTTTAAGTTGAATAAGAGTAAAATAATAAAGTAAATACCTGATTTATTTTAGTTTTCCATGCAACCATCATGCATAAGTTGTAGTTCACTTTCTCCATGTTACATGCAAATAAATTCTTCAAATTTTGAGAGTTGCAACTTGATCTTTTACATTGAATCCGAACTCAAATTGTTTTATCATTATGTTTGTTGCACTAATTAGTCATCCATAATGCCAAAATATTTGTTACAAGTTTTTAGGGCAACAAATTGTATAGAAATGTACATGCTTACATCCTTAGAGAAGAGGAAATAACATGTGCAAAACAATTATTTGTGAAAATCAAACCTATCCTAACCTACTCTACTTAATCATGTAGAGAGGTTACATATAACCATTAACTAGTTCTAAAAAATATCTTCCCTTTCTCAAAGTATGTTTCTATGTGTTCAATTTTTTGAAAGAAGAGAATGAAAAGAAGATGACAAAATATTTTAAACTTAATGTTTCACCTTCCTTTGAAGTGGAAAATTTCTCCATGATTTCTGATTCTAGAAAATACATGAGCTGATTGGAAAGAATATTGCAATCCTTCCTTCTGTTTTGTTGCATGTAGAACTATAAACAACTCCTTGTTCTTCAAATCTCTGATTGGACAACCCTCCTTTGGATTCAAAAGTATGATTGGATAACCATTCTTGGACTTTGAAGGTCTCCAATTAAGTCTCTTTTTTGCAAGATTTTGTAATGAAGATAAGATCTCTTCATTGTATTCTGCATCTCTTGCAAACAATAATCCATCAATACTTTCCTTAAAGAAATATCCTTTGCTAGGACTTGGAGTGATGGTCCTCCAACTAAGGATATCTTGAAATAGATAGGGGGTTTCTCCTTAGAGATGATATTTTGGGGGGGTTTTGAAAGACAATCATTTTTGATGAACTTCTAAATCTAAAAGTCTACCAAACTAGTTTTCTTGATTCCCTAATGACACCTATCCCCAACAAATGGAGAAAAAAATGATGGGGTCATTGTAATCCTCATCATTTAACTTATCAATCCAAGTCACTGTCCATGACTGTATGCAAAAGAGAATGGAGAAAAGTTGTTTGACAATCTATTCTACAATTAGACTTGCAGAAATCAACCTATTCTGGAGAACACTTGCATAAAAGGAAACTTGCATGAAAGGAAAATAATATAAGACACACTTGCATAAATTGAAAATTCTAAACTACTTCACACTTTGCTGGAAATGGAAAGCTTGTTGGAAATGGAAAGCTTGTTGGAAATGGAAAGCTTGCTGGAAATAAAAAAACTGGTTTGAATTCAAATTTACTCTAGAAACTTGGAAACACATTGCTGGAAATGAAACTAAAACTATATTATTTCCTCACACCAAAACAAGTCTTTCTAATTATCCCCTTATTTCTTGATTAACTTATTACATTGTATTTATAGAATTCATATTTCATATCTACCCAACCAATCCACTAAGAATGTGGATCCAATATCCTATTATGGAGGGGTTGTTCATTAAACTTGAAACATTTTGAAGCATTTGCCTTTAATCTCGCCACCTTTATCTCAGTCATTTTCTATCATGTACTACTCCTTCCTTGATGCAAAATAGCACCAAATTATCAAAAGGGTTTTTAGCTCTTCCAAACTATTTTCCAAATCATTTTGAATTTTTGAATTTTGTTAAGAAACGAGAGAGATATCGCTATTTTACTGAGTTTGTGTTTTTGACAACTTTTGGGAGCCTGATTTTTAGGGAACCTTTAGTTCTCCACGTGAATGAAGGGATTATTCTTCAATTTCCTTGACCAAATCTCTCAACTATTGTCCATTAACTACTCATAGAATCTCAAACTACCCAACTTCTTCATAAATGCTATCACACTTATCCTTAACTTAGATCTTTCTTTAGCTCCGAAAATTCTGGAGCATGAAAGCAAAGTTATGGAATATCAGATTGGTAAATTTTTCTTTCAAACCATAAATTGTGTTTTTTTGAAATTTAATGGGTATTTTTTCCTTTTTGTCTTCTAATTTTTACCCAAAATATTCAAGAACCCAGTTCGTAATTTTTGAGATATGATGAAATATTTCTTAGTTGTAAGTGTTTGTAGCTTCTTCTTACCATGAGTTATTTAATAACTCATTTATCTACATTATATCATCTTAAACACTTCAAAGAGACATATTAGATGCAATTTGGATCACATTTAGTTACTAAAAATAAATCAAATATTCACTTTACATTCTACCTTAAAAAACTAAAGAACTTTCAATTATTACTCAAACCCACTTTTAACACTAATGCGTTAGGAAAAAATATATGAGTTTATTTGATTAAATATGAGATCAATTATGGTCTCATCATCTCTCCCACACCTAACATGTTTCAAGTCCTCTTCCAACTCATAATGAACCTTATAGAGTAGGTCTTCTTCTTTTTGAATGGATTGAGATAAATGAAAGAACTTTAAGTTGAATAAGTGTAAAATAATAAAGTAAATACCTGATTTATTTTAGTTTTTTGTGCAACCATCATGCATGAGTTGTAGTTCAATTTTTCCATGTTGCGTGCAAAGAATTTTTCCAACTTTTGAGAGTTGCAACTTGATCTTTTACATTGAATCCCAACTCAAATTACTTCATTATTATTTTTGTTGCACTAACTAGTCATCCATAATGCCAAAATATATGCTACAAGTTTTTAGAGCAGCAACTTGTATAAAAATGTACATGCTTACATCCTTAGAGAAGAGGAAATAGCATGTGCAAAGCACTTATTTGTGAAAAATCAAACCTGCTCGAACCTACTCTACTTAATGATGTAGAGAGGTTACACATAACCATTAATTAGTTTTGAAAAGTATCTTCTCTTTCTCAAAGTATGTTTTCATGCATTCAATTTTTTGAGAGAAGAGAATGAAAAGAAGATGATTTTTTTTTTTAAACTTAATGTTTCACCTTATTTTGAAGTGGAACCCTTCTCCATGATATTTTATTCTAGAAAATACATGGGTTGATTGGAAAGATCTTGCAATCCTTCCTTCTAATTTTGTTGCATGTATGATTGGAAACAATTCCTTTTTCTTCAAATCTCTGATTCGGTAGCCCTCCTTTGACTTCAAAAATCTAATTGGGCAGCCATTCTTAGACTTTGAAGGTCTCCAATTAAGTCTCTTTTTTGTAAGCTTTTGTAATGAAGATAAGATCTCTTCATTGTATTTTGTGCCTCTTGCAAGCAATAATCCATCAATTCTTTCCTTAAAGAAATATCATTTTCTAGGACTTGGAGTGATGGTCCTCCAACTAAGGATATCTTGAAATGGATAGGGGGTTTCTCTTTAGAGCTGGTATTTTTTTTTTGGGGGGGGAGGAGGAGGGGGGAGGGTGAGAGACAAATCTTTCACGAGGAACTTCTAAATTTGAAAGGCTTCCAAAATGGTTTTCCTCATTGCCTAATGACACCTATCCCTGACAATGATGTCAAAAATGATGGGGTCGTTGTAATCCTCATCATTTAACTTATCAATCTAAGGTGGTGTCCATGGATTTATGCAAAAGATAATGGAGAAAACTTACTTGACAGTCTATTCTACAATCAGATTTACAAAAATAAAACCTATTATGGAGTACATTTACATAAAAGGAAAGTTGAATGAAAGGAAAATAATATAAGACACACTTGCATGAATTAAAAATGCTAAACTACTTCACACTTTGCTAGAAATTGAAAGTTTGTTGGAAATAAAAATTTTATTTGAATTCAATTTTACTCTAGAAAGTTAGAAATACATTGTTGGAAATGAAACTAAAACTATCCTATTTCCTCAGGCCAAAACAAGTCTTTCTCATCCTCTTCTTTTTGATTAATTTATTACATTTTATTTATATAATTCATATTCCATATCTACCCAACAAATCCACTAAGAATGTGGATCCAATATCCTATTTTGGAGGGGTCGTTCATTAAACTTGGAACATTTCAAAGCAATTTTCTTTAATCTGGTCACCTTTATCTTAGTCATTTTTTGTCACACACTGCTCCTTCCTTGATGTAAATCACACCAAATGCTCAAAAAAAAATTTGGCCCTTCAATCTACTTTCTAGATCATTTTGAAATTTTGAATTTCGTTAAGAAACGAGGGAGATATTGTTGTTTTACTGAGACTGTGTTTTTGACAACTTTTGGGCGCCTAATTTTTAGGGAACCTTTAGTTCTCCACATGAATGAAGACATTGTTCTTCAATTTTCTTGACCAAATCTCTCAACTATTGTCCTTTAACTACTCATAGAATCCCAAACTACTCAACCTCTTCATAAATGATATCATACTTATCCTTCACTTAGATCCTTCTTTAGCTCCAAAAATTTTAGAGCATGAAAGCAATGTTTCAAAGCATCAGACTAGTGATATTTTCTCTCAAACCATAAACTAGATTTTTGTGAAATTTAATGGGTGTTTTTTTTTCTTTTTGTCTCCTAATTTCTATCCAAAAATCTCAAAAACCCAGGTTGTAATTTTTGAGTTAGGATGAAATCTTTCTTAGTTGTAAGTGTTTGTAACTTCTTATCATGAGTTATTTAATAACTTATTTATTTGCATTATATCATCTTAAACACTTCAAGGAGACATATTAGATGCAATTTGGATCACATTTAATTACTAAAAATAAATCAAATATTCAATTTACAATCTACCTTAAAAAACTAAAGAACTTTTAATTATTACTCAAATCCACTTTTAACACTAACATGCGTTAGGAAGAAATATATGATTTTATTTGATTAAATATGAGATCACTTATGGTCTCGTCAGTGTGTTTCCATAGAATTTCTCCATTTTCGGTTTGTATGAGACCACAATGTGTCGTGAGGATGTATGTGCATCGCACTATCATCCTTTGGTTGAAAGTTGGCCATTTTATCTCTGAGACCTTTGAGGCCCGCTCTTTCAGCTTCTAAATTCATTTTCCTAAAAATAGGCATAAAACATAAAACAT
The DNA here is from genome assembly GCA_007258455.2 of Sequoia sempervirens. NCBI lineage: Eukaryota > Viridiplantae > Streptophyta > Pinopsida > Cupressales > Cupressaceae > Sequoia > Sequoia sempervirens. Next base: position 175,475,512 of record VDFB02086081.1, on the reverse strand, counting down.
TGTAGAAAATATCCTTAGTCATCTCTTGTCACTTGAGCTTAGCCTTTAAGGTAGTTGAGGATAATTTTCTCCTTGTAGACTCTTCTCTATCCTAGAGACTCGAGAGTGGTGAATCTCCTCTACAATTGCATTAGGAATCTCTATCATCCCTCTCCATTGCACAATAATATTTTTTTGTCTTCCCTATCATAATGATGAGTCCTATTACTTCATCCTTTATTGTGGTATGGACTATCCTTCCTCAAATTTCCTAGGTATGATTCCCTGGCACTACATTGATATTTGACACTTCTAGACCTACCTTCTTTTCGTCTTTGGTAGTTCATTGAATTTCTACTCTACTAGCAGGGACAATTGATATGCTTCCTTGTTTGTTTGGAAATTCCATTGATTTAAATCCTATTGAATTAATCAAACAAAAACCATGAATGCATCTTGCCACTTTTTTTGCTCCTTCATATGATGTCCTAATCAAACTTTAATTGTGTATTACTCCTCAAAATAATCTTTCATATCCATATCTCATAACCTCAAGTTGCACAACTCTTTCAACAATTCCAAATGATAATTTATAGTAACAAACCTTGAATTTATTGATGTAGATACACCCTCTCAAAAATAATCTTAACACACAAATTAAAAAAAATTAGTTACTTCATAGAAAACATAATTTAATTTTATAGTTTCACTTATCACTTAATTTCACATCAAATTTCACACCAATTTTTGGAAGCAATTCAATTGCATTGTATAATCAATTTCACATTTTACATTAAATTAATAAAATTCCCAAAATTTCATGGTCTTCCTATCATCTCAAAATACTATTTAATTCGCTTTTCCTTCTTTGTGCATCATTCACATAGTGCACAACTAGGTTCATTCTTCTCTCTGTTTTCACTCTTTTTATTGCCTCTTATAAACAATATATTCATATGCTTCTTCCCTACATATAATTCATTAATCCATTTCTTGCTCTTTGTATCCATCCTATGACATGTTTCTCTAAGTCTTCACTTCTCTACCTTGTCACCCCTCCTTTTCTTTTCCTTTATTTCACAACATTCCTCTGCCCACTACAACTGCATGCCCCCTCCTCTCACCTCTCTATTTCTCTCTCTGCAATTGCACGATTGCTCCACATTTACAATGCAGTTTGAATTCTTATGCCAAGCACAACCCTCTACCTTTTTCTATGTGCCTATAATTTATTCAGTTTTAAACTTTGGTACCATTTACATCCCCTTCATTTTGCAATGTAGCCTCTTCTCTAACTCACCTTTATTCTCCTACCCCTATCCTCCTTTGTAGTCGTCTCATCTCTATTTTTTCTACTATTTTAAATTTCAAACATATCTTGATATGGACATAGTAGTCCCAATCACTTCACATACTCCTCCCTCTGGTGCGACATGGTAGATTTTTTTTAATTAGTTTCTCCCCTTTTTCCTCTTCTTGGCCACATGAGTTCTTCCTGCCTTCCTCTTTTCTTTCTTTTTTCATTTTAACTTCTACCTTTGTGCCCCCTTCATCTTCCATTTCATAGCATCAATTCACTTTTATCTTGATTACATGGCCCTTTATTTTCACTTATTTATTCCTCTTCATTTGATCCCTATTTACACTTCAAGCTGTGAGGAGTCAAAAAAATATATTTATTTTATATGTAGATTCATTCATATACACCATTTCAATCCCCTGTTTTCACATAAGGAAGAAATAATGAATTCATATCTCCTTTGCATAGGAAAATAAATCAATAAACAAGGTGTATAGTTGCTTGAATCCATAATCGGTCACCGAGACTGAGCTAAATGCATTCTAAGAGAAAACACCAAATATAAACTAAATTTGGAATGAAACATTTTTTTGGTTGGATCACAAAAGTGGAGTTGAGTGATAGAATCACCCTTCAAGATTGCAAACAATCTACAGTGAACTCCATCATTGTATCAAGTGTACCAAAAATATTTCTTGTTCTTCTTCCAACACCTCTTTCAAACATGTGTCATCTCCCTCTGACAATGTTCATTGCATTCCCTTCTTTATCCCCATCACATGGACTCATGTCCACCAATCCTGACCTTCTCCACCAAATGCTCTTTATTCTCCTCTTCTCCTTCATGGGATCAAAACCACCTCCAACTAACCACCTCCACAAAACATCACCTACCTCACCCTCCACAATCTCTACAAGAAAATATGCAAAATGCTCTTATTCTCTGTCCATCTCCCCTTCTACCATCTTATTTGAAAAAAAAAATAGCATCATAAAAGTAGAGTGAAATCACAATATTGTGTCTCACTTTTTACCCAAGATGGAAATTTATGTATCAATATTTTTAGCTAAATCAAGTCATCTTCTAAGACCTATAGCAGCTAAATCATTAAGAATTTGAAGATAATGCAAACTAGTGATTTGTGGCAATTTGTGTGTATTATATATATATATATATATATATATATATATATGAAATAAATCATGAATCTTTCAACATCTCCTTTAATAACTAGTTTTAAATAAAAAACAAAATTTGAACAGAAAGTAACATTGTGTCCTACAACATAACTTTTTTTCTATAACATGGATAAAATTCTAATTTTTGAAATATAGATTCTAAACATCAATATCTAGGGAAAGGATATATTTTCATAATTTTTTGTTACACATATCTGTTTTAATTAATTTTTGAAGTCACTGTAACAATAATTTGGACATGCATATGTGTCATACAACCTAACTTGTATATATCGAAATCTATTTTTTCTTTTTTTAGTGAAACAAGGACATCAATACCTAGGGAAAGGGTTTCTTGATTTTTTTTACATTGGTTTATTATTTTTCCACCTGTATATAAAAAAGAGTTTGATGTTCAAAGAAAAGCCTATGTTTAGTAAAAATTAAAAATTAAATACAAAATAAAATTATTTTCAAGGGCTACAATCTTGCAAAAGATCATTTCTAAATGACATTATTTAATCCATCAAAAGGTAAAGAAAATGTGTTTCTTTTTCAAGCATTTTGATAGGTGTGAAGGAGACTCCATTGTGGGTATGATTTAATACTAGAGGGGTTCTATCCAAGGGGTTTTGATCTAAGGGGGTCTTATCTATTCCTCTTCAATTAAAACCCTTTAAATGCAACCTCTTAAGGCTAAAAACATTAGTTTTTCTAAAAGAGTGATTTCAAGTAAAAATCAGCATGTCCCAAAAGTGAGACACACTATTGTGGCAACACCCATTGATTTACCTCATCTTCATTTGTAGCTACAACATTGAATTTCACTGCGACATCTTTCACATCTTAGTTATCTACAACCTTTCATTAATCTCCCTTTGCTGCAACAATGAGCTTCAACATCCATTCTTCCTCAATCACCAACATTTGTGCAAACAAATCATCATCTTTCCAATCCGCTCCAACCTCTTCACTAGTCATTTCATTCATTTCCTCCCTTTTCTCCATTCCTTCCTCATGGCATGTCTTCATTATAACTTCTTCAGTAAGGGTTTCTCTCACATCCTTCTCCATCTATCTCAAATTGTTGTCCTCATTCATCTTCTTGTTCTTCTTTACCACTTTCCTCTCATTTTTCCCAACATTTTTTTCCAATTTCTCAATCCTCACCTTGATCTTTACCACTTCCTCATAGACCGTTTGTCCCATCTTCTCAAAATTCTCTTTTTCTACCTTCTCCCAATACTACTTCCAAAAAAAATTTCACACAAGTCTCCTCATGACCCATCCCATCTTGTATGTTGCAATCTTCCACAACTCACATCACTTTGCAGCTTCCAACTCTAAATTTTTTAGGGCTTCTATACCTACAACAATCTTTTGGATCTCTCCACAACCGCTTCACACTTACTTTCTGGTATGAACTACCTCACAGTTGACAATTTGTTCACACAACTCCACCCACTGGTACTGGCACAAGCTACCTCACATTCAGTACTCTGCCTATGCGCCCAAGATTATGGGATTTGATACCAACTTGATGTAGATGGCACCCTCTCACAAACAATCTTAACACACAAATTCAAAAATATTAGTGACTTCGCAATAAACACAATTTAATTTGACAGTTTCACTTATCAATTAAATTCACATCAAATTTCACACCAATTTCTGGAAGCAATTCGATTGCATTGTATGATCAATTTCACATTTTACATTCAATTATTAAAATTCCCAAAATTTCATGTTCTTCCTATCATCTCAAAATACTGTTCAATTCACTTTTCCTTCTTTATGCATCATTCACATAGTGCATAGCCAGGTTTGTTCTTCTCTCTATTTTCACTCTTTTTATTGCCTCTATAAATAATACATGCATATTCTTCTTCCTTGCAGATAATTCATTAACCTAGAATTTTTTGCTCTTTGTATCCAGCCTATGACATGTTGCTATGAGTCTTCACTTCTCTACCTTGCCACCCCTTTTTTTCTTTTCCTCTATTTCACAACCTTGCTCTACCCACTACAACTAGACTCACCATCCTCTCAACTCTATATTTCTCTCTCTGCAATGATATGAGTACTCCACATTTATAATGAAGATTGAGTTCTTAGCCCAAGTGCAACCCTCTACCTTTTGTTATGTGCCTTTAATTTATTCAATTTTAAACTTTGGTACCATTACCAACTTCTTGGTTTTTCAATGTAGCCTTTTCTTTAACTCACCTTTATTTTCTCGCCCCTATCCTCCTTCACAACCTTCTTATCTCCATTTTTTTGCTATTTTAAATTTCAAACATATCTTGATATGGGTGCAATAGTCCCAATCTTTGTGCATACTCCTCTCTATGGTGCGACATGGTGGAGTTTTTTGTAGATGTTTTTTAAAAAAAAAATTCCCCCTTTTTTCCTCTTCTTGGCCATGTGAGTTCTTCCTACCTGCCTCTCTTCTTTCTTTTATCTTTTTAACTTCTACCCTTGTGCCCCCTTCATCTTCCCTTTCATAGCATCAATTTCACTTTTCTCTTGAGTATGTGGGCCTTTGTTTTCACTTATTTATTCATCTTCATTTGATCCCTATTGACACTTCAAGCTGTGAGGAGTTAAAATAAAATATTCATTTTATATGTGGATTCATTCATATACACCACTTCAGTACTCTATTTTCACATAAGGAATAAATTATGAATTCATATATCCTCTGCATAATAGTCTTAAATCCAACACCTCCATCAAAATAATATTGGTATTTAAATATATAGGAAAATAAATCAATAAACAAGGTGTATAGTTGTTTGAATCCATAATTGGCCACTGAGACCAAGCTAAATGCATTTGAAGAGCAAACAATAAAATTGTAACTAAACTCATAATGAAACTTTTTTTTAGTTGGTATAGGTTGCATATTCAACCAAGATGCTCTTGCATCATTTATCTTCTTCACTGTCATATCACATCTTCCCATGTTGGGTTTAACTTTTATATCCCCCTCCACTTTCAAACTTATTTCTACCAAATGGTAACATGACCTTTTAACTTAGTTTTAGCAATTTTTACCCTATTTGGATTAGTGATATCTACATATTCAAAGTTCTCTTTGAAATTAGTTATATCTAATCTATCAATTATTCAAAGTTCAAACTACTAAAATAATTAATAATATCTACTATATTTTTTATACCAATACTTAATCATAGGCTCTCAACATCCTTTCTTCCTTGTCATATTCTTTGCTTCCACTTTTCTCAATAGGGCTTGTCTCTTGTTTTCCATCACCCTCCTTAGCTCTAGGGTTATGGTTTCTTCTATCTTCCTCCTTAAAATAATCCTTTCAAATTTTTGTAGTCATCGTTATCTAGAAAATATCTTTCATGTTCATCTAGTGACATTAACAATACTATTTTATCTCATAGGCAACACCTTGAATCTAGTGAAAACTACCTTAGTTCAATAATCAATCTACACTCACTTCTTCTAACAATCTCTTAGTCAAGGATTTTTGTCAAGATTCTTGTAAATTGCCTTAATTTAGTGATTTGTTCACAAAAAAACTCTCAAGATGCCAACTCATTCTTTCTCCTCATGATTTCAAACCTTAGGCTCTAATACTACTTGATGTAGTAATAGATGTAGGATCTAATGGAGAACTATCCAACCATGTAGTAAAATGAAGAACTAACAATTACATAGGAACTAATAAAAAATAAGAAAACAAAAGTTTAATCTTTATTGATTCTCGGTCATAAATGAATTATAATCTTTCATAATGGGCTACCAACAAGCTAGGCCTCAACCATTTGATTAGTACAAACATTATAGTTCAAGTTAAATGATATCTCTACACTCTAGTCCAATGTTGCTCCCAACTCCCTCTTTCTCTAATCACTCACTCAATTTCCTTCAAATGAACATGTATAACATTTATATAGCGACTTCGAGTCTTGGGGTTAATCATAGTCAACCACAATGTGGCTCAAAACCCAATAACCCATAAAAATACATAGTGGAATATCTTATATTGAATACAGTGATGAAGGATTGATGAATATTCTTGTGGTTTGCACTATAAGTACTCCTAGGTCTTGTGTACCTTGTTATGTGTTTTTTTTTTTTGTCACAAACTCCAAAAATTTATTGCAAGCTATGAATAGTGAAACTAATTATAAACCTTGTAATGGTGCAAAACCTAATTTATGCCTTTGTAGTGAAAGAAACTTTTTAGAAAGTGAATATGGCATTGCAAGATCTTAGTAGAACATATTTCTCAAATTGCAAGATGTGTTGTACAAATACAATAAAATGTAATAGGAACTATAATGACTAATTATGTCTAAAATGTAGATAATAACTTACAAACAAAAAAAATAAATACAAAAAAAATATTTTTGAATGATACAAGACTACTCTTATGCCTTGAGATGCTCCTACATCTTAGATCTTTCCTCTTATCTACAATATAGCATTTTTGTTTCTATATTACCTTAAACTTAGAAGTCCTAATAATCATTATTATAAATTTAAATTAACTTTAATACATCGGATCTAAAGTCCATTATTTAAGTATTCCTTTACCTAAACCCTCGGTGGACCTCAATGCCTTTCCTAAAATACAACTAAACTGTTTGGAATCTGAAATCATTTCTTGTTGATCATACACAATCTTGTGTCCCTTTCTCGCCTTGGTATGTCCTACCCGCAATGCCTTTCTTTCTGGTCATGGTCCAGTTTTGAGCCCATGGTTTTATGAAGTCCATTGTTTACCATGTTGTATATCTCTTGGGTCTTCACGTAGACATGGAAGTTTCAATTTCCCTATACTTATCATAATATTAACGGCCAGCAACATTATATTATTTAAGAAAGTAGAAAACCCTAACCCAAACTATGGACAACTCACCATTAAATCAAACTACAGTCTGATGCAACCCCTTAACATGGTTGATTGGCCAGTGAGAGGTGACCGGCACTTCTTGTCGAATAATTTTGTCTTTTCCTCATGGCGTTTTAGGGTTGTGTATCTTTTATAGTGCACATCAGACGTGTGGGCAAGACATAAGCCAAACCTAAATCTAATGCAGGCGTTTATTTCAAAGATACTATTGGGCCGGCCCTCCTGTGGGTATAATGAAGAATCCTATATCCAGTAGCCTTCCCATGAACATATGAGACCCAGTTTTGTGTGCAGAGAAGAAGAGAGGAGAAGAAATGGGGCGTGATTGGGCACCAGAGATAGTTGGAACAATTCTATTCGTAGTGCTGTCACCGGGATTGCTGTTCCAACTTGCTGCAAAAGGCCGATTTATAGAGTTCGGCAACCTTCAGACCAGTGGCCTATCTATTTTTATACATACCATTATATTTTTTGCTCTCATTACTATTTTGCTTATTGCAATTGGAATCTATATAATCATTGGCTGAACCGTGCTTTCAACTCCTCAATGCCTATGTAGTCTCAAATTGTTAGAGATTTTTAGATGTTTAGTAATATATTTAGATATACGGAAGGGTTATAGTTTAATTTGCGAGGATGATGGTTTATTATATGATCGATTTTAACTTTCTAGAAGTGTAATTAGATCACGTTTCATTTCTGGAGATGATTTTATTGGACTGGATCTCCTTATTTGTAAGAGTTTAATCAAAAGTTAATTTCTGATTTTGATGTATATTCTTATACAATATTGTTATCTCTTTATTTGTAAGAGTTTAATCAAAAGTTTATTTCTGATTTTGATGTATATTCTTATACAATATTGTTATCAATTATAAAAAGCAGAAATATCGGGCAAATTCATTGCCAACAATTCACCGCCAACATTTTAAGAATTCTGAAATGTTTTAATAAAAAAATCATAAGTAATTATTTACATGGAAAGAGATTACAAAAAAAATCTGACACATCCGAGCATGTGTCCTCTACTTTTATTGAAAGATTCAGAAAAAATAATTATTATTTTTCTTGTACTTAGGGTGGTCAGACATACACCTGTTTTTTATCTTTTTCCTGAAAATTTATTACCACTGAATTGAAATTTCAAATTTTCACAAAATAGATTTATTTTTTTTCCAAAAAAGGACTAGTAGCCTAGAAACTACATTCAATTTTCTATAACTTTTGTTTTTACATATTTTTCAAATTATGTTAACAACCTATTCAAATTTTTATGTCAAGTTACCTAACTCTATTTTTCTAAATTCTCATTGCCACTTAGAGGCCTGGTTTGGACCCCCATGATCTTGCACTAACCCAACATTCAATTTCTTAGATTAAACCAACATATGAATCATGTAAATTCCAATATGGATGCAGTAAGCCTCTCTAACCAAGAAGATCAAACTCAAATTTTACCATTCCCAAATCTAAAAATCAACCCATAAACAATCTCCTATTTATAATCCTCATCAATAAATGATAACATAAACTAAAATGCACAAGGAGATAACCATGCTAACCATCCCTCAAAATGAATTCTCCAGAACTTATTATCCATAGCTCAAGATCCATATCCATGAAAGATAAAGAAATATAAATTCATGCTAAACAATCCTCAAATGAGTCTCCAAAATCAATCACCATGACTCTACTCAATCCCATGAGAAGCCAAAGCATGAAACATAGCACATTTGAAAGAAATAATGGGAAAATACCTCTCAAATGATAAACTTCCAAGTAGAACAAGAGTGGGGAATCAAAATTCTCCTCTAGGATAACCAAGTCATCATGACTCACTCCAAGAAAAATATCCTCTATCGGTCCATCATGAACTCACATTCATACCTAGGTGAAAGCTCCTCAGTCTTCCTATCAAAACCTCTAAAGAGTAACCATCTCAAGAAAATGTTTCTAATCTAAAGAGAATTCTAGCCTCACCCATATCTCCAAGTATCCATGAGCACTTATAACTAATCAATACATGCCAAAATCCAAATGCAACATAGCACCATCATGAAGTAATCAAGCAAATGATCAATGAACTCAACACAAAAAGAAATACCAAGATCAATGTCAAAGCTCTAAATCAGTATCAAGAGAACACATATCATGCCAAAACTCTAAATCAGTATTGAGAGTAAACCAAGACATAATAACACTCACACTCTAAACCAAGAAACCACATCTCCAATCACATAAAGATAACCATCACCAATGATGCATCCACGTCACTTCCCAAAACTCCTACTAAACCATGATACTGAGATACACATGACATCGTGACTACCATATCCTCCATGAAGATCATCTAGGTCTACACACACTCAACTACAATGTCAGTAACATACAAGTGAAACCAAGATCTCCAAGCCAAGAAGATACATACAACCGCCATCAAAACATCAAGAACCAATCCTACACCACCAAGTCATCACTGTCAAAATCTCCCAATGATCATGACATTGTGATCAAACCACATGCTACAAGTCTCATGAACTAAATAATAGGTACTCTAACCATCCATCTTCTCATGCCAAGGCAACATACCAATGCACAAATGACCACAAACAAGGACAACTAATAAAATCTATAACAATAATGAATAAAAAATGACGTGGATATAGACAGTCTACATCTGAGTGATCCCACTACAACTGAATGGATCATCAATCCATACAACTGCATAACTCGTAGATCCAACCACTAAAACATGAAAACTCATCATCACATTAGTAACCTACAAACTAAGATATCAAAGAAGATAATCCTATAGAAATCAAGACTTAAACACCAAATCAACCACATATCTTATTTTCTAACCATGTCCACAAATGATTAACCATAGTCAAGGAACCAATAAGCATCAAGAAGATAAGAACAATCTCCTAACACCAAACCATATCACCACCAAACAACCACATACATGATCATGTCATGCTAATGCATCAAAAATACCTACATATCCATGACACCATAATCATATCCATCATTGCACCTACACTCAACTATCACCCATATGAGACTCCAATTCTCCAATTGTGTCAAACCATGTCCTCAAAATTGAAGAAAACTTGTGTACGTATCACCATCAAAGTATCTCTAAGAAAACCTTTAAATATGTACCAAGAAGCACCAAACTAATAATAAATTGTATCATCATAAATATCATATAAAAACATGTACCTCCTCAAGGTTTTGCCTCTTGAATCATTTGGATGCTTGCACAATCACACCCTAAATCTTAGACACCTACAAGTGATCAAACAAGTACTAATCTCATCCAACACCAAAAAATAATAATCTAATTGATCCAATATGTAATACATTGTACATTCTCTCCAACACCTCTTCAAAATCAAAAATTTGAATCCATATGCAAAATTTATGCTCAAAACTGTGTACAAGAGACCATTTGGCTTCCAGGCTCAAAAAATTGATCAAAACGGAAAAATCAAAAACCAAAATTGTGCCACTATGCAGTGCTCAAAACTAGTTTTCCAATTAATATAAGAAGTCAAAAAATTGACAACCTAGGTGAAAGTTATGCAAGTTTGAAAAAATGTCTAATTTGAATTTATAAGCAAGTTTTTGGTAGGCCCCACTCCAAAATAAAAACCAATTTTTTTTTTTTTTCAAATATTAATGCTTTAAAGGGTGGCATATTTTTCTTAATATTTAGAATTAAGCATAATAAATGAAAGAGGTGGGGGTGGTAGGGGTGTAGGGGGTAGGCGAAGGTGGAGGGTGCAGTTTAACACTTAGTGGCCATTTTAGTCAAAGTTTAAAACCATTTAAAACAAAGGCCAACTTACTATCAAATATTTTTATTTATGGTGGTTAAATACAAAAATACATAGGCTGCAATGATATATACGACTCTACAACAAGGATGACGTAGGGGCAAGGGGTATGAGGCATGCAGACCCCATACCACTCCATAATATATTTTTTATTTTAAAATATTTTCAAAGGCTTTTTCTAATCGACTTTTTAATTTCTTTTTTATTTTATTTTGCAGGTTGGACTATTTTTTCTACAAGTTATTACTTTCCATTGATAGATTAAAAAAAAATTAATAGTTTTTTCGTGCACATTTGCCCTACAGCGAAATAGGCCTTTGACGATTGTTTTTTTGCATTTTTTCAACTTCTCCAAAATAGGTTGAATTTTATGTCATTTTTCTTGTCTCGAGCCTCTTGGATCCAATAGTGAGGTTTGTTTTGTTTGAAGAGGCCATCCATGAAATTTACCCTACAAAACCCTCATATAAAAACTCAAACCAAGAAACCTTCTTTGACCTAAATTTGAAAAGCTTCAAATCTGCAATAAACCCAACAAATCTTGACAACCCAAAAGCCTAAATTTGCAAACAAACACTTGCAACATGTGTTTCATATCTTTTAATGGACACTCAAATCTAACATGCATGTCCATGGCTTCAACTTTGGAAAAATTCTCTCAAACTAGGGCTATAACAAAAACCCATCAACCATGAAAGCTCCAATACCACTTGTTAGGAAATAATACATTCAATCCTCAAACTTATTCCATTTCCTACATAACCCCATGAGAGATAAACATTCATACAAGTAACCACAATGCATAGATCAAATAGACAAGCCATAAGATAACACAAGATATACCCTAGGAAAACCCTCAAGAGAGAAAAGTCCAACCTCCAAAAGCATCCATACTCCATCATATTATTCAACAATAAAGCAATACAAGAGTTACAATGAATACCTCTAAAGCATCAAACTTCTCGATGCATCATCATGTGTCCAAGCATGAATCCACACATCCCATGCCATGCTTCACATATGCACTCCTAAAAAAGACTCAATAATGACAACCCACTCACCCAACAAACCTTAACCACTAAACATGTTCTTGCTTTTATAGACTCAAGCTCACACAAATGCAACCAAGTGGTAAGATAAAACCATGTACCAAAAAACCATGTGAACACAAAACCACTAATCCCTTATTTAATATTGGGTACTAAGTTTTCACTTTTTGAATATTTTTCCAATATTAAATTATTATCACATGTCTCCCACACATTAAATAATAGTACAATGTTACAATACAACATACAAGTGGTCCCCAAATAATTACCTAATGTGATTAACCATACCACCTAGACGCAAATCAAAACTAAATAATTATTTAATTACAACATTATAATATATCAAATTATGCAATGGTGTACAACACCATATCCCAATAGATACAAGAGATCACACTTATTTTTTTAATAAATACCAACCTAAAGAAACTTATCCTATTATAAATACATATAATATAATAAAATACTAAACTAAAATAATATAGCAAAAACTAAAATCATTCTGGTATCATCATTAACTAGAGATCCATAGTTTATGAAAATCTAAAAGTCATCATGTACTTAAAACTTTATTTTAATTTGCTACCTCCACCTTACTAAGCCATATTTTATAACTAATAACTACATATTTTAATCAATAGGAATAATAATAGGTTTGAGAAGTTGTGGCCACCATGATATTTTTATTAATGGTCCACACATCCTCATTATGAAAATTAATAATTCTATATTTGGTAGTGTAGGAACCATGGGATATAGAAAAAAATATAACATTTAGGAGTCACATATTAGATACCTTTCTCCAAATAGAAGCTATTAAACATTGTGCTCAAGTGTTTCATTGTCCACTACCAAACTTCACAATGGTTAATTAATATTGCTTGCACTAGGTTCAATATTTATTGAAGAACCTCCATGTGTGCTATACAACATAAGTACAAACCTCAATTCTTATGAAATTTCCATGCTACAATTATAATGCGCCATATCAAAATCATTGTGCCAAATTTCATCTACTTGTGGTTAATCTAATTTAATGTATGTGCAATAGACCTGGATGGAAGTTTCTTAGGAAATCCAAAACCATGCTCAATTCCATAAAATCACTTATAATTTTGTGCTAAACCCTTGATGGCCTATACCACCCATGTATTTGGTTGTGCCAAAAAAAATTCCTCATAATTTCTTTGAAATTTGTATATATTCAAACATGTGAAAGGTACATGTTTAATATACTGATATTGGAGTGTATGAACATAGTCACACATAATATTTTTGAAAAGGAAATATGCCTATATGGTGTAATCTCCTTTTGTATGTAGCTTTATATTAATATCATTCACAATGACATTATGGTGTTTTCTCAATGATTCTATATGGGTCGTAATATCCCTATGGCCACATAGGAATTGTTATTATGATTTATGGTCATTATCCAACTCTCATGCCATATATATGCTAGATTTTAGGTTGTATGGCACCATTCATAGAGAATGCATAGTAAAAAAGACATCCTTGCTAGTATTATTATTTCGTTGTACCATCCTTTGGCCTATAATTATGCATGCATTTATGTTTTCCTTGTATGGATAGGCCATGCTACATTCTACATTCTCTTCACCATATTTTCATGTTATGTATTAGGTATTTATTGGCATACCATTGTTGGTTGAACTAGAAATTATCTTATATGCTCTTAATACTATAATATCCACAGGGAAATTTAAATCTCCCCTTCACATGAGAACCCAAAAGATATATGACATGGAAAATAATGGACTTCATAGAAAAAATGACTCAAAACTAGCACCATGACTAGAAAAAAGACATTGGTGTGTCCAAGAGATACCAAGGAGAAAAGGGGAGAAAAAATGGAAATGAAGTTATTTCCAAAAGTGGTGTACAATAATTTTGGATCCATAATTAACCAATGAAAGGGAATATTATCAAAGAAGATATAATTTCATATTCTAAACAAATATTTAGTTGAATTTAAATAAAGGAACTCAATTCCACCATAGTTTTAGGAAAAGGAAAGCTCAAATTTAATTGAAATATTAAACCACTATTCATAGGGTATTTTATATTTTGTTGGGATTTATTATTATTTAGTCATTTGGACTTAATTTTACCACTTGGGTGTTAGATGAGAATTCATTTTTATTTCCTTGATTTATTGTGATTGATAGTATTTTTTTTGGCTTGGATTAATGTAGAGACAAAATTATTAAAATCTGGATATGTGAAGGATTTAGATGATGCATGGGTATCCTAGGGTGTAAGAAAAATCTTGCATCACCCCAAAACATTTATTTTTACTTTTTTTAAACATTTTTATCAACATTCTAGCCATAACTAGTCTTGTAGTTCCCATTGTATTTCATCTCATGAGCACAACTTACCTCATTAATTAAGGAATATGTTATATTATGATCTTTCATTATCCTTTTCACTTTCCAAAAACATATGATCACTGCAAAGGCATAAATTAATTTCTTATTGGGCTTAACAATCTTACACCCAATTTTATTATTCATGGCTTGTAAAATAAAATTATGGTCTGTAGCAAAAAAATGTGTTAGGTTTTATAAAAATTGCAAGGTTTTAGTGGTCATATCTTGCAAGATTTATCCAAAATATAAAACTCTATGGATTTTGTTTATCAAGTATTTGTGCTCTCAATTTATAACCTGATAGTAACTTGTTGAACTAGAGGTAAGCCCCTTAAGTTGTTTCATAAGTTTTTTTTGCCTAGTTGTTTGACTAGCCCTTGAACCTAGACTTCCAACTAAAAAAAATATCATTGATTGAATTGTAAGCCTTAAAATATCATTATTTTAATGGTTATATGATCCCACTTATTATCAATGTGTTGGTTTATAATTTCATTAGACATAGGCTAGTACATTATGGCTTTGCTCTAGACATATGCACTTGAAGTTGTGCTCTAAATTATACATGTCATTGAAAGCGTTTCAATCCTAGGTACCCTACTAAATGGATATCATTAATGGTTAGTTTGAATACACCCATTGGACTTAAATATTTGGCTTTATTTTCTTCAAGGACATAGGTAGGTCAGGCTTTGTCTAACTTAGCTAGGTGGTAGCACCCCATTGTAGTGTACAACCTCTACACATGTTATTTCATAATTAGGCCTACCTTTTATTTCTCCACTAAGATTATAGTTAATTTATTAAAACCATTTTTGTTAAGAAAAAGAAGAGATTTCCTAAATTCATTATTTTAAAGAAAAATAAGACGTTCTACAATTGATATTCTTGAGGCAATAATGGGTTCATGGTGTGCCATGCAAACTTTGGCTTGTATGAGAATTCAATGCAAAAGGTGGTGGATTACATCAAGTTTTAAAGGTTATTCCTAAGGCTTTGGGTGTCAAACCCATAATAAGAAGAAGGTAATTGAGCAAGAATTGAGAAGGGTGTGATGTCTCCAATTAGTTATTTGTTTTCAGTTTCAATTTGAAAAAACTAAATCATTGGTAGAATGAGTATATTTTGAAAATTCACTTTGTGTTGATAAGGGTTTTTGCTAGGGTTTTTCATTTTTAAGATAATTTTCTACTCCTTTGGGTTATCATTACTCATTCCTCCATAGCCTAGGGTATTCCTATTATAAGTAGAGAATCATGCATCTAGTGTGTTTGGTCACTTGAACCTTGGATTTCTTAAGACCTGTGTTGAGAATCCATCTCTTCCACCTCCTGCTACTTGATATTTTAGTGTTTTCATGCCTTCCAATACCTCAATTCAACAAGATGATCATTTTCTTTCATATTTAACTTTATGGGATGAGTACTTGATAGGTATGTCAAAAAAATTGTGTCTCATATCATAAATTTGGAGCATATATTTGAGGGTTATCTATCCTCTTTGATGACTATTACATCACAACTATTTTTAGAGAATCCCTATCTTTGGAGAAATTTTTTCATGAGTTTCCATATAGTATTGATGTGCCATCTTCTTTGATTGAGGTAGCACCTAATTTTATCTTGGCATACCTATCAATTTTTGAAAACACCCATCATGAGGCTTATTTCCTCATATCTCTTCTTGGAGTTGTATTTTCTTCTCTATTTACCATTAGAATTGTTTCTTCCAAAAGGGAGACATGTCTACAGGAATTATATTATCTTTTTAACTTCAATAATTCTTCATTATAAGGGGATATACTCTCATTTTTCTCTCCTATCGGGAGATATTGATTACATATTTTTTATGGTTGACCTTGGGAGGTCATGTTGAGTCCTCCATTAATCAATTATTTCATCACTTGTGCTGGTTTTTTTTCTAGCTGAAACTTGAAAATCCTCTAAAGGATAGCCAATCCTTAAGCTTAATAACTTCAAGATTAGTGGCCAAAAAATGAGAGATGGATTTTACCCTTTTCTCCTCTACACTTCAAGCTTTGCAAAACATATATGATAATGGATGCAAATATTTAACCTATGGTGCAACACAATGTAAAGAAGATAAACTTGACACAATACTACAAGGATGTGTATAGCTGCCTCAAATAATGGTAAACCCCTTGTTCTCATTTCATTACAGGCATGAAGTTGAGATACAAAATAAACATAAAACTAAAGCATTAAAAGGTTGTTTAAATTCGAAGATTGTTTCTGAGGATGGGGAAAGACAACTGTACAAGACCATTGCGTGTCTTGGGATACAAAATCACATATCATGCATCATATCATAATACTCTAACATTATATTGATGACCAAAAAAAATTTATCACATTATGACAAAAAGGTCTACTTAGTTTCCTGTCATGAAATTCTAATTAGCAATCCACCTGAAAATAAAATACCCTCATTACCTACTTGCAAGCATTTACACCTGTGGATACCTTTTTCTGCATTTTCTCAAGAACAAACAACCATTAGCATTGTTATTAAACTTAAGCAAATCAAATAGAGCATCCCTATGAAATATCGAATCATGCTACCTATGCAAACAAAGAAGTGAGATATCAAATAAAATAAGTGAAAGCATAAGAAAGCGAGAATCAAACCCTATCTCATAGTGGATTGGTGCTTATTTGATGTGGAAAGAAGCCCTTTCCCAATCCTTGATAAACTTGATAATGGATATTCCTTGAAGATGCTATGTGATATGATGAACAAGATGCAAGATAATATGTGTATAACAAAGATACTAAGATTGTGGTTGCAAAATCAATAGATGAATACTCTATTTATAGAATAGAAGGATAGAAGAATGAGAGATATGAAGAATGTGGAACAAAAGAAAAACCAATGACAAGATGCCACTTGTCAACATGTCAATGGAGGAAGGTTGTGCACACCTTGGTCAATGTGCCAAAGAGGGGGAGATTTGAAATTCAAAAGATGGCTTGTTGGAGGGAGAAGAAATGTCTTAAATGTCAAGGGGAGACATGTAAGAGACAATGTACGAGGAGTTAATGCTATGTTGGAAGGGACAAGTCATTTGAGAGGGAGATTTGAAATGGGGGAATATTCCATTTTTATGCCATGTTGATGGAAAATAGAAGATTTAATAAATGAATTAAATGTTTTATTTGTGCAAGTGAGAAAAGATAGAGGATGTCACATGAGATTAAGATTAACATTAACCATGATTTGATTAACTTAAGTGAAGATTAGGTGATTTGAACCATTTGACTTAGATTTATGGATTAAAATAAATCAAAAGATGGAAAATGACAAATATTTGATTAAATACAAATTTGATTTATTTAATCAAAGAGGATGATGTTAGTGTTAAAGATGGATTTATTTAATTTAAATGGAGGACTTTAGAGATTAATCAAATAAACTTGATTTATTTGATGAATGGATGAATATGAATTAATTAAATGCATGATGCCAATTTTGCATGTCTACATTTTTCCCCTCTTTGAAGCAATGTACTTGTTGCGTTGGTTCAAAGAATAATCTTGCCGCAGTCAAAATTTCAAAAAAACCTATTTTTTTTGGATGCCCCAATAGAAAGAAGTATGCCGGTACATTTCCCCCTCGAGAGATTGAGTGAAAGGATTCTATTTAAGGGTCGATCTTGCACAAAGAGGCTCAAGATGGGAATATGGATGGTTTGATGATGATGCAAATGAGATGGTTTCAAGATGCTTAGAATAACCAATCTATATTATCCTAAACAACTTAAAATGATGATGGATTGCATGTGAGATGAATGATGTGATGATGCCTATATGATTATGCAATGAATGTTTTATGCGAGTGTATGGTTTATGAAATGCTTAGACTAACAGATCTATATTATTCAATGATGAAAATGTAATGCATGTGAATGATATGCAACATGCTAATGGTTTATGGATGCATGATGGATGCGTTGGTGATTTATGATTAACTATCATGGTACCATGTTAGCGTGAAGGGAAGTAAGAAGAAAATAAGATGATGAAAAGAGACACCAACAAGCCAACTTTATTAGAGATGATGATAATGATGATGATGATTTGCTTGCTAAGGAGTTGGGATTTTCAAAGGACCAATTATCTTATGTTTGATAACACACATAGGTACGATGCATCAAGGTATAAAGAACCAGGATGGTGTTGTACCTGGTGTGATGGAATTTGACTTGACAAACAAATAGGAGTATTCTTGTTCACACTTGACATATGAAAACCTTGCTAGGATGCACCTAACAAAGCAAGTATTCGCCAAGTTCTATTACAAGAACATCCAACAAGCACAACAGAAAAAAAGATAATGATCGATTCCCCATTCCTTTCTCTCTAAATCGCTTTGATTAGACATCATCAAGAGGTCATTAGAATAAGTGCAAATAAGATAAGTCAAAAGAAAAAGATAAAGTACACAAACAAATCAATGTTCTTAATACCGCTAGCCAAAGAGATGTGTTTTGATTAGGATAAGTATCCAAAGTGATATCCAAAATGATTCCCATTGTCGAAACAATATATCCTAGGACATGCATTATATAGGATGATGATGGGTTGATAAGTTGTTTGATAGGCTTTCGATATAAGGTTGACTGACATGTTTGAAAATGATCAGGATTTTGATTTTGCATTTAAAAGTTTGAAGTTTTCTTTTGATCTTACGTTTGAAGCTTGCTTTTGCTGATTGTTGTGCTTGTTTTTGTTTGTATTGCCAAAGGATGAAGGTGATGATTTTTTTTATTATGGATGAGTGATTTATTGCGGGTGAATGCAAAATGGGACAGATGGATTTTTTCAAATTTTTGGATGTTTTTGATTTTTTGAAATGTTTTGAGGCTTTTTTTGGATTTTCTGAAATTTTATGAATGTTTTTGGATTTTGTGTCTTTTTCAAATGTTTTTGTATTTTTGTTTCTCGAATGTTTTTGTGTTTTTTGAGATTTTATGAATGGTTTTGGATTTTGAGATTTTATGATTTTTTTTGGATTTTGTGTTTTGGGGGCTCATCAAAGATTAGCCTTGCCTACGTTTAAGCTCAGAGATGACGTAGTTCAGATTCCATGTTTCTGATATTTTTTGATGTTTTTTGGATTTTTCAGTTTTCTGATGTTTTATGATTTTCACGTGATTTTGACGATTTGGATATGGATATGATATCAATGATCTGTTTGGGATTTTGTTGAAAACCAAGCTAGGGTTGATTGATCAGATTGATGGATTGATGATGATAACATTGTTGAGGATACACAACAATGCAAGGATAGTGTTAAGCAACATGAGGATTAGGATGGATATCCCAAGATGATAAAGGATTGATGATGATAACATTTTCGAGGATACACAACAATTCAAGGATAGTGTTAAGCAACAAAAGGATTGGGAAGAATATCTTGAGATGATGATGGATTGATTGGATTTTATTTGATCAAGATTGATGAAGCTTGGTTTGGAAAAAAAGTTGTTTTGGATGATTTGATGTGACATTGAAGCACACATTAGATGTGACTGATAGTGATTGTTTGGATTGATGTTCAATGAAAGATGAATACTGATAAGGAATGTATTCTTGTCAAAATATGCCATGGGCTAGTGATTTGTATTTTGGCTCACAAATGCTTTGATCAATTTGATTTCACATTTTCCAATGTTTGGATCACCACATAAGTTGGAGGATATAGATCAAGATTTATTCCTTAA
Organism: Sequoia sempervirens; assembly: GCA_007258455.2. Lineage (NCBI taxonomy): Eukaryota > Viridiplantae > Streptophyta > Pinopsida > Cupressales > Cupressaceae > Sequoia > Sequoia sempervirens. Next base: position 175,455,136 of record VDFB02086081.1, on the reverse strand, counting down.
GCAAGATGCAAATATCTACCCCTAGTGTTTAGCAATGTATGGAATGCCATGGGTGGATACTTGGATAGGTGTGTGGATGGATGGATATGGATTATCTTGCAATAAGGTAAGGTGTTCGGATAGAGGATGGCTATTTGGATAAGGCTTCATGGCTCAGATAATGTTGGGTAGGATAGGATCAATGTAAATGACCCATGTCAAGATGTTTACTATAAGCAAGTGTAAAGTGTGCACCAAATTTTGTCAAGATCAAGATAACTTGGACTATCAATGTAGATATATGTGAATGGATTGGATAAATGGTTCATGGATGAATGGATTTATTATGGATGAGATGGATGGAATGTCAAATTTATTATGGATGGGATGAAACACTTCCACCTGAATTGGCGCACGTAGATGCTCGATTCTACACATAATGCATGTTTAACAGGTTTTCATCATGGTACCTTCCCAAAATTCCACCGTAGTGGTTTTCACTGGAGGACGATTTTTATTTTTACTATTTTCAATCCTTTTTCTAATTTTTTTGGATTTTTTTATTTTTTTTATTTTTTTGGACTTTTTTGAAAGATTTTAAGCTCATGTTGAATCACCTTATGGTGTTGATGTAGATGCTCCTGTCATAATGTGTCATTGATATCCTACTTGAAGAAGCTACTTTTCCAAGATACATGCACTTGAATGCAACTTTTGGGATTCCTGATATGCTATGTCGATACTAGTGTTAACTTTGTCTTTGTGTGTACATCGCGATAAAATGCCTTCTGAATCCTTATGATGAAGGGTGGTTTCCAATACATAGTCAATGTGAGAATTGGATATCATGCATGGAGGTGTGGATGGAGTGTGTTTAGGGATAAAAGATGGATTGATTGATAGTTTGGAACCTTTGACTTTCCAAACTTGGGAAGATGAGCAATGATGGGTGGATATGAAAGTGTGAAGGGAATTAGGACCAACAACTTGATATACTTTGTATGTTGCTTGAGAATACTTTTTCCTTTGTGGACATATTTGATGGATACTTTTTCCTTTTTTGTTTTTCCTCATAGTTTTTTTTACTAATGGAGTTTGATAGGGATAATTTTTCTTTGTATTCTTTGGTATCCATGTGTATTTTATTAGTCCATTATGCTTCCTTGCTTTTTCTGCTTTGATAACGTTCCTTGTGCTTTGATTCAAATCTTTCTTTTAAGGTTGGTCCCAATTCATGGATGGGGTGATGGGTGGATGAAGATTCATGGTGTGGCTGGTTGTAGTATTAGCATCGGTTTCATCATAAGGATTCTTCATGATCCCTATGTTGACATTTTCCTGAGACATAGTTGCCCCCAGTATGGTGGTAGTGGCACCTTCGTTCCTTGATTCTGCTTGTTTTGAGTTTTCTTGTTTAGTAAGCATGCTCAGATAATGTGCTTCTCTACTAACTCTGGAATGTCTTGTTCTGTCAGACCTTTTTCTTTGAGTGGATAATGCTAGATATCTTCATACATGATTTCCTCAGTCTGAATTTGGGATATATCTGATCCTAATGTTGAAAACTTAGTTTGACTGTAGGAATCAATAACTTGCTCTTTTTGTGTAACAATGTCAAGAGTAAAGGAATCCTACTCTAAATGAAGATCATCTACATGTCTATCCATAGAAAGCATCTCATGGGTAGATGGAGGAGTATGTGTTATGTGGATATGATCATCTTGCATAGATAAGAGAGTTTCCATTAGATCATTGTAGTATCTTGGAGATACGAATTCTTGATCTTGATTAATGTTGGAATTGTTTTGGATCAAGTTCTTGACATGGGTCAATTTCAAAGGATGGATTGCTTATAAATGGTTCTTGGATATCGTCATTGGGAATGTGAACTGGTGCAATATCCTCCTGATCTTTGAGTAGACTTGGATCAAATGTTGAGTTGAGGATCCCTTCAGTATCTGTAACCATGAGGTCAAAGGGTGTCAACATGTCTTGGAAAGGACCATTTATAGACCTGGGTGAAAGATGTTGATCATGCTTTGGAATAAATTCTTGAGATATGTTCTCTAACTCATTAGGTGATGCAGAGACATTTTCAACATGATCATTAGTCGATGGGTCATGGATTATGTCAATAGGATCAAATAATTCTAACACTCCTTGAAATAGATCACTAAAAAGTGGCTTTTGATGTATGGTGAGTTGGTCATTGGATGAAGTGGAAACATCTTCCATGTGCTCATTGATGGAGAGATCTTGAACATTGTTTTCAACAATTGCGACAGCGAGATTTTCAATGTTTTCAACCATAGGATCAAGTGATGTTAATATTCCTTGAATTGGATTATTGTAGGGTATTGTTGGTGGATTTTGATCATGACTGAAAAGTGATCCTTGATGTATGTTGTTTTGATCGTTGGATGAGGTAGAAACATCTTCATCGATGGATAGATCTTGATCGTTGTACCCAATAGTGATTATCTTTTGATCAATAAGGCCTTGGATGAGATTTTTGAGTCAAATAAAGTTTGATGTTGTGTGTCCCTTTGTTTTGTGAAAATCACATAGGTGCTTCTCGTTATACCCTGGTGGTTTAACTAGGGGTTCTTGATAGTTTTCATAAATGGGTATTTTGATGATATTTTCTTGTACCAACTATTGCATGACCGATTTGATTGGTCTCCCAAGTGGTGTGTATTTTTTTTGTTACCTTGTGAGATTTTTACTTTAAATTGAGATTGTAGTAATTGATTTTGGAGATGTGATTGATCTTTGAGACGTGGGGGTTGGATTTGTTGATGTGGTTGATCTTGATATCTAACTTCTTAACATTGGAGATATTGTTCTTGACGTGGTTGTGGACACACCTCAACGCTTTGATGACATGGTTCAACCAAAGGAAGAGTGTATTGATTTTGGAGTGAAGATGTCTCTTGGCTCAATAAATCAATTAGTTTGGCAAGTGAAGCAAGTTGATCTAGTGGATTTTGATCTTGATTTTGACTTTGACTCCCTTGATATAGTTGATTTGGATTTTGTTCAAATGGATTTGGAATGTACACTTGTGGTGTTTGCATGAGATCATGGAAAAATTGATTTTGGACAATGTTTTGATTTGGGATGATGTTCAGATTTGGCATTATGGGTTGAAATTGAACATTGTTGTCTTTGGGAATCACATTGCCTTGATTTTACATGGTGTTACCTTGAATTATATTAATACATGGAGTCGTTATCATCTTGTTTGGAATTTGAACATTGGTATGATTTTCAAACATATTTACCCCAAAGTTTACCAAGTGTGTATTTGAAATGTTCATGTTTGGTTAAGTTGTACTTGGTATATTCACATTTGACATGTATGGATTTGGTGGGATAATGTTGTTCGTTTGAAGACTCATGCCTTGATTGTTCGGTTGATAGATTTGTAGGTTTGGAATCAGATTTAAATCTATCATCGGGAAAGGTGTTCAAAACTTTTGACTGGGTATACTCACATTTGTTGTGCCATCGAGGTTTGCAAGAGATAATGATCCCATGTACGGATTGTATAAATGTGAGCATTGACAATCAATTGGAATTGTAAGGCTTTGATAGTTTGGTTGGTTTAGACTGCTCATGATGTATAGATCAAGTTTATATTCCATGTTCTTCTTGTGTTTTGACCTTATTACAAAAGTGAACCTCTAAGGTGATTTAGGACTAATGATGAGATGAAGGATGAAAGGGCTGAATGATATGGGTGTTGAACTTTTAGGAACTTTGGATCAATGCTAGACTTTAGGGTTCGATTTTGATTGGTTTGATTTAGATAATGAACTTGTGAACCCTAAGATGTTAGATGTGATCTTTAGGATGAACTTGTTCAAAGGTGTTGATTTAACTAGAGGTATGAGAAAGGATGAATTCCCACACTCCTAACTAAACAAGGTGATTTTTATTTTGATGATTTAACCAAGTCTAAAATGATGTTTTTAAAGCTCTAAAGTTGTTTGGTGGGATGGGTTTTGATTGATGTTTTGAGGATGGATGAAATTTTTTATTTTGATATGAAATGAACCTAAGAAGGACCTTGTTTACAAGACCAAGATAGTGAAGAACATTCTTTTCTCTGAGAGAAGTTCAAACCAAAAGATGAATGTTTACATGTAAAACCAAAAGATAACAAGCACTCGTGTGGGGTTCAATTGATTTAATTTTTTTTTAATGATTTTGTTTTATCACAAACACTTCTTGATAGGTTGAAACTAGATGTCTAATGTTTTAATTTCTTCTCATCCACAAAGTGTATTATGTGGGAATCGAGGAAATCAAAGCAAAAGTTTCCTATTGTTGACTTTGGTAGGAGCAAATTGAGATGAAATTCAAATGCCTAGAAACCTATAAGGATATGAATCCCAAGGGCAAGCAAAGACATGTGAACTTGTTCAACGATAGTTGCTTCTCCTAAAGGGTTTGAGATTTGGTGCTCATTTTCAATATTTGTTTTTTCCAATGTTTTCAATCGGGCAAAGTGTTTTTATTTCAAGAATAATTACAACCCTATGGATGTTTGAGACTGTATTTGTTGAGTCCCCACTTGGACAAGTCTAGCTATGCCTACTTTCAGTGAATGATTAGATGCTTGAAAAAATAGGGTCCCCCTTATAGTGCATCACTTCTTGGGTTAGCCAAGCATCAGTACCCATGAAACTCTCGTGGTATACTTTCCATTTCTACTAAAAGCCATAAAAGTGTGGGGTGGTTTCAGAACGACCATTCTTGCACCAACAAATAGATAGGGAATTTGGATTTTCTACACAATGGTTTTAATTCAGACTTTCCATTCGTGGAGATTGACCCATGTGGTGAGAGACCATTGTTTCCCTTCTCATCAGGACCAACCACATGATATTGTCCTTTGTTCCAGTACCCACTTTTATATCCCAGTTGGAAATACACTTGGATTTAGTGTGTTACTAGTTGGATTGTTCCCTTGGGTGAGTACTTTTTCCCACAAGGCAAGCCCTCTAAGATAAAAAAAAAGCAAGCAAAAATATTCATAGTTTGATCCACCTTCATTAGAAATAAAGGGATAAAACACGCAACATGTTTCACTCACAGTCGCAAAATGTGTTCAATTTTAATCCCAAAATGAAGTGTGGAGGTAATTACTTTACCCAACTTAAGACCACCAAAAAGCCTTTTGATTCTCAAGATCGTCGTGAGGCACAAGAGAAGTGCATATGTATTTTCAATGGTATTACTTTGAGTAAGCAATTACAAAACAGAGTAGCACATGTTCTTTTTAAGTCCACAAAGCAATGATTTTGTTCTTTTTAGTACACCAAAATAAAATGTGAAATTTTCCTTGTTCAATTGTTAGCCTCAAACAAAATCTAGTGAGTTTATCCTAAGATTCATTTTAAGCCCTTTGTAGCAAAGATTGAAATGTTAATTTTAGAGCCCCAAAAATATGAAAGTTGGTTAAAAACAGAAAATTAAAGCACTAGAATGGAAGCTCTAAGCATTAAAAAATTCTTTATTAACTTCAATTTTGATGTTCAATTTTCTAGCTCAATTTCGATTGTTTTCGCTTGATTCCAATTCTTGAATCCAATGTCAACCTATGAACAACAAAAATAAAATCTTAGAAACAAGACTTATTTCAAAGAATCAATGAATCCTATAGCATTATCAAAATTTATACTTGTCATGCAACCCCAAGTTGGAAAACCAAATGATTGGCTATGTAGAAAAAATCTTTGAAGGTCCCTCCACTAAATTGTAGTTGACAACTTTATTGCACCAAACTATATGAAATTTGGAAAACAATTCAAATTTTAACACAATCCAAAAAATAAAAAAAATGAAGTCAAGAGTACTTTGTTAAATGCACATGATAAGTATAGCAAGGTTTGTATCAATGTGTGTGACTAGCAATTGATTTGATCAAAAAAATTATGAAGATATTCTCAATGGATGCACCTTTCACTTTCATAAAGTACAAATTAAATGCTCTTCAACAAAATTTATAAAGTTTCAGCTCATTCAAAATCCCAAGCATATATTCGAATAAATGAATAGTGCATTAAATAGTGCCTGACTCTGATAATTTCACCACTTGAACTGACATAAATTTAAGATTCAAAAGACATATCACATTAATGGCCTTTACTAGTGACTAAATGACTATCAGAAATTTTCCAATTAAGGCTATTAGTAGGCACATGACAAAAAAAATGAATAAAATATTTTGAAAACTTTAAAATAAATGCATTTGGTAGGTGTAAAGTGCAACCCTAATTCCATAGAAGAAAATATTTTAAACTAAGGCAATTGACAGGTGTAAAATCGAATTCTTCAATGATTGCAGGACTGTGCAAAGGCTTGTTAAAGTGCAACAGGTCACACCTGAGGAGACAATAAGTAAATACATTTAAAAAACTTTCAAGCAAATGTATTTGGCATGTGTGTGTCAGAAACAATGAATGAATTTTTCAATCAAATGTGATAAAACATGAGTGTAGGCTCGATTAAGTATACCACAAGAAACACCACAGGCTTACACAAGCACAATATGAGGTTCATTGAATTTTGACCAGAAAAATCATGATGCTTTTGAGTTATTGAAAGGCTATTTGAAATGATGCCTCAGCAAGGAATGGAACTGTCTAATATGACATATCAGAAGATTGAAGGCAATGGTTGGAGTCTTGTCAGACTTCAAAATAAATTTTGAACTCGGGAAGCTATAACCAGATTGCTCTAAAAGCACAAAAGCATTTAAGGAAATATCACTTTAAAGGAAATAGCATTTAAGGATATATCAGAACAAAATCCACCATCAAATATCTAAAATCAATGAAAGAAATGACCGAATAACTAGCGCCCTAATAAATCTGAGCTAAGAAATTTGATATCACTATCGAACATGCGCACTAACACAAGCCTAAATAATGTAGAACTTAACGAAAAAGGTTTTTGTTATTTTAGAGAAACCATCTGAGTCTCATTTTGATACCAACAAGCTTTTACGTCAATCTGCATCTGAAGGAAACACATATATAGTGGAAAATATTTTGAAGAGAGGAGCAAGTCTCTTCCTAGGAATGAGCACTCCGCTATACAAAGTCATTGATTAGGGAGATGTGGTTGCACTGAACGACCTTATTGAGGGTAAGCTTAAACTCAATATTCTCCAAGAGTGTATAGCTCTAGGGAATAGTGCACTACATATAGCATTTTCTCGTGGTAATTTCCAATTTATTGCAAAGCTTACAGTCTTTCATGGAAATCATGAATTGGTGGAAAAGCTCATTGGGTTAATGGAAGGAGATGGAGAGGCTGGTAAATTTTTGAGGTCTACAAATCGTGAAGGAAACACTACTCTTCACAAAGCCGCAAAGGGGAGAAATTATAAGGTTGTTGAGGTATTACTCAAGTATGACCCTCATCATGATCTTACCAATTTTTCCAAAGGTGCTGGTGAAATGGCTATGTTTATAGCTTCTCCGGAAGGTCATATAGACATGATCGAGAGATTGTTGCCTCTCATGGATTCCAATAGCAATATGAAGAGACACGATGGCCAAACCACTTCATTATGTAGTTCTCTATAGACACACAGGTAATTATGATGAATCTTACAAAACAAATGAGGATTATTCTCGAGCTCGTGAAATAGTGACTCTCATATTTGAGAAATCGCAATGTACACGTGTGATATAAATGTGCAGACCTATGATTTGGAAATGCACATTTCACTTTCCCTAGAGTAGCCCACAAGGAACGTTCAAATTCCTAAATGAAGATGGTTCTTTATTGTTTGATAGGACACCTCAAAGACATGTAATCTTTATGGACAACAAGGATTGCAGGACCTATGCAGAAAGGCGTATTGAAATTTTCAAGCAAACACAATTAATGGGTATTAAAAAAAAAGCCAACGAACTCCAATGCCTTTTCATGCTTGTGAGATAAATGCATAGACCTATGGATTGGGAAATGCACATTTTTCTTTCTATTTGGAGAAAATTAACATGGATGAGCACACTTTGAAAAGAAGGATAAGTGAGACTAAAGTATTGAATGATTGCCTTTCAAATACCAAACTTGAGATGACTATTAGGGTCCAAACGAAACTGGTTTCAAATTATTTAAATAAAGACCATTTTCAATCAAAGCCGCACAAAGTGATACTTTTTGGCATGAAGCTATAGAAAAACTACAAAAATATCACCAAATATAAGAAGGTTGTTCAGATTGGTGCTGACTGTAAAATAATGAAATAGATTTGTTCCTATCGGCTAGAAGAATTTTCATTCATTGATATTTCTATGATGTCCATAGCAGCCTATCAGAAGAAGATGTTATTGTTTATAAAGCATGCAAGCTAAATCCAAAAAGAAAAAAAAATATCTAAGAAGAAGATTTAGAGAGAAAGTCCCATGAACTCAAGGCTTAAATGTGATGACCATATTTATGTATTTCCAACTTTGGGTATTTTACTAAGGCTAAACACAAGAACCTCAATGTTATTCTATTTTGACCTTCAAAGCAATCCTCTTGGGTTCGAAGCACCCTCGGCATTATCCCTAAGACAATATGATCAGGGTATAAATTATGTAAATACAACTATTAACCATTTTTTAAATTTCTTTATTTAATTATTTCACAGTAATACATGAGAAAAAAGAATAAAACAATAGTTTCTTTTCCAAATGGCAACTAAATATCCAACCTAGGCTTCAACAGTATGCACAACACAAATGTAATGAACTAAAGCATTAAAGTATCTGGCTAAAAAATTTCAACAAAGCAAGAATGTAATCTAGATATGCATAAAATGTATTTATTGTAGAGGCCTTAGAAACTTTCACAAATGTTATGCTAATAAATAGTTAGAAGTAAGCTCATGCACAACAAATACAAAGACATTCCTGGCCCTCCTTCTAGTACCATTATGTGGATACTTTTTCTGCATTTTCTCAAGAACAAACAACCATTAGCATTGTTAGTAAACTTAAGCAAATCAAATAGAGCATCCCTATGAAATATTGGATCATGCTACCTATGCAAACAAAGAAGTGAGATATCAAATAAAATAAGTGAAAGCATAAGAAAGCGAGAATCAAACTCTATCTCATAGTGGATTGGTGCTTATTTGGTGTGGAAAGAAGCCCTTTCCCAATCCTTGATAAACTTGATAATGGATATGCCTTGAAGATGCTATGTGATATGATGAACAAGATGTAAGATGATATGTGTATAACAAAGATACTAAGATTGTGGATGCAAAATCAATAGATGAATCCTCTATTTATAGAATATAAGGTTAGAAGAATGAGAGATATGAAGAATGTGGGACAAGACAAACCAATGACAAGATGCCACTTTTCAACATGTCTATGGAGGAAGGTTGTGCACATCTTGGTCAATGTGCCAAAGAGGGGGAGATTTGAAATTCAAAAGATGGCTTGTTGGAGGGAGAAGAAAAGTCCTAAATTCCAAGTGGGAGACATGTAAGAGACAATGTAAGAGGAGTTAATGCTATGTTGGAAGGGACAAGTAATTTGAGAGGGAGATTTGAAATGGGGGAATATTCCATTTTTATGCCATGTTGATGGAAAATAGAAGATTTAATAAATGAATTAAATGATTTGTTTGTGCAAGTGGGAAAAGCTAGATGATGTAACATGAGATTAAGATTAACATTAACCATGATTTGATTAACTTAAGTGAAGATTAGGTGATTTGACCCATTTGAATTAGATTTATGGATTAAAATAAATCAAAAGGAGATGGAAAATGATAAAGATTTGATTAAATAAAGATTTGACTTATTTAATCAAAGAGGATGATGTTAGTGTTAAAGATGGATTTATTTAATTTAAATGAAGGACTTTAGAGATTAATCAAATAAACTTGATTTATTTGATGAATGGATGAATATGAATTAATTAAATGCATGATGCCAATTTTGCATGTCTACAACACCAATCCTTGAATGGAAAAAAAACAAATAGATAACTCAAGCAACAAATGTGTTTAAAGAATCTTAATAACTTTGTTATTTCAATTCAAAAGATGTTACATCCCAAACATGGAGACAATTACATAACAGTATGCATTCATAATTGTGCATTCAAGTTGTAGGAGCATTATAATGTATGGATTTATAGTATATGGATCTTTACCCTTATAATTCAATAATGCAATCCATAGCCTCTTTCATGGACAAAACCTAAAACTAAGAGCCTTCCCAAAAATCAAAACTCTAAAGAATGAGACAAAAATTGCATTTTATAAAAGAGAAGAAATCACAAATTGAATCTCAAACTAGAACATGTCATAAACTCAACCTTCAAATTTGCAACAAATTGCCCCTTTACACATTCTTTTCACTCTTCTTTTTCCTTCATTCTTGCAACTGAAATATCCTTTGTTACTTTTCCATTTGCATTCTTGTGCAACTTTTTACCTTTCCTATAAAAAGTCATTTATAGTTGCATTTTTACTTGGCAAGTGAAAATTTTCACTTTTGGGTCAAAACCCACTTACTGGTAGTTAAAAATTTGCTCTATAGGTCAAAATTTTATCCATATATTATTAACTTCACTAATGGTATTCAAAACAAGCCTTTAATAATGCATTTTAGAGATGTGGAGATTTCACTTCATACTGCAAATAGTTTGACATTTTGTCAAACATTTGGTTTGCAATCCATCTGCTTGTACATTTTGCTTGCAACTGACTCACTTTCACCTAGAATTATCAATCTCATTTTACCTTCAACTGAAGACTGAGATTTATTTTAACCTGGGCATCTAGTAGTAAAAAACCATTCACATTATATTTGAGAATGCAAATCCATACATATCTTTGGTTGCTAAGCAATTTATGCACTTTGCACAAATCATTTAAGCTTACTAGCATTCAAAAAATAGGTAAATAATGGTCAAAACCATTACCCATGTGTGAGAAAAGGTCTAGAAACCTTTTGGAAAGAAAAAATCAATGTTTGCAACTCAAAAATGGCATTGAAACTCAACTTAAAACCCAAAAACATGAGCACATTTCGTTTTCATCTCCAAGAGATGTTCATTGTAGATATGAAAAGTAAAAAACTGTCACAAATGTAGCATCATGATGTTGCAAGTAATTCTTGGCAATGGTGGGCAATAAAACCTCTCAAAACAACAAAAAAATTGCCATGGCATGAAAAAACATTTATGGGCATTTTTGAGCTCGCAGGAAGCCATAGGATGCATAAAACATTACTAAAATTGTTTCCTAGGCATGGGAAATGCTTTGGTCATCTTTTTGCAAGTTGAAATGATATTTTTTATCCTACCAATTCATGTTAAAATATGCTCAAATCCTTTGGACACCCAACAAAACTCACTCCTATGCTTGCCCACTCCCCCGCAAGCATTCTCTAATGGCCTCTCTTCCTTCTTTGGGATGGTAGGCAAGCATTGATGAAAGAAAATAAACCTTATTGATATTTTTTTATAAAATTTCATAAAAAATATTTTATCCTTCCCATATGCTACCCACACCTCTCTCAGCTTCCTGCAAGCATTCTTGGCATCTCGCGGGGAAATAAAGTTTATAAAATTAAACTTTATAAAGTTTTGAAAATATTTAATTTTCCCTAAATGCTTCCAATTCACATGCACTTTCTTTGCAAATATTTAACATAATAAAATGTTTTAAAAGAAACTGTATATCAAAACATTAGAAGATAGGGGAAATTTTAATTTCGCCTACATGCCAAATGATGAAAATTCACTATGCACAAATGGGAACCCCTAGAGTCAATATTTTTTCGAGTGGCCATAATCAATTATTTAAAATGTGGGTTTTAAATCAGATTTTTCCCAAGAATTAAAATTTAGGTACCTCCTTTGTAAACAAGCCCGCCGAAGGTGTTTGTTGCAACCGAAACACATTAAAATAATGCATCATATGGACTCTTTTTTTAATGAAAATAGAATTGAAGATGTTTTAGACCAAAACAAGAAATGGGTTACCTTTAGAATTGTGAAGTTTGTAACTTTTCATAACACCAAATTTAGCTTGATCGCAGTAAAATAGGCATTAAATAGCCCATCAGAACTCATCTAGGAAGCACGAAATTGAGCAGGCATACTACCATATGTACCAAAAAATTTCTACCATACAGATTTGCAAGATGACCTCTGAGTTCCAAAATTTTAATTGGTGAAGATGGGCTCTAGGGTAGATTTAGCAGTATATCAACCTAACCTCTATTAACACATTAAAAGGGCATAGGCACTTCAAATTTGCAAAATTTGAAGGTTCCATCATTGGATCATGTTTGGGGATGCATGCCCTTAGTGGGAATGATGAGATTCTAGATCTCTGGGGAGTAGACCAAGTGCCAAATGCATTGGGTTGTTTGTAACTACTCCAATATGTTGCATTGAAACCATTTTTCAAACCTCACTTGGTGGCCCTAGGCCCCCAAAAAAGTAGAACCAATATTTACCCCTGTCAAATACTCTATTCTCCACTATCTGCACTAGGCCAAGTCTAAAAACACTGTCATTATATTCCTGAGAACCAACATCACCACTAGCATGCTTAACCTTATCATTGTGCTTTCCAATGTCACCATTAATTCTTTCAATCTGAAATCTACAATCAAACACTAACTGAAATCCATAATCATTGTGACATTTTACCTTATCCAGCTCATTATCATGTTCCATTAAATTCCCATCCAACTAAACTAAAAATTGAAAACATTCATAGTCCACATGACCACTGACATCATAAAATTTGACATCATATTCAGTTTGCACATCAAACACAAAAATAACATTAACACTTTATTATGAAATATGCAAACAACCCTTAAGTGCATCAAAAAGAAAAAGTCCATATTCAATAACCTCTTTGAATTGGACACGAGCACGCATATAAGAATTTTTACTTAGCCACATCTAAAAACTACTTAATGTCATGGGAATGAAAATCGTATGCATCATCAACATCCCAAAACTGGGTAAAAGCACTTGACAGGGTGATCCCACAATACTAGTTTACAATTTTTGGCCAAACTGGACACTGAAATATTTTTTTCTAACTAAATATTCACTTTCGAGCACTTATAGCGGCTAAACTATGAGGAATTTGAAGATGATACAAACTAGTGATTTGTGAAATTTTGTCTATAGATTCTAAATATTTTTTTTCATTTTTTTTGGAATCAGATTGCACTTCTTTTTCCATCTCCTTCAAAAACTAGTTTTTTTAGTAAACACCATTTTTAAGGAGTGACGCTCACCATATACAACATAATTTTTTTTCCATGAAGGACAAAATTCTAATCTTTTTGAATTTAGATTTGTAACTATGATATCTAGTGCTTCCAATTGGTTTCATAGTGTTTTATTGAATATTTTTTCCTTAATAAAGTTTCAAAGTCAAACCAATTACAATTCAGACATAGGTGGACCTTATACAATGTAACTTTTTTTGTATGTATTGAAATTCAAATTTTTTTTTTCAGATCAAGGCCTTCAATATCTAGTGCACTCATATTTTTCAATTTTTTTTGATAATTTGCTATTTTTCCACATGTGCAGAACAAAAAACTTGATTTTTCAGTGAAAACCCTATGTTTAATAAAACTAAAAAAACAAATACATAATAAAACCAAAACATATCAAAATTATATTCATTGGATAGCTCGTTCTGAGGACTACCATCATCCAGTTGGGTCTATGAAGTCTCCTCCATTTTCATCCTCAACTCGAGCTTTGAAGGGAAAAATTTTGGAGTTTTTAGCGTCAGAGGGGGAGAAGGGGGGAAAAGGGGGTTCAAGAAAACCCCCTTTCCACAACCATTTTCTTTGCTTATTTTACTGGGAAATATTGGACCCAACATTTAATGGGTTTGCTTGAAGGGGGGTTTTAGCAAACCCCCTTTGGGTTCGCTCAAACCAAAAGTTTGTTTGAACCTCCAAAAACCAATTTTTTTTGCAACTTTTCCTTCCTCACTAGAATTGTGATGCAATACAGGGAGGCCTTCTATCAACCAAACACAAACTCAACTGATTCACCAAGCCTTTAGCTCTTGAAATCCTATCTAGGATGATTTCTCCTCAAGCTTCACAATTTTTCCTTTTAGGTGTGCAGACCCAGTTTTGTGTACTTTACTCACAATCTACTTGAAAAACCCTAAAACCATACACCATTACAAGTACCCATTATTTTCCTCTTAAACATATCTCAAAACCACTTGTGGTCACTTTGGACCAACCTCTTCAAAACAGGGCTTCAATACTATCCAACTTGGCCAAATAGGCCTGTTTTACAAAGCAACTCTACTTTAATCTTCCTCTCAATTAAAAATCACCATTGGGAAGTCATAACCAGTCCACATAAACACCAAATCTCTAAATTTTAACTCACAGAAAGCCCTCCAGGTCACCCTTTTACCAAACCCTTTATTTTGCTTGATTTGGAGAGGGTTTATTGAAAGTATGCCTTCCAAACCTCAAGCAACTCTGCCACCACTTCAAACATGTCCCATTATTTCTAAACATGCCTAAAACACCTTCATAATATGTTTCCCCCAAGAAGTTCACACATTCCCACTCTTAAACCTCTCAATTACACTAAAAAATGCACCATTTTGTAACTAGGGCATCAAGCCCACTCCATCACAAGACCTCCCCTGCACACAAGAAACATATACACACTTAAACCTACCTAATTAGGCCCATTCCACCGAGACATAGCATATACAATAGGTGGAATGGACATTACTGCATTTTTAAACCTTCAACCCCTTAAATCTTGATATTCATAGGTAGTTTTACAAAAACAAGTATAAAATTATTCAAATTCAATTTAAACCTCTCAAACCAAGTGAAAAATGTAGTTATTTCATTCCTTCAATGAGTTCATAAGGTTTTAGAGCAATCTTACCTCTGTACAATACCATATAGGCTTATAAACAAAGATATCTCACATAAATTTCAAGAAAATAGAGAGATTCTTATTAGTTTTTTCTTCCAAAACACCAAGGAACATTTACATCGATGTCTCCCACATATTTAAAGTTTTCCCACCAAAAAAAAACCACCTAAACTAATTCCAATGACCATTCAAACCTCTCGACCATTGGTATTCTAGTTTGCACCTTTTTTGCATTTTTAACATGACAACATTGCAAGATTAGCAACTTTTTGCAAAGTGACTCTTAACTGACCCCCTAAATGACTTCACATTACAAATTCTCTACAAGGACCTTATTTTCTTGACAAAAAGACTTGACATGCCAAAATTTACTAAAAGACCTAATCTATAAAACTTGCAAAATTAAACTCTCATGGTGCCCCTGCACCAAATTGTAAACCACTTTTGTGGGTTTACCCCTCATCTCAGGTTCAGTAACATAGTCCGATTCATTTTTCAAATCATCATTCAACTCAATGTAAACTATTTCAAAGGAAGACTCAAATAATTCAAAACCTAACCCTAAGTCAAACTTCTCATATTGACCTTTTGTAACATATCCATTGCTACAATTGTTATATGATAGGAAAGCATCTAAACCAGATTCAACAAATACACCATAGCATTGTTCTTGTTCACCAAAAAATGAGCATATGTCTTCATCAACTTCTACACTATTGTACCCCTCATTCAAAACAAACATGTCCATTTTCATATTGTGAGGACAAGAAAAATCAACAAAGAAAAAACCATATTCAATTCTGCATTCACTAACATGAAACCCACTGTTACTTCCATCATTTGGTTTCTCTACACATAGATCAAAAAAATTTACAATATTAACACATTCTGAAATTTCATTGTTAGATAAATCATCAAGCTTTTCCATATTATCAATTGGTAATAATTTTGATCCAAGATCCATGTTTTTGTCATAATGCATATAACTTGACCATTCAATAATGAACCCATTCTCCCATCAATATTCACATCATCATCCTCTTCATGTATAACCAACATTTCCATCTTCATTTCACATAAACAATCAAGAGCAACAAGGACATAATCATGTTTATAGATATCATACTCAGCATCATCAACATCTTCATCATGTTTAACATTATGCTTAGGATCAGGATACTGAACACACAAGATTTTATTTTCAAATTCATCATCATCCACAAAGTTAGTATGATCTATTGATAGAAAACTAGAACTACATTCCAAGTACTCATCATATGAAGTTTGTTCATTCACCTGTGAACAAGTGACTTCAATGAAATTCACATCATTACATCCTTTATATGAATAAAGTACCTTTAGATAAACTTCATAGAAACATTCATAATCCTAAAAAAAAAGCAGGTTCACTTTCATCATGATCCTCATCACAATAAAATTCATCACTACATAAACTATGCTCATAATCTTCACAAGGAATGCTTAAAATTTTATTTTCAATATCACAATCACTTATTTGCAATGAGATATATGCAACACTTGCACATGTATCTTTATCTTCATCACTGGTGTAGTGATCTACATATATACCGCTTGTGGGCTGATTACAATCATTAACCTAATTTAGACAAGATGGATCTTCATTTTTTGATATACCCTTTTCAGGAATGTGCATCCTGTTTTGATTTTTCTCAATAGGACAACCGCTATTAGTATTTTGAGACATCATATTTTGTGCATAATCACATCAAAATCCTTCAACAATTTTTCTCTAGTCAAGTACTTGATCAAAACTATGAGGTTTCAATTCTTTTGGAAAGGTACTCAGCCCTGACTCATAGATTTCATAAAACAAATCAATGCATGTTGGATCCTCAAGGCTGAAATTTTTGGGGACCTTCAACAAGACATCCAAAAACATTCCAAACAAATCGTATGGTGATTCTCCCTTGTACCTCTTCATGTTAGAAAATTCTTGAACAAAAGACATAGGATCAACACATCTCAAATTTTGTTTATGTTCAATTTGGAGTTCACTGTGATTTCCATGTTGTAATGATGGACAAATCAGAGTAGTAGAGATATAACTATATTGACAATAGTTTTCATTGTCCAATCCATGAATTTCATTTACACGAGGTGTGCTAGGATAACCAACACTTCTATCCATGTAGATACCTTCATCATTGAATATTTTGAGTTGTTTTCAATATCCATGACAATTTGATATGCATAATTGGTGCAAGAGTGCCATTTAAAGATTTTTGTCAATTCAAGGTTTTAAGGTCTAGGCTTTAGGATTTTGGGAGTTTTGCATAAAATAAGGTCTTGGATACCATTTTATAATGTAATTAGGCATATGTTTAGGTGTCTATAAGGTTTGGTTTGGAAAAAATGCAAAAAAATGTGAAAAGTTATCTAAAAAGTTGCAAAATTGCATTTTTAGGGAAGGCAAACAGTCAAGTCATTTAAAATTTTGTTTAGGAAGTTGGAGCAGCTGGAATCGGACAGAAACATGTTTAAAAATGTGTGAGAACTCGATGAGAAGGTTGTTGAAGCATTTTTGAAGATTGAAAATATTAATAATACTCTGATTTTTCTACATTTTCCTGTATTTTATGAAGATTACAGTGACTGTACAACCCGTACAACACCCCTTTGATTCATTTTTTGTGGGATTCCATAGTAGATTTTCCTAACTTTCTTTTGAACCCATTTTGAAGGATTTTCATTAGTTTTGGTGCATTTTATTGTTAATTCTTCAAGACTAGCCTAAACACACATATTTAAGGTTTGAACGCCACTTAAAATGGTGTATTGACCCATTCCTCTCACTATGGCCATTGTAACTTGAGGAATGGGTCTGAAACATCAATAGAAAGGTGTGTGAATGTTGAGTAAGTGTAGGGGAGGTCAAGAGTTGTGTTGGGCATGAAGCCCTAGTGATGAAACTTATGTTTTCCCAATGAATTTATGAGTTTTTGTGATGTCAAAGTGTGCAAAAGGTTGGGGAGGCATTTTTTATAGTTGAATTAAGTTTTTACAGGATCTTTTGGACCTATTTGAGGTGTTGATGAGTTTTTGTGAGTGTTGGATGGGTGATTTTCATTAAAACCCTAGTTTCTTGGCTTAGAAAGAGGGTTTTGGGATTAGGTGCTTTGGTGAATGGATTTCTGACAAAAAACTATGGATTCTTAAGTTTTGACACATGTGAATTGCTTCCTACAAAGTTTTAGGTATTTTGGAAAATTATAGAAACAAGTCGCTTTGCAAAAGAGGCCTAATTTGAAGCCTAGAAGGCGTGAAAAACATGTTTTGTTGAAATTGTCACAAAGTAACCTATTGTGTGGTTATGATATGTTGAAAGGTGCCCTGATGGGTCTCTGAAAAGATCCAAGTCTTGGTCTAAAATAATGTCATTGAGGAGTTATATTTGATTGAGTTTATTTCCAATGTTACAAGGGAATTGAGAGAATTGGTTGAGATTGTGTGAATTTGAGGCTTTGATGAATTGATAGTTATTTTTTTGGTTGATTTTGTGTTAAGTTGTGTTGAGAAACCTCCCATAATTGCATCAGGTTGTATCAGAGAAAAGGTACCATATCTATTTGGAAGAAAGTTGTAGATTGTGAAAGATAGCTTGGAAGGTGAAGAGGCAAGATTGTAAAGATGCCTCCAAAAGGAAAGAATGTGGCAATAGAGGTGAATGAATTGAAGTACATTAAAAATATTAGAGAACTGAAAGAGAGAACGGCAACCTTAGAGACAAGCAAAAGGAGAGAATAAGTTGAAAGCAATAAATCAGAGGATGATGAAGATGTTGAAGAAGAACTTGATCTAGAAGATTAGAGAATGGCCAAGTTGTTGAAGGAAGTTAAAAGTGACAAGACAAGGTGAAAATAGATGTTCAAAAGTTTGGTGGAAATCTGAATGAAGAAGATTTGTTAGATTGGATATCATCTTTGGAAAATTATTTTGAGTGTGAGGATATTCCATAGGAATAGAGAGTCAAGATTGCAAAAAAAAAGTTAAAAGGTCATGCACTTGTATGGTGGGATTATCTACAATCAGAAAGAAGGTAGCAAGGAAAGTCCAAAATTGTGGCATGGGACAAGATGGTAGCAAAGTTGAAAGGTAAGTTTCTCCTTTAGATTATTCAATTCAAATGTTTAAGAGATTGCAAAGTTTAAGGAAAAAGGAAATGGATGTAAAGGCATTTACTGAATAATTTTACAGATTAAGTATGAGATCTAACCATAATGAAAATGAAGATGAGAATATTTCTATGTACTTGGGTGGTTTGAGAATGAACATACAAGATGAGTTGGCTTTGACAAATCCTAGGAGTGTGGAGGAATGTTATCAAATGGCATTGAAGGATGAAGAAAAAGTAAAAAGAAGACAAGAGAAATCAATAAGAGGAAGAGGTAGTACAATGAGAGGAAGAGGATATTTCTCTACTCCAAGAAAAGCAAATGAAAATCAAGAAGAGCCAAGCAAAAGAGATGAGCAAGTTGCAGATTTTAGAGGTGGATATAGAGGCACAAGGGGCAGATTTGGAGGTGGAAGGAATTCTAACACTTTTGAAGGTAGGTGCTACCATTGTCAAGAATATGGTCATCCTTCTTGGAAGTGCCTTGAGAAACTTGGTTCAACTTCAAGTGGTGGAGAAAGAAAGAATGATAGGAGAGCACAAATTGTTCATGAAGATGAAGTTGAAAGTTCAAACTCCAATACACTTCGTGTTGCTCCTAAAGTAGGTGAGATGTTGATGATGAAGGAATAAGTCTTCAAGACAACAAAGGAGAGAAAGCTACTTCAAAGAAGAGCATTGTTTAGGATAGTCTAAAGATGTAAAAACAAGGTATGCAAAGTAATAGTTGATTCAGGATGTACTAATAACATTATATCTAGTGAAATGGTGGATAAATTGTATTTGGAAAGAGTTCCTAGAGAAAATCCATATAAAGTATCATGGGTTGGTGATAATAAATCTATGGTGGTGAGTGAACAAGCTATAGTTGACTTTCAGATTGATCAGTACAGGGATAGAGTTGTTTGTGATATATTACCCATGAATTGTTTCCATATGTTGCTAGGAAGGCCCTAGCAGTTTGACAGGTCAACCTTGTACAATGGAAGGAAAAATACATACACAATTGAAAAGGATGGGAGAGAGTTCATTTTAACTCCATTGGTTTAGGAGACAAAAGAGCAAGGTGAAATCATCATGGTGGGGAGAAAGGAATATGTGAACATTGATGAAAGAAAGAACATGAGTTTGGCAGCAACTGAAAGGCATGATAAGGATTGGATAGTAGATAAAAGAAGTGCAGATGATTTGTAGCCAATGGTGAAGAAGAATGTCTTCAAGTGGAAAAATAAAGTTGATGGGAATGAGTTTCAGACTGGTAAAGGGTAGTAGAAGATTGAAGATCCTTTGGAAAGGAAAGAAAAGAGTGATGGCATCATGGTTGGGATAGTTATGTTCCCTATATAACAGGGAAAGAAGTAAAAAGACAATCAAGGGATGATGGAATTGATAAAACAGTGAATGAGAGGATAGAATTTTGTAATGATGATGGGACAGTAGATTGTAAGGTTGTTGGTACAAAGACAAAGATAGTTGCAGTTCTGATAGAGATAGTTAAGATTGATGGTGCAATTGATAGTGTAAGGTTGCTGGTACAAAGACAAAGACAGTTGCAGGTCTAACAGAGATAGTTAAGATTGATGGTGTAGTTGATAGTGGTGAAGATGCAAATAAAGAGGCTAGTGGACAGTGGTATAAGTATGGAGAGCAAGGAGAAGTGATGGTAGTTGATGGAGGTAAGTCTATAGGTGTAGAAGAAGGAATAAAATGAGTATTTGAAGATGGAGAAGATGAAAGACACCCCACAGTATTGTATGACAGTGAGAAACATGAATCAAGAGAAGACAAGGTCAAGGATGACAAGAATAGTGGGAGTCAAGAACAAAGTGAACCTGTTGAAGAAAAAAATTAAGGACAGAGGCATGAAGAGCACAAGGGAGGAAAAACTACATCAATATTTCCAAGGGACTTGGAAAACTTTAGAGTTGGGGTGTATGGTGCAGGGGCACCATTTAAAGATTTTTGTCAATTCAAGGTTTTAAGGTCTAGGCTTTAGGATTTTGGGAGTTTTGCATAAAATAAGGTCTTGGAGACCATTATATAATGTAATTATTCATATGTGATGATGTTTAGGTGTCTAGAAGGTTTGGATTGGAAAAAATGCAAAAAATGTGAAAAGTTGTCTAAAAAGTTGCAAAATTGCATTTTTAGGGAAGGCAAATGGTTGAGTCATTTAAAATTCAGTTTAGGAAATTGGAATTACATGTTTAAAAAGGTGTGATAACTCGATGAGAATATTTTTGAAGCATTTTTGAAGATTGAAAATATTAATAATACTCTAATTTTTCTCCATATTCCTATATTTTCTAAAAATTGTAGTGACTGAATGGCCTGTACAACATCCCTTTGATTCATTTTGTTGTGGGATTTCATAGTAGATTTTTCTAACTTTCTTTTGAACCTATTTTGAAGGATTTTCATTATTTTTGGTGCATTTTATTGTTAATTCTTCAAGACCATCTTGAACACACAGATTTAAGGTTTGAAAGTCACTTAAAATGGTGTATTGACCCATTCCTCTCATTGTGAACACTGTAACTCGAGGAATGGGTTTGAAACATCAATAAAAAGGTGTGGGAATGTTAAGTGTAGGCGAGGTCAAGAGTTGTGTTGGGCATGAAGCCCTAGTGAAGAAACTTGTGTTTTCCTAATGAATTTATGAGGTTTTGTGATGTCAAATTGTGAAAAAGGTTGGGGAAGCATTTTTTTATTATTGAATTAAGTTTGTGCAAGCTATTTTGGACCTGTTTGAGATGTTGATGAGTTTGTGTGAGCGTTGGATGGGTGATTTTCATTAAAACCCTAGTTTCTTGGCTTAGAAAGAGGGTTTTGGGATTAGGTGCCTGGGTGAATGGATTTCTAACAAACAACTATGGATTCTTAAGTTTTAACACGTGAATTTCTTCCCACAAGGTTTCAGGGATTTTGGAAAAGTATAGAAACAAGTCTCTTTGTAAAAGAGGCCTAATTTGAGGCTTATAAGGCATAAAAATCCTGCTTTGTTGAAATTGTCACAAAGTAACCTATTGTGTGGTTGTGATATGTTGAAAGGTGCCCTGATGGGTCTCTAAAAAGATCCAAGTCTTGGTCTGAAAGAATGTCATTGAGGAGTTATACCCAATTGAGTTGATTTCCAATGCTACAAGGAAATTGAGAGAATTGGTTGAGATAGTGTGAATTTGAGGGTTTGATGAACTAATAGTTGTTTTATTGGTTGATTTTGTATTAATTTTTGTTGTAGAACCTCCCCTAATTGCATCAATAATGAAGTGTTGCAGGCTCTTTATCTCTTAATAGATTGCTCATTTCTTTATCAAATGCACCAAGGTAAACAAAAAAGCACGATGCATCGTTTGGTCTTATAATTTCAAGAATTTCACCTAATATTTTTGCAAATCTAAGATTGAAAGCAGGAACCAACTCATCTTCTTCCTTCTAGATGTTCATAAGTTTTTGTCTCATTGAACTTGGATTAATTCTTTAACCAAACTATTCTATGACTGAACTCATTCCACAAAGAGATAGATCACATTGGTAAATATGAAAACCAATCTCTGGCATTTTCCTTCAAAGATTAAACAAAGAACTTCATGGAAACATCTTCATGACCGATCTCATAATCTCCCATCAAGTCCATGATTTTTTGTAAATGACTACATGATGATTTTGAGCTTTTCCCTTTGAATTTTGGAAAGTGTTCCCTAACTTCATTAGGAATAGGGTTTGGGAAACCTTGAATACCATTAAAATTTAATGGTTTGTATCTTCCCACAGAGAATGGCCTTCTTTGAGGACATGGATGGAGCTGATATGAATTTTGCATTATGACAGTTGAGCATAGACTATAAATTCATATGAAAATATTTCAATGAAAACCTAATCCCATCTTAACCATTATCTCACAATTTTGATAAAATCAACAAGACCCCTATCTCTCCAATGTCTAATCAATGATTATTTATCAGAAAAAACATGAAATATTCATGCACTCTTTTGATTGCACAAAATTTATAGATATAAAAGACCACATAAACTTGTAAACCAATGTGCAATCAGGAAACAATAACCACCTATTTACCACTATGCACATTTCACTAACATACATGCATTATGCCTCTATCTTTAGAAAAATGCATGTGTTTTTGCATAGAGACATGATATATATTAATTCTCACTTAACCAAAAATAAACTCACTTATATGGGAATCATATGACTTCACATAGAATTTCCACAAAACTCATTCATACGACAAACTTTCCCTCATGAATACTAAAAAAAGGAAATCTAAATACCTAAAAAATATTGTAGACTTCAAAACTTCTCTCTAACTAGAAAAATTTGCAAGTCTATGCAAATTTTAGTAGACACCTCTTCCATATTTTCAATAGATTCATTAACATAGTTGTCACCTCTCTTAAGAGGACAAAATCTTCAACAATTATTAGATTTTAAATTATTGGATTCTTTTTTATTTCATTTCACCAGCAAAGCACCATATATCATGAAGCTTTCAAATCTGGTACAATAATTTCTTTCTCCAGGTGTGAAGTCCTTCAACATTTGAACCAAATCTTCAAATCAGAAAACTTATTGACTCTTTCCAAATGGATAATTCTAGAGCTATCCCCAGTAGAGTCACTAAATGTTGGTGGTTTTTCCAGCTGAACCTTGAAAATCCTCTAAAGGATAGATAGTCCTTATACTTGAGAACTTCAAGATTAGTGGCCAACAAATGAGAGATGGATTTTACACTTTTCTCCCCTGCACTTTAGGCTCTACAAAACCTAGGAGGTTGGTACTATATGAAACTAGATGTAGATATTTATGTAATTCCCCCGCCAAGGAACCCTAAAGGACAACACTAAACTAGATCAACTAATGGGATTTTGTTTTTTGAAAGGAAATAATAATAGAATGCATAACATAATAATCTAAACCTAGGTCCTCTAAGGTTCCTCGATATGATACTCACAAAACTAATAATCAAGATAACTAGAATTACATCATCAACTACTAAGATAACATAATTTTTCTAACATGCAAGGTTCATTTTAAGCACCCATTTAAATGTTTCTACATTACTTACATCCATAACATGTCAAATGATAATCAACATTAAAGATCATTTCTAGCTAACATATGCAAGATGCATTAAATTATAGAATTCAATACAAGAAGAATTTCATCAATAACTATTACAATATCTACAACAGTGCTTCCCTAGTACATGCTGGAAGAATACATAAGATTACATCAAGAGATACAACTGTTATACAATCCAATATACAAATACATGTAAGGTTTCCTTCTCAAATAAGAATGGGATATGGAGTCCACATCATAATGAACAATCTCCCCACACACGAACATGCAACAAGAATACCCAATGGAGGAAAAAGTACCAACCTCCTCACCATGTGGAAGTCTAAGGTCCACCCCCCATGCTAGGAGATAACACAATGTCCCACAATGAACAAACAATCAAGAAAGCAACATGCTAACACAATCAAGGGGTTATACATGGACTCCAACACAACACTATCATCACACCAACATCACTTACAACACTAACTTCACTTCCAGAGGCAATCACATAATAGAAGGAGAAAATACAACTAGGGAATGCTAGACTACAATAGGGAGGAGTGTCATCACATAGTTTGATATGGGTTATCCTAATGGATCTTCCAGGCCCCGAATCCCATCTTGGGTTATCCTGGTAGCCTCTACCAATCCTCGACCCCCATACAAACTCATACAGAATCAACGTACCTTTCATGAGGATAAGGTAGTTGATCTTGCCATTACAGGCCTTCCCATCTCATCTCAAGCCTAAACGAGCACTTGATTCATGAGTGAGGCATATCATTATCTTGATTAATGTGAAATCTACCCATCCCCCTAATTCATTATTAAGGTTATCACTGGATTAAGAAACCCTCCAATGGGTTATATTGGACACCACTTTGGGTTCAGGCCCCCATTGAAAGCCACTCCCCCTACTTGCAACCAGTAAACCCTACACATCAAGCAAGGCATTAACCATCTTGCACACTTATCAAAATTGCATGAATATCGCTCAGGACAACATGAACCCATGTCCCAACCCATAGTCACAATTCAACCATCATGAACATGTAGTACAACACTTAGGGTTTGCATTTCCCACAATACATATATGTGTTCCCTTCAATAGAATATTATCACAAAATCTCATGAATCCATACATAGATAGGAGGGCAACAGACTCAGAATTAACATTTCACACCATACACATGACCAACAATATCTAGCCAAACACTTCCAAGGCTAAAAAATTATAAGGGCCATATAGACAAATATATACCCCCTTGTAGGCCTCTGGAATCAAACACACTAAACACACATCCCAAAATACTTCACATAGATGAAATCCATCTTAAGCAGTTACATAAACACTGAGTCAAAATACCAAGACACATTGTGTAATACAAACAATTAATCAAACATTATAACTAGGAAGATTTTCCCCTAAATAAGGCCTTGTCTTAACATACTTATCTTTCATTTTAACTTAGTCACTCAATTCAATTAATAGATTATTTACTACCAATAACTCTATTTTAAGGGTAACTAAATCATTGAAAAAATCATCTCACTAAATTAACTCGATAATTAGCAACAAAATAACTAATTAGTAGGAGAAATTAATAAAATAAGATAATCAAGTTAAACTTCTCACACTCAATTTAGAACTTGTGTAATGAAATGGAAATAAATGGAAATAATGACAAACTAGGCAAGCACACTACAACTCTCACCCTAATGGTTTAAACAACATAACATAATCAAATCACCCAATACTCATCCCAAAACTCACCTCTAAACTAACACCATTGATTTTGATTATGCTTTTACTCAATATAAATGTCAAGTGCATTTGCACAATACCCTATTGAAAGTTGCATGAAGGGAATCAATGAGAACATGTGGCCCAATAAGGCATATATCTATTATGCGATTACACCATATCTAAATTAAAACTCTAATTTATTATATTGCAATTGATCACTAAACCAACTCATTTTGTTAACTTAATATCAACTTATATTTATAAAAATAATGAAGTTGATTAAGCCACGAAGGTTTGAATATAAGACATCCTATGTAACCAATTTATAATTACTACAGTCATGGCATTGTTTGAATGCAAGAAGAGTTACATCAATAGACTCAATATGATCAAAAAATTATTCTATTTATAAAACGATCACTAGTCCCTCTCACTTAGTGTTCCTAACACAAGAATACACTAGATTCAAATCTCCATCAATCTTTATATATTCATCAACTAAATATATCTATTCCTATTTAAGTTCCTCCATTAATGATTATTATAAACTATTTAAATATACCTATATTATTAGGTTATCAATTAATCTACATTAATTGAACCTCTATATTTTGATATTACTAAATCTTATCAAAATAAACCCTAATACTCATCATCAAATGAATTACCAAATAACTATTATTAAAACTATCTCAATGCAGAAAATGTGCGGGCCAAACCTAAAGTGCGCAGCAAGGAAGCGATGCCAAAATGGAAGATACACGTCAAAGGAGAAGGTGACGCTAGAGGAATAAACAGAGAATAGGCTTGCGTTGAAGGAAGGTGCATAGGTTACTGCAAAGAGGAGGGCACACAGTCAGTTTTCCAGGAGACCTCAAAGTGATCTCATCTCATGAAAGTACAAGGAAGAGACTTGCGTAACGACTGCACCAAAGAGGAGACCACAGACTCAAGAAACTCGATGGAACCATTAGCATATCAAAGAGTGTCTTCATTTCTAAAACCAAAAACCGAATAAAAATCCTCCCCAAAGCTAATAACATTTACAGGAAAAAGGAAAAATGATGGTTGCACAGGAAATTCCAACTGACCAGATAACGAATTAAGGTTAATTTTTAATTTATTAAATTGTCTTCCCGAAGCAACACATTAATCAATTAATTAAAAGCATTTTATTTACAATCAAAATTTACTTGATACCCAAATTCACACAAACGGGTAAAACCATTTACCCAATATTTACACACGCCTCATAAACAATTATTTAACCCGAATTAATATTTTCGATATTATTATTTATTAATTTTAATATTACATTATAATTTTATTTTATTATTAATTGTGGTTATATATTTATTTATTTATCAAAGTCATACCCTTTTTATTTAACAATTTATTTTAATGCATCAATTAACCAAAATCATTTATCAAACAACTTTAAATTAAATAAACTGAATGCC
The DNA here is from genome assembly GCA_007258455.2 of Sequoia sempervirens. Classification (NCBI taxonomy): domain Eukaryota; kingdom Viridiplantae; phylum Streptophyta; class Pinopsida; order Cupressales; family Cupressaceae; genus Sequoia; species Sequoia sempervirens. The sequence continues at coordinate 175,427,775 of VDFB02086081.1, read as the reverse complement.
AATCAATTACCTAAACCCTAACCAAGGTCGAAAAACAAGACCTCAAACAACACCAACCGACAACAGACAAAACCGACAACATTGACAAGGTATCAAATTGGATACTCATCTTCTTTGAGGATGATGGATAGTGTAGGGGACCAAGTGCTATTTCCAATCAACTGTTCTATTAGGTTTAAGACACACTCAGACCTGCCAATTCAGGTGGAGTCGATGCCTAGTACCTACATTCTGGAACACACAAAAATGGTTGTGCATACACATATGCATATAATCAGACACACTATGAAAAGGGAATCATAGCGTCACAGGGTACTCACAAGTGAGTGATGTGACACTGTCCCCTTCACCCTAAAACATCAGTAAGAACCTCACCAAATCATATAGAAATTATGATAAGATTGATCATATGATAATCACATTATAGTCATGATAAGATAATCACATAGTGTTCATAATAGGGTTAGTCCTATCCCACCTTCACACATAGACCATAAATTCGTAATATACAACATCATCTGCTTAACATTATTAGCACATACCTTTAAATATCCCTATTATTTTACCTTCACCTCCGAATTCCAAAGCCGACTGCCTGTACATCCACAGTGAGAATGGAGGTGCACTACAATTTCACCTATGGTGCAACACACTGTAAAGCAAATAAAATTCATACAATACAACAAGGATGTGTATGGTTTCCTCAAATAATGACACACTCCTTATTCTCATTCCATTATAGGCATGAAGTTGAGACACAAAATAAACATAAAACTAAAGCATTAAAAGGTTGTTTGAATTTGAAGATTATTTCTAAGGATGGGGAAAAACAATTGTGCAAGACCATTGCCTATCTTGGGATACAGAGTCACATATCATGCATCATAACATAATATTATAGTATAATATTGATGGCCATCAAACTTCTATCACATTATGATAGAAAGGTCTACTTAAGCCTATCATGAAATTTTACTTAGCAATCCACCTGAAAATACAATACCCTCATTAACTACTTGCAAGCATTTACACCACTCCTTGAATGGAAAGCAATAAATAGATAAGTCAAAAAATAAATGCTTTTGAAGAACCTCAATAACTTTGTTATTTCAATTCAAAAGATGTTACATCAGAGATAATTACATAACAATATGCATTCATATTTGTGCATTCAAGTTACAAGAGCATTACAATAAATGGATTTACAGTATATGGATCTTCACTATTATCATTCAATAATTTTAGTACATAGCTTCTTTCATGGCCAAAACCTAAAACTAAGAGCCTTGCAAGAAATCAATTTCCTAAAGAAGAAGACAAAAATTACATTTTATAAAAGAGAATAAATCACAGATTGAATCTCAAACTGACACATGTCATAAACTCAACCTTCATATTTGCAACAAATTGCCCCTTTACATATTCTTTTCCCTCTTCTTTTTCCTTCATTCTTGCAACTAAAATATCCTTTGTTACTTTTCCATTTGCATTCCCATGCAACTTTTTACCTTGCTTGTAAAAAGGCATTTACAACTACATTTTTACTTGGAAAGTGAAAATTTTCACTTCTAGGTCAAAACCCACTTACTGGCAGTTAAAAATTTTCTTTGTAGGTCAAAATTTTATTCATATACTATTAACTTCACTAATGGTATTCAAAAAAATCCTTTAATAATGCATTTTAGAGATTTGGAGGTTTCGTTTCATACTGCAAATAGTTTGAAATTTTTTCAAACAGTTGATTTGCAATCCATCTCTTTGTACATTCTGCTGACTCATTTTCACCTATTTTTACCAATCTCATTTTACCTTCAACTAAAGACTGAGCTTTATTTTAACGTAGGCATTTGGTAGTAAAAAACCAGTCACATTATATCTAAGAATGCAAATCCATACATTTCTTTGGTTGCTAAGCAATTTATGCACTTTGCACATGCCATTTCAGCTTACTGGTGCTCAAAACAATAGGTAAAACATGGTAAAACCCATTACCCATGTGTGAGAAAAGGTCTAGGAACCTTTTGGAAAGCAAGAATCACTCACCGTTTGTGGCTCAAAAATGACATTAAAACACAGCTTAAAACCCAAAAATGTGAGCACATTTCATTTTTAGCTCTAAGAGATGTTCATTGCATATATGAAAAGTGAAAAAATGTCAAAAATTTAGCATCATGATGTTGCATGTCACTCTTGGAAATGGTGGGTAATGAAACCTCTCAAAACAACAACAAAACAATTGCCATGGCGTGAGAAAACATTTCTAGGTGTTTTTGAGTTTGCAGGCAGCCAGAGGATGCATAAAACATTACTAAAATTGTTTTCTAGGCATGGGAAATGCTTTGGGCATTTTTTTGCAAGTTGAAATCACATTTTTAATCCTACCAATGCATGTTAAAAACCTTTTGACGCCCAACAAAACTCAATCCTATGCTTGCCCACTCCCCACAAGCATTCTCTAATGGCCTCTCTTCCTTTTGTTGGATGGTAGGTAAGCATTGATGAAAGAAAATAAATCTTATTGCTAATTTTTTATAAAATTCCATATTTAATATTTTATCCTTCCCATATGCTGCCCACACCTCTCCTTGCTTCCCCGCAAGCATTCTTAGCATCAATAAATACTGCAACGAGCTAGTGGGGAAATAAAGTTTATAAAGTTAAAATTTATAAAGTTTGGAAAATATTTAATTTTCCCTAAATTCTTTCAATTCATGTGCACTTTCTTTGCAAATATTTAAAGCATAATAAAATGTTTTAAAAGAAATTGTATATCAAAACATTAGAAGATAGGGGAAATTTTAATTTTGCCTACCGGCCAAATTGCAAAAATTCATTGTGTGCAAACAGGAACCCCTGGAGCCAAGGCTTTCTTGTGAGCATCCATAATCAATTGTTTAAAACATGGGTTTTAAATCAGATTTCACCTAGCAATCAAAATTTAGGTACCTCCTTTGTAAACGGGCTCGTTGGAGGTATTTGTTGCAACTGAAAAACAATAAAATAATGCATCATATGGGATTATTTTTTATGAAAATGGAATTGAAGATATTTTTGACTGAAACAAGAAATGTGTTACCTTCAAAATTGTAAAGTTTGCAACTGTCTAAAACACCAAATTTAGTCTGGTTGAAATCAAAAAAAGCATTAAATAGCTCCCATCAAAACTCATCCAAGAAGTGTGAAACTGAGCATGCATACTACTATTTGTACCAAAAAACTTTCTACCATATGGATTTGCAAGATGACATCTGAGTTGAAAAAATTTAATTGGCGAAGATGGGCTCCAGGGTAGATTTAGCAGTATGTTGACCTAACCTTTGTCAACACATTGAAAGGGCATAGGCACTTCAAATTTGCAAAATTTGAAGGTGCCATCAAATTGAACATGATTTTTTTCTTTCATTCTCTCTTTTGGAAAGGGTTTTTTTCATGTGTTTTTTCTCCTTTCCTCCATTTATGAGACATCTTTTGTAAATGGGTACTTAATATAGCCTAGTAGTCAAGATCCATCATCCTTGTATTTTTGCATCATTTCATTTGTTTACTTCTCCCAAATTTGAAATTAAGGAGGGGTGTTGGTGAGAACAGGGGTGTTACCTAACCAATTTCCCCTTTGTAGTGTGAACAAGGCATAGTATATAACTAGTTATTAGTTAGGTTCTATTCACACATATTTTCATGTTAATTTTACTTAGGAGACTAGGAATCCTTCTAGAATTCCATAGCTATCATGTGATCTTATATTTAGTCATCCCATGTCATAGGATCAAGACACTTACCATGATCTTGTCTAATCCTTTCTCTTGACCATGTTTGTATAAAAAAATCCCCATATTTACGTAAGTATCAATTATAGCAATATAATTATTTTGCATCCATTATTGTAAATATATGCTCTTTATTTTCTCTCTTGTAGAAGGAAGTTTTTGTTGCAAGCGATCATGGAAGCTTGAGTATTTGAGTGACTCTAACACTATGGTTTCTAATTAAGGACGACACTGAAATGATTTTAATTGTTCATTCATTATTGCTTTTTGGTGTTTTGTTAATTGTTTTGTTTTATTGTATGTATTTATAGTAGGATAAATTTGTTTAGTTGGGTATAATTTAGTAACTTGCACTTGTTTTATGTGGCTCCTATTTTAAATTTTTGGTGATGTGCACATATATGATTATATCTTTTTTATTTGATATTATTTATTTATTCACATTTCTTGGTAGTAAACATATATATATATATATATATATATATATATATATATATATATTAGTTTTTTGTGCATTTTATTAAAAAATGTTATCTTGGGTGGCTATCTCCATAGATAAATTTTTCATGGCATTAGAGATTAAGAACTTTTGGTTAGTTTCTAAGGAGATTTAGAATTTAGATCTTGTGTTTTTTGAAAAATTAATTTTGCTCTTCTCTTGCATTCTTGAATGATCAAGAGAATTATTAAAGTGTGATAAAGATATTAGATTTAGAGGAATTCCTCTAAGTTGTGACCTTATATTATAGGTGTGTTTGAGATATTGGTCGAGTAAATATGAGCTCATCTTTGTAATCAAAACATATGATAAATTTAGACTTGACTATTTTTCATCCTAGTTGAACATTAGAGAACAAACATAATATTGTTCAATTGGGAGGAAATTGCCAAATAGATGGTAGCTATCATTTAAAGCATTTTAGGTCAAATATAGGCTTGTTATTACATCCAGAAGACCTAAAAACCCATAGATTGTTGTCTTTTTGGTTAAAACTAGAACACTTTACCTTAGGCCCTTAATGAATTTTTCTCCTCTTTGATTATATTAAAGGATAATTTATGAAATATTATCTAGTATTATGGTTAATAGTTGGTCAGTGGTGTATGCTGGTGTCACTCTACACAAGTGTGCAATATAGGGATAGCTCAAATTTTAGCTCTTTTTTTTATGCATTTGGTGGTAATTCCAGTAAGTTCAAGACCATGATTTCATGCTAACATTATTAGATTTCTCCTCCCACTCAAACCCCTTCACCATTAGGCTTTAGTTTCAACACCTAATTTTGAAAGGTTGATCTCATGAGCATGAGCTTTCTTTTCAAATATTTTTTCCTAGAATTTACAAAAAAATTTAAGGTGTTTCTATGTGATTTTTATTTTAGAGCATTCTTTTGCTCTATCTAAGGCCATGTGAGTTCTTTTTTATGCAATTTTTAAAATTGCATGATTTCTCACGTATTTTGTAGTGGTTTTATTAAATTTTAATTATTCTATTCAAAAATTAATTTTAATCTTATAGCATATTTTAATATTTATAAAAGCATTTATATTTTTTCAAGTGGCAACTTCAATGCATTAAATATGAAGTTTCAAATCATTTTTGGAGGGGTTATTTGATTGAGTAATTTTAGGGGTGTTTTTTATGATTTTTCATTTGCTTGTTGATCTCTTGATTGTTCTATTGCTTGATTAATTTGAAGATATTATTATTGTGGTTCATAAGCATTTTATCTCATCCGACTATTTTTTTTAATATTGAGCTATAAATCTTGGTAAGATGGTATTCTAAATAATTTTAGATGGCTTAACTACTTGTGCTATCTCTATGAATTTATTCCTAAATTAGATACATATTTAAATATTTTTATGGAAAATAAAGATTTATTATGTCCTAGGATTGACACCAACACATAATTTGTCAAATTAGGCATCAAGCACCCTCATTTTCTTGGGATCAAAATATAGAAGATGAATAGATATCCAATTGACTCCTACCAAATGATCCTACTTTAGGCTATATTTTTCTCTTAGGTGATTATGATAATCTATCATATGTTGATGATACAAGTATGGTTCTAGATTAATGGGGAAAAAATGATTACTATGAAGATAGAGACTTCTCTTGATTTTCCTAAAAACTTCATTGAATTTTTCAACTTCTTTCGCTCATGTTGCAGATACAAAGGATTTAAATCCTAAATATTTGAGTCAACATCCTAAAGCTAAGAATTCTTCTATTATAACACTTGAAAATTTTATAATTTTTCATGATTAAGAATATTGTTGAGCATTACATCATATGATTATTTATTTTTTCTTTATCATTAGGATGACTTCTTATAAGACCTACATCATTCATATGTATAATCCCACAAAGGGTCTTGATGATAGTATTAAGTACATTTATCTCCTCTTTTATGAGAAATAACATTAGTTTCATCACCTTCTTTAGATGTTGTGAGGGTACATTCAAACCATCCTATTCTTTATTTTTTTATATCTTATTATGTAGTTATGTTTTGTAGTTATTCATGAGTCCATAAATCCAACTCGATCGTCATTCATGTTAACACATTTTATAGGATTACTAGGTTCTCATTAGTTTAATTTTCTTACCTATGGTGATCACCATACATGTGTGGTTATCAAACCTAAATATTCCATGACACCTAATTCATCATATTAGTATTTTTCATGGTTTGGCATCAACTTGGGAAGCTTGGGAATTATTTAGAGGCATCATCCACACCTTTGATACTTTCTTTACATCAATAACCACATGGTTATGGATTTCCACTATCTTCAATTAGGCCTCTAGGAATCCTAATGTGATGAGATATGAGAAACATCTAGAGATTTATATGTCAAGTAATTTATTCCTATTTAAAATTAAAAAATATTCTACTTCACCTTTGGCCATATTTCTTCCTAAGGGGATGTATGTTTTTTAGTGTCCTTAGATCATCGTTAACATTTAGAGTCAATCATTCACCATTGGTGGAAAAGATTACACGTAAAGGGAGGATACATGATTTATTTTATTTTATTTATTATGAGGGGAATATTTTCCTTGCATAGTGCTTTATACTTCTTAGTTCATTTAAGTGGGGTCACATAGCCCTCTCTTTTCATCCTCTTCAAGGGGAAATTTTTCCTATAAATTTTATGCAAGAACATGAGCTTCACCAAAAATTTAATACATATTTCATTATATACAAGGCACTTAAAATTATAAAATTCACCATGCAAGAGGTACATGTTTAGACCAGGTCATATTTATGTATTTTAATAGGGCCAAAAATCTTCATGACCATAAGTCCACATTTGGCTACAAATTTTGCTTTAGTTTTGGCCCCATTTTTTAGTCAAGAAAGAAGAAACATATTATTGCTCTTTCTTTGACTGAGGGTAACTATCAAGGGTTTTTAATATTTCCACTAAGGCTTTTTATATTTATCATAGGTCATTGTTTTTTTTTTTTGATAACTAGAGTGTCATTCAGATCTCCAAGAATCTAGTTCATCATAAGTAGACCAAACACATTAAGATCCATATGGACTACATCAAGGATATAATACAGGAGTAAGTCATTTATTTAAAATATTTTCCTTCAATGTAGTGGGTTGAAAACATACTTACTAAACTCTTCATCAACAAAAATTTCCATCATTTGTGAGCTCTCCTAAGGGTGCAAATATTTCTTTAAAGGTGTAACTTAGACCTTCTCCCTTTATACTCTCATAGAGGGAGTTCATTCTTATAATTTTTTTACTCTTTTTTTCCAAGGGATAATTTTAAACAATGGATACACATTTTCAAGACTATTTATCCATCTCTATGTACCCACCTATGCTATTTTAATGGGGGTGTTGGTTTATTATTTTATTTTCTTGCACTTAGTATATTTATTTTATTATTTGTATGTAACTTGTTACCTAAGATTCGATTATGGCCTAAACTTATGTATCCACCATAAAATTTCTAAGTATGAAGCATTTTCAACCTTATCCCAAGTTTTTTGAACCTCATCGGTCACCAATGAAGTTATCTTAACCCTTTCTCATGTTGATTCCTTGTGAAATAAATCATTTTTTTTTACTTATCCAAGTTTCTAAGGTATCATCAATCATCGACGAAGTTTTTATAACCACCCTAAAGTCCACTTCTGTTTGGAAAACTAAAAATTTCCAAGATTGACAAAGCAAAGTTTACAAAAGGTTTGGAAACCTTTGTTGGTCCCAAACAAGATTTCAAAAACCTCCTCACCAATTGGTAATACAATAATTTAGGCGATTGGTTCATACACAAAACTAAAGAGGTTGTAAGTAGTAAAAGAGTAGGTTTCTTTAACCATGGCGAGTGTCGACAATGTACTGGAAATTGTTCCTAAGTCCAATGTCGTTTAGTGATCAACATTTATTAATCACAGGAAAGCATACTTAATCAAGGACAAATGTAAATGTGATTAAAATTGACCAGTATCACAAGCCAAAATAAAGTGCAAAAAAGAGAAGAGAGTGGCATTCACATAAAAAAAATTAGAACATACCACTAAAATACAAAATTCTCTATATATTTATATATTTTTACAGTATTACAAAGGTTGTGTTTACTTTCAAAATATAAATTCCATTACATTCTTCTTTTAGACATAGAGGACAAATATGAGGATGTGAATCCCCTCTACCACTTCTTGTAGGCGCTTAATTTGGGCTAGGGAGAATGTAAATTCTTATTGGATTGCATGAAATGGGAAAACAACCCCATGTCATTTTGTTCTAATCCAACACAAAGGAGAGCGACCACTCTTCAATAATGTCACTGTGAATCATCATTGCAATACATATGGTGTCACCAACCAGGGAAATGCACTCAATCCTCTAATGGTCGCCCTCATTTTCATCTTGTACAGTTTTGGTTGAACTAGTCACTTCGCAACTCTCATTCCCCATTCTCATTTTCCTAAAGTGTGAAATACATTATATATGAATCATTCCATAAGCTCATCGTTATGCACATGGACACGACTCGAAAATATCTCTCTAATGATCTTCTTGAGCACTCCCTCCTCAACATTGCTATAGATTATGAAGACATCTATCAGTTGGTATGTTATCATCCTCTAAAACTGGTTGCATCCTACATCTTCAATTATGATGAATTCACCCTTTAAGGATGCATCACTATTAGTACTCACCATCTCCAAAGAACTAAATCCGAATAATGAAAATGAAAGTAGGGTATGTGCAGGATCATCATGGAAAAAGCAGACACTTAAGTGGTAAAAAATTTAGAAAATCAGAGTTAGTTAACTTAACGTAAAAATTTGAATGAGTTATCTATATTATTTCAAAAATATGTAAGAATAGAATCTGTAGAAAATTGAATGTAGTTTCTAAAATACTAGATTTTTATTAAAAAAAAAATCTATTTGGTGAAAATTTGAAATTTCAATGCATAGTACTTAAATTTTAGGGAAAAAAATAAGTAGGTATTTGTCTGACCACCCTAACCACAATAAAATGATAATATTTTTTTATAATATTTTAGATATAAGTAGAGGACTCATGTCGAGATGTGATGCATATTTTTTGTAATTTTTTTCCAAGTAAATAATTAATTATGAATTTTTTATTAAAACTTTAAAAAAAAAAACTCATGTGTCTAACCACCTTAACTTGGTCAAAACTTCATGAAATTCAATTTTTCTTTTTTTAATCCTATAGTATGCAAAGCATAGAATGTGATGCAAGTTTCAAATTCAAAAAATGTGATATTGTTTGAAAGATATTTATGTTTTTCAATCAACCTATCAATCAGGACTTTAGTCATAATTCAAATAGAAAATGAATAATAATTATTTATTAAATTCAAAGTAAAGTATAATTTATATTGGTGGAAAGCTGAAAATATCCTTTAAAAACCCTTTTCATTTCATCATTTTTGGGTAAAAAAATGTCATCAGCGACATACCCATCATATCGCCACTTTTTGGCCCATCATGATCTTGCACATACCCAGTAGTTGCCTTGATATTTATAGAAGTTCAGTGGCATGTTGGAGATTTTCTCAAGAATAATAAGTGATTGGAAGGATAGTAATATTCCCTGAGAATTTAATGAAGGGGGTCATCAATGTGACTTTGCTGTATTAAATTCTTTAATTCATCTTATTGAGTTTCAATTTTTTCCCCTTGTTGATATTGTCTACACAAGTAAAATGGTAGATATATTTATTTCTTTAATGTAATTCTAGGAGTTACACCCATTTGCATGTACACCAGGCCATAGGACAAAATTATAAGAAAAATCGCTTTAGCTAATTGTAAAGAATATATTGAGAGAGGAAATGTAATGATGATTAAAGTCAGCCATTAATGTTCTTTGGTTATCAGCCTCTCTAGGTGGGAGATTAGTTGTCACAAAACTACCTCTTGACAAGATGGACGTTACTTTAATGGCCAAGATTCAAGATTAGGTTTTTCTTCTAAAATCTAGTTCTAATGACTCTATAGGGGTGCAAAATTTGTTTCATTTGTGCACTACGATGTAATTGAGGGAATGAGGAACATTTTGGATTGAATCTTAAAACTCAAGTTACTCTTTGTCATTGAACATGCAAATATGAATATGGTATTTTATTGAATAAGTCTATGGGTCGAGGTAGTCCTTGAATTCATTTTCTGTGAAAGATGATTTCTTGTTATCATATTCACTTATTTTGATTAAGATAAATTATTTTCAAATAATATTTATTGACTGTTATAATTTTAATCTTTGTGCTAGAAAGTTAATGGTTTCATCCGGACAATCGCATTGATTTTATATTTATGAATTAGTGTTTGTTTAGCTTTCCTTTCTTTCTAGTTAAAAGTTTGCTCTATTTTAGTTGGTTATAATCCTTGAGGGAGTTGTACCTTGATAAAATTTAGAGGGAAATCACAAATGAAATTGTGATCTTTCTAGAGTTGTTGGTGATATTAAGATGGGTTATGGAGTCAATATTAAGCTATTTCAATAAGGGCCAATTCATTCGTTAACAATTTTTTTGGCAACTTCGTTGGGGATCAAACATCATATTATAAAGGTTGCCTTTAACATGCAACAAAATGGTTCTTCCACATGAAAATATTTTTCCTATATTGCAATCAGGTCTTGATTGGATGAAAGACAAACAAGAGGATATCATCTCTCAATTAAATACTCTTGTTTGGAGATATAGTCGAAGAAGTGTTGTAGACTACATGAGGGTAAACTTCATTCTTGAGGAAGAGGAAGAACGGATGCAAAGACCACATAGAAGGGTAGTTGAAAGACCTTCTAGAATTGAAATTATATGGTACCAACACCCTCAGATTCATCCCAATTGTAATCAAAACCCTTTGCCCAACCAAAATATTCACCCAACAAACTGCAAGAGAATCCTTGAAAGTTTAAAAAGGGTACCTAAGGTTAAAGGAAGTTTCTTTATTTGAAAATAAGTTTGCAACTCTACATAATCCTTAGATGATAGAATGGAAGCCACAACACCTCAATCACAGAGAAACTATTTTGGACCTTTAGTTCTACCTCAATATAGTGAATACCACGTGGATCAAGAAGAAATTTTCCTGAGTTCTCTGGTAAAATTTGCAAGACCCTGAGGAACATATACTAGCTCTGATAGTTGCTTGCAAAATATTACCTAGGGGTTTAGGAGGAGGATATTTTTGTAAGATTATTTGTTGATAGCCTCATTGAAGGTGCATCATAATGGTTTTGGAATTTAGGACATGGGTCAATTATTGGTTGGGGTGTTTTGGAGAAAAAAATTCTCAATAGGTTTAAAGGCATGGTGAATATTGTCACTTTTCTTTATAATTATTTCCAAATTGAAAAGAAAAAGGGTGAATCAATTTGTGAATTTGTGGATCGAGTTAATAGGGACCTATAGTGAATCCCTCCAATTGAATAATTGAGTAAGCAAATTAATTCCATATTTTCAAATTTGCTTTGCATCACGATGTTCAACTCATTTTAAAATGGGATAAGGTGTGTGGAATTAAACAAGCACAATTGGAAGAAATTAATATTGAGGATGAACGAATTACATCTGGGGTATGGAAATGAGATTATGTTGGGGAACACATTCTAGTCTATGGAAGGTTTTGAATTTTCAAGGTTTAGTGAATCATCCCTGCCCTATTGCCAAGAATGTTAATCTCACTATTTTCAGTCCTAAACACTTTGGGGAATATATAACAGACAATGAGGAAAATAAAAGTTAGACCTGGGATACCAAATTATACAACTTGAACTCTAAAGGAATTGAAGAAGATTCAAGTTCATCTAGTGAAGAAGAAGATTTATCTCCTCGGGTAAAATCTAGAAATGCAATACACTTTTCAAAGCCTCTTGGAAACTTCATTTCTAGTACTAATATCCAATTTTTTGATGGATGCTATCAATTTCCAGACTCTCTATATGTTCTTGAATATGACTTTTTCACCTTCAAAGACAATAGTGTAGAAAAACCTAGGATAGTGAAAAAGAAGGATGAACCATCTATTAAGGATGAGATTCCTATTAACCTCACTAATACAAACCAATTCATTGATGCATAATTGGAGTCAGAGAAATGGGATAGCACTCTGGCCCAAGAGTGGTGCTCTGATGATAGTTCCTATGATAGGAAGAAAGATGATTATGGTGATTAGCTAAATTTTTCAAATCCTCTCTTCACATTGGATGAATCTTTCAAGGAAAGGAAAAATCCTCTATTTGAATTTGAAGATACTAGTATAATGGTAGTCGATGGTAATATGATGGACTGTAGAAATGAGGATAAAGATGAAGGCACTGAATTATTGGAATTTTGGAAAATTAATGAGAAATAATGTGAATCTTGAAGACATGAAAAGATTTTTGATGAAATCTCTAGGGAATGTAAAGGGAGTAAGGAAGAACAAATAAGTTAGTCATTTGGTCCACCTGAAGATTATGATTGAGAAAAAGGTTTGGAATTTTCCCCATATGCCGCAAGTGAAGGTGAGTTTACTCAATATGTTAGATTCCTTAAGATGATGGTCCAAGACATAAAAGGTGAAATACAGAGTTGTATGTGTCAAGAAGAGAAGGTATATGACAAGAAGTGGCTATTCAAAGTTATGATTATTTGTGTTGGGTTCCTCATTGAAATGAATATTTTGTGGGCATGTTTGATTTTTGCTATCCTCCAAAAGTTGCATGGGAATTCTGGCTATTTTTAGGTGTGCATTGTTCTTCTCCCAACCAGTTAATGGTTTCACATGATTGAATGGGCTCTCTCTAATAGGTAGGATTTTTCCTACTGTGTACATAGTCCCAGTTTTAGTGTGTCTCTTGTTTTGGACTTCGCTTGTTTTTCCCCTTTGCTATTTTTTTTTTTTGGTTCCTTTTCCTTTATACATGACTCTATTCCCAATGAACTAGACACTAATATTTAAGTATATCTCTGGGTTCATGGCTTCATCCTTGTAGTCTTTGTCCCCAAATAGAGCCATTTTTACCTAAGATTCAATCGCATGGCCTAAACTTATGTATCCACCATAAAAATTTCTAAGTATGAAGCTTTTTTGGCCTTATCCCAAGTTTTGTAAACCTTGTCGGTCACCAAGAAATTTATCATAACCCCTTCTCATGTCGACTCCTTGTCAAAAATATCAAGTGTGTTTTACTTATCCAAGTTTTAAAGGTGTCACCGGTCTCAGATGAAGTTTTTAAAACCACCCTAAAGTCTACTTTTGTTTGAAAAAGTAAAAATTTCCAAGAAAAGATTTCCAAAGTCAGAGTTTACAAAAGGTTTGAAAACCTTTTTTGGTCCCTGAAAGGGTTTCACAAACCTCCTCACCGACCAATAATACAAGAATTTAGGTGGTTGGTTCATAAGCAAAGCTTAAAGAGGTTGTAAGTGGTAAAAGAGAAGGTTACCTTAACCATGGCGAGTACTGATAGTATACTAAAAACTATTCCTAAGTACAATGTTGTTTAGTGATCATAATTTATTAATCCTAGGCAAGCATACTTAATCAAAAACAAATGTAAATGTGAGTAAATGTAAATAAAGTGCAGAAAAGAAAAGAGAGTTTCATTCACATGAAAAAAATACTACACACCATCAAAATACAAAATGCTTTATATATTTATACAATATTATAAAGGTCACATTTACTTTCAAAATAGAAATTACATTACATTCTTCTCCTAGGCACATAGGAAAAAGATGAGGATGTGAATCTCCTCTACCACTTCTTGCAAGTGCTCAATTTGGGTTGGGGAGAATAGATTCTCGTTGGATTGTACGAAATCAGAAAATAGCCCCATGTCATTTCATTCTAATCCAACATGAAGGAGAGCCACCACCTATTTATCAATGTCACTATGAAGCACGATTGTAATGCAGATGGTGTCACCAACTAGGCCCATTCTAGGAAACACACTCGGTCCTCTAATGGCCGCCCTCACTTTCATCTTGTACGCTGGCCAAACCAGTCACTCCACAACTCTCATTCCTCATTCTCATTTGCCTGAAGTGTGAACTACATTGTATATGAATAATTCTAGAAGCTCAATGTTATGCACATGGACACGACTCAGAAATATCTCTTTAATGAGCTTCCTAAGCACTCCTTCCTCAATGTCACTATGGACTATGAATACATATTTTAGTTGGTATGTTATCATCCTCAAAAATTGGTTGCATTTTATGTCTGCAATTGTGATGAAAGTCACCCTTTGAGGAGGCATCACTCTCAATACTTGCCATCTCTAGAGAACTAAATCCAAATAATAAAAATGAAAGCAGTTGCCTTGATATTTATAAAAATTCAGTGGCATGTTGGAGATTTTCTCAAGAATAATAGGTGACTGGAAGGATAGTAATAGTCCCTGAGAATTTAATGAAGGGGTTTGTTGATGTGACTTTGTTGTATTAAATTATTTAATTTAGCTTGTTGAGTTTCAATTTGTTTCCCTTGTTGAGATGTTCCACACAAGTAAAATTGTAGATATATTTATTTATTTAATTTAAATTCTAGGAGTTACACCCATGTGCATGTATGTCAAGCCACAAGGCAAAATTATAAGAAAAAATGCTTCAGTTGATTGTAAAGATTATATTGAGAGAGGAAATGTAATAATTATTAATGTAAGTCATTAATTTTCTTTGTTTATCAACCTCTCTAGGTGGGAGACTACTTGTCATGAATTTGTCGCTTGACAAGATGTTTGTTACTTTAAATGACCAAGATTCAAGATTAGGTTTTTCGTATAAAATCTAGTTCTAATGAATCTACATGGCTCTAAAATTTGTTTCATTTTTGCACTATGATGTAATAGAGGGAATGAGGAACATTTTAAATTGAATCTTAAAACTCAAGTTATTCTTTGTCTTCGAACTTGGAAATACGAATATGGTATTCTATTGAGTAATTATATTGGTGAGGTGGTAATTGAATTCATTTTCTGTGAAATATGATTTCTTGTTATCATATTCACTTGTTTTTATTAAGATCAATTCTTTTGAAATAATATTTATTAGTTGTTATAATTCTAGTATTTGTGCTAGAAATTTAATGGTTTCATTATGACAATCGCATTGATTTCATATTTGTGAATTAGTATTTGTTTACCTTTCCCTGCTTTCTAGTTAAAAATGTAGTTGGTTATAATCCTTGAGGGAGTTGTACCTTGATAAAATTTAGAGGAAAATAACAAATGAAATTGTTATCTTTCTAGAGTTGTTGGTGATATTGACCTTATTAAGATGGGTTATAGAGTCAATATTAATGTATTTCAATAAGTTCCAATTCATTCACTAACATAAATACAATGGGATAAGCCTACTTAGGTAGGTATTTACTTTGGTAGGTTGTATTTGGAAATTATGTCACTTTTACTTTCATATTTTTTTGGAGATATTTTGTAAATGTGACTACAATTCTCGTATCCCACATTGGTTGTATATTCACATCTCTTGGTGATGTATAATATATATACCCACCTCATGTACTCTTATATCTTATCATATTATATTGCATCCTTTTATTAAAATATAGTTTATTCTAAAATCTATATCTTTGAGTTATTTAAAATCATTTTTGGGTGGAGCCCATGTGATTCCGCTTAAAAATTGATGACTTCTTAAAAATTTTAAGTGATAACTTTATAAACAACCTCAAGTTTATTAAGTGATAAATTTATAAAAAAATGACATAATAAAACTTTTTCCTAAAAATTGACACTATGGTTTTTCTTTAATTAATTTATGTTGAATTCACACTAAGAAAATGCAAGTGATTGCCATGGAGGTTTTGAATTACATTGTAACATGAGAAGGGGGTAAATTCATGAAACAAAGAATTTGATATCAATAGAATATTAGTAATTGATGATATTAATGAAAAATGATATAGCTCCTTTGGAGAGAGTAAAAATGGATTCTTTTGAGAACTGGTGATCTTATATATTGTATAGCCTATTATTTTGTATTCTAGACTACTCAAACTCTTAGGCCGACTATGAATCTAGTTTGATTTCTAATTTTCCTCCCAAAAATCTTGGGTGCCATTTTCTTTATACTATATTGATGACATGGGATTCTACATACACCATTTGAAATTATTCTTGTGGAATTATACTTCTCTACTAGTAATTTAAATCTAGGACATGGTGGTTATTGTAATTTAATTTCACCTATTATGTGGATGGCCTAGATTCATCCAAGTGTCACAATATGGCTTATTTTGAGCTCTTTCCAATCTATTATTTATACAATATCTTTTGATTGCATGATTTTTTTTGTCTTCTTTAGGGATTGCTAGTCACTATTTTTATTTGTTTAATGTCTATTTAGTGCTTTTTAGGTGTCAAACATTGCATAGAATTCTAATCTTTCATGTCATGTACAATGTAAATAAGGTATTCAACTATGTAAATTATTTTTCTAATTTTGTTTTCTTCTTGAGTCTAATTTTTATTTTAGAAAAATCTTTTTTATTTCCAATATCACAATTTCTAGTATGATGTTGCATTCAACTAGTTACTTTCTAAGAAAAATTTGTAATTTCCTCAAAGGCTCTCTCAAAGTGGCTTATTAATGCAATATATGGAACATTTGTTTTAATTTATAGATTCCTGAATTATGCCTTGTCTCAATTATTTTATGATATATCTTTAGTTTCATTCCACAAGCATATGGAAAAGCCTATGTAAGTCTTGTGCATTTCCCAATTCTCTATTTAATCATTGGATCAAATTTAACCTAAGGGAATAATATTACATGCTTGTAAGTCATTTAATTGGTAGTCTGACTCTAATATACATTTTGGATTAAAGAACTAAACCTCTTAGAGTCTTTTCTCCCATCATTTGACTCCAAAAAATATAATAAAAAAAAAATCTAAACTTAATCTCTTTTAATGTATTTTTATCAACTAGCATAATGTGATAATATTATTTTGTGGTATTTTATGTGAGCGATAATAGGTAAATCTATAGAGGATAATCGTAATTTTATAGCATTCATAAACATTTGCATGTGTGACACTTCTATGTGCTTCAAGAGATTCATATGTCGTGTGCCCACAAACTTGCATAGTTTGTTAGAAATCTGAAATAGATTGATAACCCAAGGAAATTTTTAAGAGAAATTCAAAGCTACATAAATTGGAAAACTATAAACAATGCAAAGCAGTGACCCCAAGAGATATGAAATGTCAAAATGACAAAAATGAATTAAGAGCTTGCAAGATGAAAAATACAAGCTAGATAATGATTTTATATAGAACTAATGAGAGGATGTAGGTGGAAAATCAGCCAATAGGAATTGACCACCAATATAAAATAAAGTGATGAAAATAGTAAATGCTCCACCCTTGAAAAATGGGGGCACTTCATCATCTTATCTCCTAGTTATTAAATAATAATCTCACTTTATTATCCTGAGCAAGATTAATCAAACTATAGAAAAAACTTATGACTAGGGTAAAATAAATTATACCACTAGGAAAATAAAAACATAAACTAACACCTCCCTTGAAGTGTAGTTTAGGAGAACATAAAGATGATGGATCTTGAAAAATGAGGCCATGTTAGGTACCCATGTACATATAAAATTATCCCTCAAAGAAGAAGAAGACTCCCACCCCATAAATAGAGAAAGATCATTCCTTAAAATATAGATAAAGAAGAGAAAGACTAAATAGACCCCAAAAGAGGACACCAAACAGACCTCAAGAAAAGCTTGTAAGTGGAGAAACTTGCTCTTAGTGAAGGGTTTAGTGAAGATTTATGTAATCTAATTTGATGTCAGGCAATACCCGAGATCAATAATCAACTCATGAATTAGCTCTTCAATGTAGTCCATGTGGATCTCAATGTGTTTGGTTTACTGATGATGGACTAGATTGCGAGAGATTTGTATTACATTATGGTT
>VDFB02086081.1:175375423-175409457 GCA_007258455.2 Sequoia sempervirens | reverse complement strand
TGTGTTAAATAAAATTGATGTAAACAAATATCTGGAACAATCATTGACAACATTATGTGCTCCCTCTTTATTGACATCCATGGAGGAATGTTATTGTTGATAACAAAAACAAGCCACACCAATTAAATCAATCTCAACTCTCCAAATTGATTGACACTCTTCGCTCCCAATGAAACCCTGAGATTACGAGGTTCTTCTTTAAAATGTGGCCATTTTTCCTCCATCTCCCTAAATGCAGAACCATCCACAGACATTCAAAGAATGTCATCTCCACTTCTATTTCGTGCATGGTAATCCATAAATTGCGCTAAGCTTTCAAACCTAAATAATCGTTGCATACATGGAATAATGGGAATATAATGAAGAACCTTGTGAGACACCTTTTTTGTTAGTTGATATGTTCGATATCTACTGATATGACATTTCAGGCATTCTATTGCAAATTCCTATTGTTTATGATATATAATATGATCATTGAGACATGCATCTATTGCTTGATACTCCATTTTGATATATATTTCACAATTTATAAATCCCATATGAGCTTTAGGTGAAAATATTTGATGGTGGTAACAAAAAATTCACCAATCAATCTACAACAAAACTTATTTTGTTAATATAAAGAATATTAATGGTACATATTTCATCCTTATTTACTAGTGATGAACTAAATAACAATTAAAATAGATGAAAAAAGATGACATATATGACATACCTTAACATCCGTGAGATTGCTATGTTTGATAAACCATTCATAACCTTCAAGTTCAACAACAACAATACAACAAAGAGAAGAGTTGTTTGGGAGCCTTTATAAAGGGGCTCATATGCCTTCTCAAGTATAGGTAAATCATGAACATCATCAAAGTCATCTCGATCATCATGATCAGCTCTGCCACTAAATGTGTCATGGATCAATGTATTTGCACCATCATCTTCAACTATTTTTTCTGGCGCATGATCATCTTCTTCTATTGGATCATTAACTTCATCTTCGATATTCACAGCTTCATGTTCGTCCACTTGCAAAAATACATTCTTTGGGCTGTGATAATCCATATCATCTTCCCTAGGGCACCCCACCTTTATAATAATGATAGACACAAATAAACCATGATCATGATCAAGTGATTATATATATATATATAAAATGTTAAAACGACATAAACATTTACAAATTCAATCAATATAAACACATATAATGAACAACTTACTAATGGATGATAATCATTCCCCCCTTCAACGTGACCATGTGCCTAAATGTTTCTTATGTTGTGATTAAAAGTCATCTCGTCTTTAAGCCCTTGCAATTATTGCAAGGACAATAACATTTCTTTAAGCCCTTGCAATTATTGCAAGGACAATAACATTTTCCATCACCCTTTCTTTTCAATCTAGCCCACAATCTATCAAGTGTCTCTTCATTTTGTTCTAGACTAATATTATTTGACATGATTTTTCTTTACCAAACTTGACTATTTAGATCTTCAAAAAATATCAAACTCACACTCCAGTAACTTTTATTCATAGACATGTAACAAAATCTAATAATTCTGATATTTTACACCAAATTTTTTTGGCATGCAACCACCCTTGCAAAAGAGAAGATAGTATAAAATTAATGACCCCAAAAAACACTTTAAAATGCTAATTCTCAAACTTATTAAATTTTGATTTTACTATGATTTCTAGCCGTTAGACTCCTAAAATCATAATATTGAACTTGATCGCAAGCTTCCTACAATGATGGAGGTAGCGAGTTAGTAAGAGAAAGTGACCCATTCCTAAGGAGCAACAAGTCAGAATCATCATTGTTAATGTCATTACAAATTTATCCTTTTAGTTAAAGATGCAATGTGTCACTTCTTATGACGAGCTTATCCTTAGGGCCCTCAACATTGAGAGAGCCCTAATCGTACAAGGAAGCAAACACTAGTAGAATTTGGCAAATAAATGACTAGGTGACTAAAAATTTTAGTCACAACAACTAAAAATGACTAAATTCTGCTCATTTTTTGCAACTCATCTATAAATGAGTAAATAAATTACTAGTTTGGTCGTTGATTAAAAATTATTTAGTCACACAAATAAAAATGACTAAATAGTTAGTCATTTATTTAGTCACAATCCATTTGAATAAATCATTTAAGGAATCAAGAATATAGCCCGCCAAAATACTCTAAACTTTAATAAACATACCCTAAAATTTTTGTCAAAATCTTATTTTCAGGTGTAGCCCACCAGAATGGAGTTTTCATTTTAATAAACATACTCTAAAACATTCGTCAAAACACTATTTTCAAGCATAGACCACTAAAATGGAGAAGTGTTTCAGTAAAGAATGACAGAGAACGGTGAGGAGATGTGCGTGAAAGGAGGCATAGGATTCATTGCTGCTTATCTCATTCCTGCTCTGCTCAACAAATCTTACATTGTTCCCGCTACTATTTGTAATCTAGATATTTACTTGACATATATTTGCATAATCTCAAATTCCTTTAGACGCTATTGAAGTATCAATGTATCCTATATAGGGTTTATAATGATTTATTTTAATTAAATAAATAAATAAATGATGTATTTCCCTGTAATTAGATAATGTGGAGATCTCCTAAATCTGCCCTATCACACTATCCTCTTTGACATTGTATTCATTACTCTAGTTACTAGGGTTTTGCATGTGACATCTTTAATATCTTCATGATCATGGCTTTTAAATAGATCTCAGTCTTTTTCTTTAATCCTTTTCATGGTAACCCTTGAGTTCCATAATCCACCTTCAATCTCTTCTAAGAATGCTATCTTAAGCTAGACTGCATAGTATGCATATAAAGCAAGTCCTTCATACCTGCCATTGTTCCAAACCACCACTCACTGCCTTGCTGAAAATGTTGCCTCCATAAGCACAATAGCATGTTTTAAAATCATAGTTGCCAGTGATTGACCATTAAGGTCACCACTTTCATCAAGATACAATGGATTTGTCTTCAAACTCAAGGCATTATGCAAGATAACATTGTGAATTGTTTGTTGTGTATGATTTGATTTTCTTGCACATTTACTGCTTTGCTAACTTCCTTTAAGACTGGGTATTGCACCCTCAGCTGCAATCTCAAACAACTCACTCACTATCACTTGAAGATTCCTTTCATGAGCATCCTTATATAAAATCAAACTATGCCCTATAGATTACCTACTTACTACAGGGGACTCATTGTTTCATGGTATTTTAGATCTTAAGATCCTTCAACCTTATTGAAACTAATTCACAATCCACAAGGTATTATTCACTATTCTCCCATCTTTGATGAGTCTCAAAACACTGTTCAAACATGCAATCCAATACCTCCATTATATATTAATGGCTAAGAAGAAACATTGAACCTATGATTACCACTGTTACTTCATTTGGACAATCATTCCCTGATTTTATTTGAAAAACCCTTAAGGTTAGCAAGGGGTTAAAGAAACTCACTGTTAAAATCTCCACTTTACTATGCAAGGTTTGAGATTTATTATCTTGTCACTGCTCAGCCTCTTTTTGAATGTCATTCTTCTTACCGTAGATTGTATTTACAAATGTCATTAAGCTAAATAGTGTGCTTGTTATTGGCTGATTGCAAGATTTTTTTATTAGCTACAATGTCTCAATCTTTCTGGTATTGCAACCTCACTAATCCGCTAGAGTTATTGTTTATGTTTCTACGAAGGCCTAGGGTTTGTACCCTATTCATGCTCTTACCAATGCTTCTATTGGTATTTAAAAACAACCTTAAATCTTGGGTCAAAAAATTAGTTGTCTTGACAAAGTTGTGGTATGATCTTGGATTGTATCTTAGAGTGTGTGGGATGCTTGCGTTTGATCATTAAGGTATGTAAACTTGATCAAGGAAATGTATCCTATATAGCATGGGTCTTGCTTTAATACTTTCCATAATGGTTATTAGCAGATCACATTATTATAGTTTGCGGTAACCCAAGATTGCATTCATGTATGTAACAAACTTGGTTTGTAGTTTAAGCTATACACTTTTAAGTAACATTCATAAGGTTTAGAAAATATTGATCACTCTCTATAATAGCCCATTAAACATGGGTTGTGCTTGAATGCACTACATAATTGATATAACACAACCACTCTTCATATCAACTAGAGTTATAGGCTCTTTATTGCAACAAGAGGTAATCACTCTTCGATCATGCTATAATTACATCATAACCTATTAAACTTGAGACAACCTGAATGCACCCAATGATGATTGAAACCTACATTATACAACCTAATTAACTACATTATATGAGTGCCTCCATTTCTATCACAACATAGCCACATTAAACTTGGGTCACATGAATGCATCCTATATTTGTATAGCACAACTATGCCACATGACCAATAGAGTTATGGATCACATAATTACAGTCACAAGAATCTGTTCCTTGGTTGTGATCTTATGGTGATTCCACACAACAAAATATGGACATGAAATTCTCAAAACCCTAAACCTCTAAAAATGAAATCTGATGAGATGTTGCTTAAAATATGATTTTCAAACCTGGAACTACAAATCTGACTTCACAACTGAATTCTGCAAAAAGACAATGACTACCCTCAACTTGGTGATATCTTCTTGATTTTTTTTTGATTTGTTCCAAGAAAATCATCCTTAGTTCTCCACAAACTATCTCAAGTAGAGCAAAACATTGTTGCAATAAATCAGCGGACTTATGTTGGCCACAATTTGATTTTTTTCTTATTTTTCATGTTTGTCAAAATTTCGATGAAACCCAGGTTCATTGAAATTTTGATGAACGTCAGGGATAAAATTTTTAAAAAATGAAAATTACACATCAAATTTTACAAGCACCCGACGATACATCAAATTATACATATTTCGTCAGACATTTTCATCAGATTTTGCAGTCAAATGAGTTAGTGTAAGCTTGCGTCAATTCTATTTTTGTTAGGGGTAAAACTTGAGGCTAAGTGTTATTTACCTTTGGTGGATTACACTTTGTACCAACTTGTTGGTAGTCTCATCTATCTAATTCACATGAGACTTGAAATTTCATATATTGTAGGCATGATCTCTCAATTCATGCAAGAGCCACATGAGACTGGAAAACAACCAAGTGGATTATTCACTACATTAAGGATACTTACAATTATGGGACTCACTATGCAGTGAGCATGTACTTTGACTTGGTGGGATACACAAATTCAAATTGGGTAGGCAATTCTCAGGTTAACAAGTCTACTTCAGGTTATTGCTTCTACCTTGGGTCTAGTTGAGTTTATTAGTCAAGCAAGAAACAATCTTCTATTACTCTTTAATCTACAAAGGTTGAGTGTTGAGGAGCAGTTAATGCCACTATTGAGTCTATTTAGCTTTATAACATTTTCATTGAGTTTGGCATTCCCTTCTCGAAGCCCATAGTAATCTTTTGTGATAACCATAATGTAATACAAATCTCTCGCAATCTGGTCCATCATCAGTAAACCAAACACATTGAGATCCACATGGACTACATTAAAGAGCTAATTCATGAGTTGATTATTGATCTCAGGTATTGCCTGACATCAAATCAGATTACATAAATCTTCACTAAACCCTTCACTAAGAGCAAGTTCCTCCACTTACAAGATTTTCTTGAGGTTCGATTGGTGTCCTCTTTTGGGGTCTATTTAGTCTTTCTCTTCTTTATCTATATTTTGAGGAATGATCTTTCTCTATTTATGGGGTGGGAGGCTTCTTCTTCTTTGAGCGATAATTTTATATGTACATGGGTAACTAACATGGCCTCATTTTTCAAGATCCATCATCTTTACGTTCTCCTAAACTACACTTCAAGGGAGGTGTTAGTTTATGTTTTTATTTTCCTAGTGGTATAATTTATTTTACCCTAGTCATAAGTTTTTTCTATAGTTTTATTAATCTTGCTCAGGATAATAAAGTGAGATTATTATTTAATAACTAGGAGATAAGATGATGAAGTGCCCCCATTTTTCAAGGGTGGAGCATTTACTATTTTCATCACTTTATTTTATATTGGTGGTCAATTCCTATTGGCTGATTTTCCACCTACATACTCTCATTAGTTCTATATAAAATCATTATCTAGCTTGTATTTTTCATCTTGCAAGCTCCTAATGCATTTTTGTCATTTTGACATTTCATATATCTTGGGGTCACTGGTTTGCATTGTTTATAGTTTTCCAATTTATGTAGCTTTGAATTTCTCTTAAAAATTTCCTTGGGTTATCAATCTATTTCAGATTTCTAACAAACTATACAAGTTTGTGGGCACAAGACATATGAATCTCTTGAAGCACATAGAAGTGTCACACATGCAAATGTTTATGAATGCTATAAAATTATGATTATCCTCTATAGATTTGCCTATTATCTCTCACATAAAATACCACAAAATAATATTATCACATTATGCTAGTTGATAAAAATACAATAAAAGAGAATAAGTTTAGATTTTTTTTTTATTATATTTTTTTGGAGTCAAATGATGGGAGAAAAGACTCTAAGAGGTTTAGTTCTTTAATCCAAAATGTATATTAGAGTAAAACTACCAATTAAATGAATTACAAGCATGTAATATTATTCCCTCATGCTAAATTTGATCCAATGAATAAATAGAGAATTGGGAAATGCACAAGACTTACATAGGCTTTTCCATATGCTTGTGGAATGAAACTAAAGATATATCATAAAATAATTGAGACATGGCATAATTCAGGAATCTATAAATTAAAACAAATGTTCCATATATTGCATTAATAAGCCACTTTGAGAAAGCCTTTGAGGAAATTACAAATTTTTCTTAGAAAGTAACTAGTTGAATGCAACATCATACTAGAAATTGTGATATTGGAAATAAAAAATATTTTTCTAAAATAAAAATTAGACTCAAGAAGAAAACAAAATTACAAAAATAATTTACATAGTTGAATACCTTATTTGCATTGTACATGACATGAAAGATTGGAATTCTATGCAATGTTTGAAACCTAAAAAGCACTAAATAGACATTAAACAAATAAAAAGTCACTAGCAATCCCTAAAGAAGACAAAAAAAAAAAATGCAATCAAAAGATATTGTATAAATAATAGATTGGAAAGAGCTCAAAATAAGCCACATTGTGACACTTGGATGAATCTAGGCCATCCACATAATAGGTGACAACCTGATTTAGAAATTAAATTACAATAACCACCATGTCCTAGATTTAAATTACTAGTAGAGGAGAAGTATAATTCCACAAGAATAATTTCAAATGGTGTATGTAGAATCCCATGTCATCAATACAGTATAAAGAAAATGGCACCCACGATTTTTGGGAGGAAAATTAGAAATCAAACTAGATTCATAGTCGGCCTAAGAGTTTGAGTAGTCTAGAATACAAAATAATAGGCTATACAATAGATAAGATTACCAGTTCTCAAAAGAATCCATTTTTACTCTCTCCAAAGGAGCTATATCATTTTTCATTAATATCATCAATTACTAATATTCTATTGATATCAAATTTCTTTTGTTTCATGAATTTACCCCCTTCTCATGTTACAATGTAATTAAAAACCTCCATGGCAATCACTTGCATTTTCTTAGTGTGAATTCAACATAAATTAATTAAAGAAAAACCATAGTGTCAATTTTTAGAAAAAAGTTTTATTATGTCATTTTTTTATAAATTTATCACTTAATAAACTTGAGGTTGTTTATAAAGTTATCACTTAAAATTTTTAAGAAGTCATCAATTTTTAAGTGGAATCACATGGGCTCCACCCAAAAATGATTTTAAATAACTCAAAGATATAGATTTTAGAATAAACTATATTCTAATAAAAGGATGCAATATAATATGATAAGATATAAGAGTACATGAGGTGGGTATATATATTATACATCACCAAGAGATGTGAATATACAACCAATGTGGGATACGAGAGATGTAGTCACATGTACAAAATATCTCCAAAAAAATATGAAAGTAGAAGTGACATAATTTCCAAATACAACCTACCAAAGTAAATACCTACCTAAGTAGGCTTATCCCATTGTAGTTATGTTAGTGAATGAATTGGAACTTATTGAAATACATTAATATTGACTCCATAACCCATCTTAATAAGGTCAATATCACCAACAACTCTAGAAAGATAACAATTTCATTTGTTATTTTCCTCTAAATTTTATCAAGGTACAACTCCCTCAAGGATTATAACCAACTACATTTTTAACTAGAAAGTGGGGAAAGGTAAACAAATACTAATTCACAAATATGAAATCAATGCGATTGTCCTAATGAAACCATTAACTTTCTAGCACAAATACTAGAATTATAAAAACTAATAAATATTATTTCAAAAGAATTGATCTTAATAAAAACAAGTGAATATGATAACAAGAAATCATATTTCATAGAAAATGAATTCAACTACCGCCTCACCAATATAATTACTCAATAGAATACCATATTCGTATTTCCAAGTTTGAAGACAAAGAATAACTTGAGTTTTAAGATTCAATTTAAAATGTTCCTCATTCCCTCTATTACATCATAGTGCAAAAATGAAACAAATTTTAGAGCCATGTAGATTCATTAGAACTAGATTTTATACGAAAAACCTAATCTTGAATCTTGGTCATTTAAAGTAACAAACATCTTGTCAAGCGACAAATTCATGACAAGTAGTCTCCCACCTAGAGAGGTTGATAAACAAAGAAAATTAATGACTTACATTAATAATTATTACATTTCCTCTCTCAATATAATCTTTACAATCAGCTGAAGCGTTTTTTCTTATAATTCTGCCTTGTGGCTTGACATACATGCACATGGGTGTAACTCCTAGAATTTAAATAAAATAAATAAATATATCTACAATTTTACTTGTGTGGACCATCTCAACAAGGGAAACAAATTGAAACTTAACAAGCTAAATTAAAGAGTTTAATACACCAAAGTCACATCGACAAACCCCTTAATTAAATTCTCAGGGAATATTACTATCCTTCCAATCACCTATTATTCTTGAGAAAATCTCCAACATGCCACTGAATTTTTATAAATATCAAGGTAACTGCTTTCATTTTTATTATTTGGATTTAGTTCTCTAGAGATGGCGAGTATTGAGAGTGATGCCTCCTCAAAGGGTGACTTTCATCACAATTGCAGACATAAAATGCAACCAATTTTTGAGGATGATAACATACCAACTAAAATATGTATTCATAGTCCATAGTGACATTGAGGAGGGAGTGCTTAGGAAGCTCATTAAAGAGATATTTCTGAGTCGTGTCCATGTGCATAACATTGAGCTTCTAGAATTATTCATATACAATGTAGTTCACACTTCAAGCAAATGAGAATGAGGAATGAGAGTTACAGATTGTCTGGTTTGGCTAGAGTACAAGATGAAAGTGACGGTGGCCATTAGAGGACCGAGTGTGTTTCCTAGAATGGGCCTAGTTGGTGACACCATATGCATTACAATGGTGCTTCATAGTGACATTGATAAATAGGTGGTGGCTCTCCTTCATGTTGGATTAGAATGAAATGACATGGGGCTATTTTTCGATTTCGTACAATCCAACGAGAATCGATTCTCCCCAACCCAAATTGAGCACCTGCAAGAAGTGGTAGAGGAGATTCACATCCTCATCTTTTTCCTATGTGTCTAGGAGAAGAATGTAATGTAATTTCTATTTTGAAAGTAAATGTGACCTTTATAATATTGTATAAATATATAAAGCATTTTGTATTTTGATGTTGTGTAGTATTTTTTTCATGTGAATGCCACTCTCTTTTCTTTTCTGCACTTTATTTCAGCTTATGATACTATTCAATTTTAATTGCATTTACATTTGTTCTTGATTAAGTATGCTTGCCTAGGATTAATAAATTATGATCACTAAACAACATTGTACTTAGGAATAGTTTTTAGTATACTATCAGTACTCGCCATGGTTAAGGTAACCTTCTCTTTTACCACTTACAACCTCTTTAAGCTTTGCTTATGAACCAACCACCTAAATTCTTGTATTATTGGTTGGTGTGGAGGTTTGTGAAACCCTTTTAGGGACCAAAAAAGGTTTTCAAACCTTTTGTAAACTCTGACTTTGGAAATCTTTTCTTGGAAATTTTTACTTTTTCAAACAAAAGTAGACTTTAGGGTGGTTTTAAAAACTTCATCTGAGACTGATGACACCTTTAAAACTTGGATAAGTAAAACACACTTGATATTTTTGACAAGGAATTGACATGAGAAGGGGTTATGATAAATTTCTTGGTGACCGACAAGGTTTACAAAACTTGGGATAAGGCCAAAAAAGCTTCATACTTAGAAATTTTTATGGTGGATACATAAGTTTAGGCCATGCGATTGAATCTTAGGTAAAAATGGCTCTGTTTGGGGACAAAGACTACAAGGATGAAGCCATGAACGTATAGATATACTTAAATATTAGTGTCTAGTTCATTGGGAATAGAGTCATGTATAAAGGAAAAGGAACCAAACAAAAAAAATAGCAAAGGGGAAAAACAAGCGAAGTCTAAAACAAGAGACACACTAAAACTGGGACTATGTACACAGTAGGAAAAATCCTACCTAGTAGAGAGAGCCCATTCAATCATGTGAAACCATTAACTGGTTGGGAGAAGAACAATCCACACCTGAAAATAGCCAGAATTCCCATGAAACTTTTGGAGGATAGCAAAAATCAAACATGCCCACAAAATATTCATTTCAATGAGGAACCCAACACAAATAATCATAACTCTGAATAGCCACTTCTTGCCATATACCTTCTCTTCTTGACACATACAACTCTGTATTTCTCCTTTTATGTCTTGGACCATCATCTTAAGGAATCTAACATATTGAGTAAACTCACCTTCACTTGCGGCATATGGGGAAAATTCCAAACCTTTTTCTCAATCATAATCTTCAGGTGGACCAGATGACTCACTGATTTGTTCTTTCTTACTCCCTTTACATTCCCTAGAGATTTCATCAAAAATATTTTCATGTCTCCAAGATTCACATTATTTCTCATTAATTTTCCAAAATTCCAATAATTTAGTGCCTTCATCTTTATCGTCATTTCTACAGTCCATCATATTACCATCGACTACCATTATACTAGTATCTTCAAATTCAAACGGAGGATTTTTCCTTTCCTTGAAAGACTCATCCAATGTGAAGAGAGGATTTGAAAAATTTAGCCAATCACCATAATCATCTTTCTTCCTATCATAGGAACTATCATCAGAGCACCACTCTTGGGCCAGAGTGCTATCCCATTTCTCTGACTCCAATTATGCATCAATGAATTGGTTTGTATTAGTGAGGTTAATAGGAATCTCATCCTTAATAGATGGTTCATCCTTCTTTTTCACTATGCTAGGTTTTTCTACACTATTGTCTTTGAAGGTGAAAAAATCATATTCAAGAACATATAGAGAGTCTAGAAATTGATAGCATCTATCAAAAAATTGGATATTAGTACTAGAAATGAAGTTTCCAAGAGGCTCTGAAAAGTGTACTGCATTTCAAGATTTTACCCGAGGAGAGAAATCTTCTTCTTCACTAGATGAACTTGAATCTTCTTCAATTCTTTTAGAGTTCAAGTTGTATAATTCAGTATCCCAGGTCTAACTTTTATTTTCCTGATTGTCTGTTATATATTCCCCAAAGTCTTTAGGATTGAAAACAGTGAGATTAACATTCTTGGCAATAGGGCAGGGATGATTCACTAAACCTTGAAAATTCAAAACCTTATAATTTTGTGTTCCATAGATTAGAATGTGTTCCTCAACATAATCTCGTTTCCATACTCCAGATGTAATTAGTTCATCCTCAATATTAATTTCTTCCAATTGTGCTTGTTTAATTCCACACACCTTATCCCATTTTAAAATGAGTTGAACATCGTGATGCAAAGCAAATTTGAAAATATGGAATTAATTTGCTTACTCAGTCATTCAATTGGAGGGATTCACTATAGGTCCCTATTAACTTGATCCACAAATTCACAAATTGATTCACCCTTTTTCTTTTCAATTTGGAAATAATTATAAAGAAAAGTGACAATATTCACCATGCCTTTAAACCTATTGAGAATTTTTTTCTCCAAAACACCCCAACTAATAATTGACCCATGTCCTAAATTCCAAAACCATTATGATGCACCTTCAATGAGGCTATCAAAAAATAATCTTACGAAAACATCCTCCTCCTAAACCCCTAGATAATATTTTGCAAGCAACTATCAGAGCTAGTATATGTTCCTCAGGGTCTTGCAAATTTTACCAGAGAACTCAGGAAAATTTCTTGATCCACGTGGTAGTCACTATATTGAGGTAGAACTAAAGGTCCAAAATAGTTTCTCTGTGATTGAGGTGTTGTGGCTTCCATTCTATCATCTAAGGATTATGTAGAGTTGCAAACTTATTTTCAAATAAAGAAAATTCCTTTAACCTTAGGTACCCTTTTTAAACTTTCAAGGATTCTCTTGCAGTTTCTTGGGTGAATATTTTGGTTGGGCAGAGGGTTTTGATTACAATTGGGATGAATCTAAGGGTGTTGGTACCATATAATTTCAATTCTAGAAGGTCTTTCAACTACCCTTCCATGTGGTCTTTGCATCCGTTCTTCCTCTTCCTCAAGCATGAAGTTTACTCTCATGTAGTCTACAACACTTCTTCGACTATATCTCCAAACAAGAGTATTTAATTGAGAGATGATATCCTCTTGTTTGTCTTTCATCCAATCAAGAACCGGTTGCAATATAGGAAAAATATTTTCATGTGGAAGAACCATTTTGTTGCATGTTAAAGGCAACCTTTGTAATATGATG
Organism: Sequoia sempervirens; assembly: GCA_007258455.2. Classification (NCBI taxonomy): domain Eukaryota; kingdom Viridiplantae; phylum Streptophyta; class Pinopsida; order Cupressales; family Cupressaceae; genus Sequoia; species Sequoia sempervirens. Next base: position 175,396,581 of record VDFB02086081.1, on the reverse strand, counting down.
TTCGATCCCCAACGAAGTTGCCAAAAAATTTGTTAGCGAATGAATTGGCCCTTATTGAAATAGCTTAATATTGACTCCATAACCCATCTTAATATCACCAACAACTCTAGAAAGATCACAATTTCATTTGTGATTTCCCTCTAAATTTTATCAAGGTACAACTCCCTCAAGGATTATAACCAACTAAAATAGAGCAATCTTTTAACTAGAAAGAAAGGAAAGGTAAACAAACACTAATTCATAAATATAAAATCAATGTGATTGTCTGGATGAAACCATTAACTTTCTAGCACAAAGATTAGAATTATAACAGTCAATAAATATTATTTGAAAATAATTTATCTTAATCAAAATAAGTGAATATGATAACAAGAAATCATCTTTCATAGAAAATGAATTCAAGTACTGCCTCGGCCCATAGACTTATTCAATAAAATACCATATTCATATTTGCATGTTCAAAGACAAAGAGTAACTTGAGTTTTAAGATTCAATCCAAAATGTTCCTCATTCCCTCAATTACATCATAGTGCAAAAATGAAACAAATTTTGCACCCCTATAGAGTCATTAGAACTAGATTTTATAAGAAAAACCTAATCTTGAATCTTGGCCATTAAAGTAATGTCCATCTTGTCAAGAGGTAGTTTTGTGACAACTAATCTCCCACCTAGAGAGGCTGATAAACAAAGAACATTAATGGCTGACTTTAATCATCATTACATTTCCTCTCTCAATATATTCTTTACAATTAGCTAAAGCGGTTTTTCTTATAATTTTGTCCTATGGCCTGGCATACATGCAAATGGGTGTAACTCCCAGAATTTACATTAAAGAAATAAATATATCTACCATTTTACTTGTGCAGACCATATCAACAAGGGGAAAAAAATTGAAACTCAACAAGATGAATTAAAGAATTTAATACAACAAAGTCACATTGACGACCCCCTTCATTAAATTCTCAGGGAATATTACTATTCTTCCAATCACCTATTATTCTTGAGAAAATCTCCAACATGCCACTGAACTTCTATAAATATCAAGGCAACTACTGGGTATGTGCAAGATCATGATGGGCCAAAAAGTGGCGATATGATGGGTATGTGTAGGGTATGTGGCTGATGACATTTTTTTACCCAAAACTGATGAAATGAAAAGGGTTTTTAAAGGAGATTTTCATCTTTCCACCAATATAAATTATACTTTACTTTGAATTTAATAAATAATTATTATTCATTTTCTATTTGAATTATGACTAAAGTCCTGATTGATAGGTTGATTGAAAAACATATATATCTTTCAAACAATATCACATTTTTTGAATCTAAAACTTGCATCACATTCTATGCTTTGCATACTATAGGATTAAAAAAAGAAAAATTGAATTTCATGAAGTTTTGACCAAGTTAAGGTGGTTAGACACACGAGTTTTTATATTTTTTAAAAGTTTTAATAAAAAATTCATAATTAATTATTTACTTGGAAAAAAATTACAAAAAAATATGCATCACATCTTGACATGAGTCCTCTACTTTATCTAAAATATTATCATTTTATTGTGGTTAGGGTGGTCAGACAAACACCTACTTATTTTTTCCCTAAAATTTAAGTACTATGCATTGAAATTTCAAATTTTCACCAAATAGATTTTTTTTTTTTTAAAATCTAGTAGTTTAGAAACTACATTCAATTTGCTATAGATTCTATTCTTACATATTTTTGAAATAATATAGATAACTTATTCAAATTTTTACGTCAAGTTACCTAACTCCGATTTTTCTAAATTTTTTGCCACTTAAGGGTCTGTTTTTTCCATGATGATCCTGCACATACCCTACTTTCATTTTCATTATTCAGATTTTGTTCTCTAGAGATGGTGAGTACTAATAGTGATGCATCCTTAAAGGGTGAATTCATCATAATTGAAGATGTAGGATGCAACCAGTTTTAGAGGATGATAACATACCAATTGATAGATGACTTCATAATCTATAGAAATGTTGAGGAGGGAGTGCTCAAGAAGATCATTGGAGAGATATTTCTGAGTCGTGTCCATGTGCATAACAGTGAGCTTATGGAATGATTCATATATAATGTATTTCACACTTTAGGAAAATGAGAATGGGGAATGAGAGTTGCAAAGTGACTAGTTCAACCAAAACTGTACAGGATGAAAATGAGGGTGACTATTAGAGGATTGAGTGCATTTCCCTAGTTGGTGACACCATATGTATTGCAACGATGATTCACAGTGACATTATTGAAGAGTGGTCGCTCTCCTTTGTGTTGGATTAGAACAAAATGACATGGGGTTGTTTTCCCATTTCATGCAATCCAATAAGAATTTACATTCTCCCTAGCCCAAATTGAGCGCCTGCAAGAAGTGGTAGAGGGGATTCACATCCTCATATTTGTCCTCTATGTCTAAAAGAAGAATGTAATGGAATTTCTATTTTGAAAGTAAACACAACCTTTGTAATACTGTAAAAATATATAAATATATAGAGAATTTTGTATTTCAGTGGTATGTTCTAATTTTTTTTATGTGAATGCCACTCTCTTCTCTTTTTTGCACTTTATTTTGGCTTGTGATACTGTTCAATTTTAATCACATTTACATTTGTCCTTGATTAAGTATGCTTTCTTGTGATTAATAAATGTTGATCACTAAACGACATTGGACTTAGGAACAATTTCGAGTACATTGTTGACACTCGCCATGGTTAAAGAAACCTACTCTTTTACTACTTACAACCTCTTTAGTTTTGTTTATGAACCAATCGCCTAAATTATTGTATTACCAATTGGTGAGGAGGTTTGTGAAATCTTGTTTGGGACCAACAAAGGTTTCCAAACCTTTTGTAAACTTTGCTTTGTCAATCTTGGAAACTTTTAGTTTTCCAAACAAAAGTGGACTTTAGGGTGGTTATAAAAACTTCGTCGATGATTGATGATACCTTAGAAACTTGGATAAGTAAAAAAAAATGATTTATTTCACAAGGAATCAAAATGAGAAGGGGTTAAGATAACTTCATTGGTGACCGATGAGGTTCAAAAAACTTGGGATAAGGTTGAAAAAGCTTCATACTTAGAAATTTTATGGTGGATACATAAGTTTAGGCCATAACCGAATCTTAGGTAACAAGTTACATACAAATAATAAAATAAATATACTAAGTGCAAGAAAATAAAATAATAAACCAACACCCCCATTAAAATGGCATAGGTGGGTACATAGAGATGGATAAATAGTCTTGAAAATGTGTATCCATTGTTTAAAATTATCCCTTAGAAAAAAAGAGTAAAAAAATTATAAGAATGAACTCCCTCTATGAGAGTATAAAGGGAGAAGGTCTAAGTTACGCCTTTAAAGAAATATTTGCACCCCTAGGAGAGCTCACAAATGATGGAAATTTTTGTTGATGAAGAGTTTAGTAAGTATGTTTTCAACCCACTACATTGAAGGAAAATATTTTAAATAAATGACTTACTCCTGTATTATATCCTTGATGTAGTCCATATGGATCTTAATGTGTTTGGTCTACTTATGATGAACTAGATTCTTGGAGATCTGAATGACACTCTAGTTATAAAAAAAAAAAACAATGACCTATGATAAATATAAAAAGCCTTAGTGGAAATATTAAAAACACTTGATAGTTACCCTCAGTCAAAGAAAGAGCAATAATATGTTTCTTCTTTCTTGACTAAAAAATGGGGCCAAAACTAAAGCAGAATTTGTAGCCAAATGTGGATTTATGGTCATGAAGATTGTTGGCCCTATTAAAATACATAAATATGACTTGGTCTAAACATGTACCTCTTGCATGGTGAATTTTATAATTTTAAGTGCCTTGTATATAATGAAATATGTATTAAATTTTTTGGTGAAGCTCATGTTCTTGCATAAAATTTATAGGAAAAATTTCCCCTTGACGAGGATGAAAAGAGAGGGCTATGTGACCCCACTTAAATGAACTAAGAAGTATAAAGCACTATGCAAGGAAAATATTCCCCTCATAATAAATAAAATAAAATAAATCATGTATCCTCCCTTCACGTGTAATCTTTTCCACCAATGGTGAATGATTGACTCTAAATGTTAACGATGATCTAAGGACACCAAAAAACATACATCCCCTTAGGAAGAAATATGGCCAAAGGTGAAAGTAGAATATTTTTTAATTTTAAATAGGAATAAATTACTTGACATATAAATCTCTAGATGTTTCTCAAATCTCACCACATTAGGATTCCTAGAGGCCTAATTGAAGATAGTGGAAATCCATAACCATGTGGTTATTGATGTAAAGAAAGTATCAAAGGTGTGGATGATGCCTCTAAATAATTCCCAAGCTTCCCAAGTTGATGCCAAACCATGAAAAATACTAATATGATGAATTAGGTGTCATGAAATATTTAGGTTTGATAACCACACATGTATGGTGATCACCATAGGTAAGAAAATTAAACTAATGAGAACCTAGTAATCCTATAAAATGTGTTAACATGAATGATGATCGAGTTGGATTTATGGACTCATGAATAACTACAAAACATAACTACATAATAAGATATAAAAAAAATAAAGAATAGGATGGTTTGAATGTACCCTCACAACATCTAAAGAAGGTGATGAAACTAATGTTATTTCTCATAAAAGAGGAGATAAATGTACTTAATACTATCATCAAGACCCTTTGTGGGATTATACATATGAATGATGTATGTCTTATAAGAACTCATCCTAATGATAAAGAAAAAATAAATAATCATATGATGTAATGCTCAACAATATTCTTAATCATGAAAAATTATAGAATTTTCAAGTGTTATAATAGAAGAATTCTTAGCTTTAGGATGTTGACTCAAATATTTAGGATTTAAATCCTTTGTATTTGCTACATGAGCGAAAGAAGTTGAAAAATTCAATGAAGTTTTTAGGAAAATCAAGAGAAGTCTCTATCTTCATAGTAATCATTTTTCCCCCATCAATCTAGAACCATACTTGTATCATCAACATATGATAGATTATCATAATCACCTAAGAGAAAAAGATAGCCTAAAGTAGGATCATTTGGTAGGAGTCAATTGGATATCTATTCATCTCCCAGATTTTCATCCAAAGAAAATGAGGGTGCTTGATGCCTAATTTGACAAATTATGTGTTGGTGTCAATCCTAGGACATAATAAGTCTTTATTTTCCATAAAAATATTTAAATATGTATCTAATTTAGGAATAAATTCATAGAGATAGCACAAGTAGTTAAGCCATCTAAAATTATTTAGAATACCATCTTACCAAGATTTATAGCTCAATATTAAAAAAAAAAATAGTTGGATGAGATAAAATGCTTATGAACCACAATAATAATATCTTCAAATTAGTCAAGCAATAGAACAATCAAGAGATCAACAAGCAAATGAAAAATCATAAAAAACACCCCTAAAATTACTCAATCAAATAACCCCCTCCAAAAATGATTTGAAACTTCATATTTAATGCATTGAAGTTGCCACTTGAAAAAATATAAAGTGGTTTTGATCTCAATGCTTTTATAAATATTAAAATATGCTATAAGGTTAAATTAATTTTTGAATAGAATAATTAAAATTTAATAAAACCACTACAAAATACGTGAGAAATCATGCAATTTTTAAAATTGCATAAAAAAGAACTCACATGGCCTTAGATAGAGCAAAAGAACGCTCTAAAATAAAAATCACATAGAAACACCTTAAATTTTTTTGTAAATTCTAGAAAAAAAATCTTTGAAAAGAAAGCTCATATGCTCATGTGATCAACCTTTGAAAATTGGGTGTTGAAACTAAAGCCTAATGGTGAAGGGGTTTGAGTGGGAGGAGAAATCTAATAATGTTAGCATGAAATCATGGTCTTGAACTTACTAGAATTACCACCAAATGCATACAAAAAAAGCTAAAATTTGAGCTATCCCTATATTGCACACTTGTGTAGAGTGACACCAGCATACACCACTGACCAACTATTAACCATAATACTAGATAATATTTCATAAATTATCCTTTAATATAATCAAAGAGGAGAAAAATTCATTAAGGGCCTAAGGTAAAGTATTCTAGTTTTAACCAAAAAGACAACAATCTATGGGATTTTAGGTCTTCTGGATGTAATAACAAGCCTATATTTGACCTAAAATGCTTTAAATGATAACTACCCTCTATTTGGCAATTTCCTCCCAATTGAAAAATATTATGTTTGTTCTCTAATGTTCAGCTAGGATGAAAAATAGTCAAGTCTAAATTTATCATATGTTTTGATTACAAAGATGAGCTCATATTTACTCGACCAATATCTCAAACACACCTATAATATAAGGTCACAACTTAGAGGAATTCCTCTAAATCTAATATCTTTATCACACTTTAATAACTCACTTGATCATTCAAGAATGCAAGAGAAGAGCATAATTAATTTTTCAAAAAACACAAGATCTAAATTCTAAATCTACTTAGAAACTAACCAAAAGTTCTTAATCTCTAATACCATGTAAAATTTATCTATGGAGATAGCCACCCAAGATAACATTTTTTAATAAAATGCACAAAAAACTAATATATATATAAATGTTTACTACCAAGAAATGTGAATAAATAAATAATATCAAATAAAAAAGATATAATCACATATGTGCACATCACCAAAAATTTAAAATATAAGCCACAGAAAACAAGTGCAAGTTACTAAATTATACCCAACTAAACAAATTTATCCTACTATAAATACATACAATAAAACAAAACAATTAACAAAACACCAAAAAACAATAATGAATGAACAATTAAAATCATTTCAGTGTCGTCCTTAATTAGAAACCATAGTGTTAGAGTCACTCAAATACTCAAGCTTCCATGATCGCTTGCAACAAAAACTTCCTTCTACAAGAGAGAAAATAAAGAGCATATATTTACAATAATGGATGCAAAATAATTATATTGATATAATTGATACTTATGTAAATATGGGGATTTTTTTATACAAACATGGTCAAGAGATAGGATTAGACAAGAACATGATAAGTGTCTTGATCCTATGACATGGTATGGCTAAATATAAGATCACATGATAGCTATGGAATTCTAGAAGGATTCCTAGTCTCCTAAGTAAAATTAACATGAAAATATGTGTGAATATAACCTAACTAATAACTAGTTATATACTATGCCTTGTTCACACTACAAAGGGGAAATTGGTTAGGTAACACCCCTCCTTAATTTCAAATTTGGGAGAAGTAAACAAATGAAATGATGCAAAAATACAAGGATGATGGATCTTGACTACTAGGCTATATTAAGTACCCATTTACAAAAGATATCTCATAAATGGAGGAAAGGAGAAAAAACACATGAAAAAAACCCTTTCCAAAAGAGAGAATGAAAGAAAAAAATCATGTTCAATTTGATGGCACCTTCAAATTTTGCAAATTTGAAGTGCCTAGATGCCCTTTCAATGTGTTGACAAAGGTTAGGTCAACATATTGCTAAATCTACCCTGGAGCCCATCTTCGCCAATTAAATTTTTGCAACTCAGAGGTCATCTTGCAAATCCATATGGTAGAAAGTTTTTTTGGTACAAATAGTAGTATGCATGCTCAGTTTCACACTTCTTGGATGAGTTTTGATGAGAGCTATTTAATGCTTTTTTTGATTTCAACCAGACTAAATTTGGTGTTTTAGATAGTTACAAACTTTACAATTATGAAGGTAACACATTTCTCGTTTCAGTCAAAAATATCTTCAATTCCATTTTCATAAAAAATAATTCCATATGATGCATTATTTTATTGTTTTTCAGTTGCAACAAATACCTCCAATGAGCCCGTTTACAAAGGAGGTACCTAAACTTTGATTGGTGGGCGAAATCTGATTTAAAACCCATGTTTTAAATAATTGATTATGGATGCTTAGAAAAAAATCTTGGCTCCAGGGGTTCTTGTTTGTGCACAATGAATTTTTGCAATTTGGCTGGTAGGCGAAATTAAAATTTCCCCTATCTTCTAATGTTTTGATATACAATTTCTTTTAAAACATTTTATTATGCTTTAAATATTTGCAAAGAAAGTGCACATGAATTGAAAGAATTTAGGGAAAATTAAATATTTTCCAAACTTTATAAATTTTAACTTTATAAACTTTATTTCCCCACTAGCTCGTTGCAGTATTTATTGATGCTAAGAATGCTTGCGGGGAAGCAAGGAGAGGTGTGGGCAGCATATGGGAAGGATAAAATATTAAATATGGAATTTTATAAAAAATTAGCAATAAGATTTATTTTCTTTCATCAATGCTTACCTACCATCCAACAAAAGGAAGAGAGGCCATTAGAGAATGCTTGTGGGGAGTGGGCAAGCATAGGATTGAGTTTTGTTGGGCGTCAAAAGGTTTTTAACATGCATTGGTAGGATTAAAAATGTGATTTCAACTTGCAAAAAAATGCCCAAAGCATTTCCCATGCCTAGAAAACAATTTTAGTAATGTTTTATGCATCCTCTGGCTGCCTGCAAACTCAAAAACACCTAGAAATGTTTTCTCACGCCATGGCAATTGTTTTGTTGTTGTTTTGAGAGGTTTCATTACCCACCATTTCCAAGAGTGACATGCAACATCATGATGCTAAATTTTTGACATTTTTTCACTTTTCATATATGCAATGAACATCTCTTAGAGCTAAAAATGAAATGTGCTCACATTTTTGGGTTTTAAGCTGTGTTTTAATGTCATTTTTGAGCCACAAACGGTGATTCTTGCTTTCCAAAAGGTTCCTAGACCTTTTCTCACACATGGGTAATGGGTTTGACCATGTTTTACCTATTGTTTGAGCACCAGTAAGCTGAAATGGCATGTGCAAAGTGCATAAATTGCTTAGCAACCAAAGAAATGTATGGATTTGCATTCTTAGATATAATGTGACTGGTTTTTTACTACCAAATGCCTAGGTTAAAATAAAGTTCAATCTTTAGTTGAAGGTAAAATGAGATTGGTAAAAATAGGTGAAAGTGAGTCAGTTGCAGGTAGAATGTACAAAGAGATGGATTGCAAATCAACTGTTTGAAAAAATTTCAAACTATTTGCAGTATGAAACGAAACCTCCAAATCTCTAAAATGCATTATTAAAGGCTTGTTTTGAATACCATTAGTGAAGTTAATAGTATATGAATAAAATTTTGACCTACAGAGAAAATTTTTAACTACCAGTAAGTGGGTTTTGACCTAGAAGTGAAAATTTTCACTTTCCAAGTAAAAATGTAGTTGTAAATGCCTTTTTACAAGCAAGGTAAAAATTTGCATGGGAATGCAAATGGAAAAGTAACAAAGGATATTTTAGTTGCAAGAATGAAGGAAAAAGAAGAGGGAAAAGAATATGTAAAGGGGAAATTTGTTGCAAATATGAAAGTTGAGTTTATGACATGTGTCAGTTTGAGATTCAATCTGTGATTTATTCTCTTCTATAAAATTTATTTTTTGTCTCTTTCTTTAGGAAATTGATTTCTTGCAAGGCTCTTAGTTTTAGGTTTTGGCCATGAAAGAAGCTATGTACTAAAATTATTGAATGATAATAGTGAAGATCCATATACTGTAAATTCATTTATTGTAATGCTCTTGTAACTTGAATGCACAAATATGAATGCATATTGTTATGTAATTATCTTCGATGTAACCTCTTTTGAATTGAAATAACAAAGTTATTGAGGTTCTTCAAAAGCATTTATTTTTTGACTTATCTATTTATTGCTTTCCATTCAAGGAGTGGTGTAAATGCTTGCAAGTAGTTAATGAGGGTATTGTATTTTCAGGTCGATTGCTAAGTAAAATTTCATGATAGGCTTAAGTAGACCTTTCTATCATAATGTGATAGAAGTTTGATGGCCATCAATATTATACTATAGTATTATGTTATGATGCATGATATGTGACTCTGTATCCCAAGATAGGCAATGGTCTTGCACAGTTGTTTTTCCCCATCCTTAGAAATAATCTTCAAATTCAAACAACCTTTTAATGCTTTAGTTTTATGTTTATTTTGTGTCTCAACTTCATGCCTATAATGGAATGAGAATAAGGAGTGTGTCATTATTTGAGGAAACCATACACATCCTTGTTGTATTGTATGAATTTTATCTGCTTTACAGTGTGTTGCACCATAGGTGAAATTGTAGTGCACCTCCATTCTCACTGTGGATGTGTAGGCAGTCAACTTTGGAACTCGGAGGTGAAGGTAAAATAATATGGATATTTAAAGGTATGTGCTAATAATGTTAAGCAGTTGATGTTGTATATTACGAATTTATGGTCTATGTGTGAAGGTGGGATAGGACTAACCCTATCATGAGCACTATGTGATTATCTTATCATGACTATAATGTGATTATCATATGATCGATCTTATCCTAATTGCTATATGATTTGGTGAGGTTCTTACTGATGTTTTTGGGTGAAGGGGACAATATCACATCACTCACTTGCAAGTACCCTGTGACGCTATGATTCCCTTTTCACAGTGTGTCTGATTATATGCATATGTGTATGCACAACCATTTTTGTGTGTTCCAAAATGTAGGTACTAGGCATCGACTCCACCTGAATTGGTAGGTCTGAGTGTGTCTTAAACCTAATAGAACAATTGATTGGAGATAGAACTTGGTCCCCTACACTATCCATCATCCTTAAAGAAGATAAGTATCCAATTCGATACCTTGTCAATGTTGTCAGTTTTGTCTGTTGTCGGTTGGTGTTATTTGAAGTCTTGTTTTTCGACCCTGGTTAGGGTTTAGGTAATTGATTGGCATTCGGTTTATTTAATTTAAAGTTGTTTGATAAATGCTTTTGGTTAATTGATGCATTAAAATAAATTGTTAAATAAAAAGGGTATGACTTTGATAAATAAATAAATATATAACCACAATTAATAATAAAATAAAATTATAATGTAATATTAAAATTAATAAATAATAATAAGGAAAATATTAATTCGGGTTAAATAATTGTTTATGAGGCGTGTGTAAATATTGGGTAAATGGTTTTACCCGTTTGTGTGAATTTGGGTTTCAAGTAAATTTTGATTGTAAATAAAATGCTTTTAATTAATTGATTAATGTGTTGCTTCGGGAAGACAATTTAATAAATTAAAAATTAACCTTAATTCGTTATCTGGTCAGTTGGAATTTCCTGTGCAACCATCATTTTTCCTTTTTCCTGTAAATGTTATTAGCTTTGGGGAGGATTTTTATTCGGTTTTTGGTTTTAGAAATGAAGACACTCTTTGATATGCTAATGGTTCCATCGAGTTTCTTGAGTCTGTGGTCTCCTCTTTGGTGCAGTCGTTACACAAGTCTCTTCCTTGTACTTTCATCATGAATCACTTACAGGTCTACTGGAAAACTCACTAAATGCATACTTTAGCATAACTTACCTACAGAAACGCAAGACTAGTAAATGCTATTTATACCGTCCCTTCAACGGAAACGGGTATCTTCATTTATGTGATCTTACTTCACTTCCTCCCTTGTACTTATGCCATTAATATTAATTATTATAGTAAGTATTTTTTAGATCCTGCTAGCAACCTCATTTGTTGCTTTATGTTTTTATTACATTAGCAAACTCAGATTTCTCATTTTGTTTTTGTCCTCTTTCAATGAAGTAGTTTTAGATTTCTGTCTTGATGAGCAAACCTGAATTTAATAAATCGAAGCTTCCATACTAAATTCTTTCCAACTCAAGGCCATATAAGAGGCAATAAAGTAGTACACTTTCACAGGTCATTCATTCGAATATCATGCTTTGAGATGTTACTTCAACATAAAGAGGGGTAAAAATTTATTAAAACAAGAGGAAATTACAGAGCCAAATCATTACATAGCCTTATCAAGCTCCACCAAATGGTCCAACTGTTGAGACAAATCAGGGGGTAATTGACCCCGATCAACCAAATTCCAATCATGAATATGATCAGAAGCCCATTTGGCCAAACAATCAGCAACACCATTCCACTCCCTAGGAATATGAGTGAAAGTAACAAACTCAAGAGAAACACAAAGATTGAGAATTTGTTCAATAATCAAAGCCAGGTGCCAACTAACATCCTCTAACCTCCGCCTGTTCAACAAGTTCACCACAACCTGGGAATCAGATTCACATATAATCCTGCGCCACCCCAACTTACTGCCATGCTCCACAGCCAGTAAAATTGCCTGAGCCTCCATAAGATTATTAGTATGAAGACCCTTATAAATAGAGAAAATAAATTGAACATCCCCAGAACTATCCCGACCAACACCACCAATTCCAGCATGACCAGGGTTTCCACGAGAAGAGCCATCCGTGTTAATTTTAAGGATGCCTTGAGGAGGAGGAGACCATCTTCCCTCCCTATTCACCTTCGAGTAGGATGCCTACACCTGTTGCATAAGCTGCTGATGCGAAGGAGGCAGATGAAGGCGGTTGAAACAACCAACATCAGAAGGAGCAATCGAATCAGACAAATCACACTTAGCCGCGATCGTTTCTCCCAAAGAATGCAAAATTTTCCACCACAAGCGAGGGGCCCCCATCATCATATCCTGAAAAATCCGACGATTCCTCTCCAACCAAAGATTCCAAATGATGAAGGAAGGGCCAATCGCCCAAGCAGCTTGAAGAAAGGAAGTAGAAACAGGGGCCCTACTCCCCCGATCCACAAACTCAGCCAAAGAAGAAACATGCCGACAGGGCATATTCCACACCCGCCACCAAAAATGCCAAATCTCCCGAGCATAGGAACATTGGAAGAAGAGATGAGAAGCACACTCCTCAGCCTCACGACACAACACACAAAAAGAGGGACCCTGGAAACCCCGCTTGCATAGATTATCCCAAGTAAGACACCAGTTTTGAGCCACCAACCACATAAAGAAATTGCACTTGGGCCAAGACAACTTATGCCAAACATACTTCCACCAAGGGACCTGAATATCCCCAAACAACTGTCGACCCAATTGCTTATAGCCAGTAGACACAGAGTACTTCCCAGACATATCAGAACCATCCCAAGCTAAAATATCAGGTCCCCTCAACGAATTACAAGCCCGAGAAGCCAAAAGTTGAGCAAGCTCCGCCTATCCTCCTCAGAGCCCCCAGGAGGCCACTCAGAAAGGTGCTTCCAGCGGAAAGAAACAACAGAGCCACAATGCTCAGCAATCTTGTAATGCTCAACAGTGTCCCAACCAGCAGCAGTAAAAATATCACAGAGGGGTTGAAGATGAGGAAAAGCAGAAAGAATAGGTGGGTGACCATCCCAAGAATCCCACCAAAAAAGAGCCTGTGATCCCGAATGACAGATCCAAAAAAGCGCACGCTTAATCAACTGGGCTCCCACTTTCAAAGTAGACCAAATCATAGAACCACTTCCCTCCAGAGGATAGCGAGGAACCTCATGAGAAGCAACACCATGAAGATACTTATAGTTAAGAACACGGGCCCACAGCTGGTGTTGATTAGTACACCAGTGCCAGTAAAGCTTCGCCGCAAGAACTTGCCCATTCAAAATAGAAGAGCGTAAACCAAGACCACCCTCCTGCTTAGGTCTACACACAGAATCCCATTTAACAAGGCTCCACTTAGAAGTCATCAAGTTGCCACTCCAAAGGAATCGCCGAGAGAGAGCATCAAATTCTCGAAGGAAATACATAGGGGCCGATTGAACAAAACATCTGTAGATGGGAAGGGCCTGGATAACAGACTGAAGGAGGGTAACTCTAGCAGCAGTAGACAACCACCGATGAGTCCAATGAGTTACCTTCTTCCTCAACTTATCAAGCAACATCTGCCAAGAGGATCTGGGTTGACGACCAACAGCAAGAGGAATCCCTAGATAGACAAAGGGGAGAGATCCAATTTGAAACCTCAAAATAGCAGCAATCCTCCTCTGGATGGCCAAAGGAGTATTGAAGAAAAAAATAGAAGACTTCTGCTCATTAACTTTCTGACCCGAAGCAGCGAGGTAGATATCCAAAGCATGCCTAATGGATTCAGCTTCATGAAGACGAGCCAACCCCATAAGAGAGGTGTCATCCACAAACTGGAGGTGAGACAAAGTAGGAAGACCCAACCCCCACTGCCAACCATGAATCACACCAAGAGAGACCTGAGTTTTAAGAAAGCGACCCAGCCCCTCCGCCATAATAATAAATAGATAGGGAGAGAGTGGGTCCCCCTGACGAAGGCCCCTGGTAGCACCAAACAGCTCTGAAGGTTCACCATTCACAATGACAGAAAATGAGGAGGAAGTCACACAACTCATAGTCCAACTCACCCACTCAGAAGAAAACCCAAAGGCTAACAAAATCTTCTGAAGGAAACTCCATTTAACTCTATCATATGCTTTGAGTTTTAAGAAAGCTCATTGGTCTTGAAAAGAATCATACTCATGATAGAACATAAGTCGCAACATCTTTAGGATCGAACAAAAATAGGAGAATGGTGTTGCTGGAAATACACAACTTATATTCCTATGTTATCCATAGGCACCACCGGTTTAACTGTCATCTTAGTAATAGGGTGTAGGGCGTCCCCAAGATAGCCATCATGGGCATGACGGCCAACCGTGCACACCTAATGATCAACTATATTTGTAATGCATTGAGGATTACTGATGCGTGAGGTATGCACAACCCTCATTCGCTGAACCTGCATGACTGCATGCGCCTAGAACACAAGAAAATCTTACAATGTTAGGATGCGTTCCAGAGTGCTTCATTAATTCAATGATTTTGAAAGCTTCCTTGCAAAATCTATTTTTGTGCATATTCTGCAATCATCACATTTCATGATATGACATCTGTTTTACCTACCGTTTGCCTCTTTTCCTGAAAGTTTCAAAGTCTTTCAAATAAATCTTGTTTTGCACATCTTTCTTTCATTACATTTCATGAGATGAGATCACTTTGAGGTCTCCTGGAAAACTGACTGTGTGCCCTCCTCTTTGCAGTAACCTATGCACCTTCCTTCAACGCAAGCCTATTCTCTGTTTATTCCTCTAGCGTCACCTTCTCCTTTGACGTGTATCTTCCATTTTGGCATCGCTTCCTTGCTGCGCACTTTAGGTTTGGCCCGCACATTTTCTGCATTGAGATAGTTTTAATAATAGTTATTTGGTAATTCATTTGATGATGAGTATTAGGGTTTATTTTGATAAGATTTAGTAATATCAAAATATAGAGGTTCAATTAATGTAGATTAATTGATAACCTAATAATATAGGTATATTTAAATAGTTTATAATAATCATTAATGGAGGAACTTAAATAGGAATAGATATATTTAGTTGATGAATATATAAAGATTGATGGAGATTTGAATCTAGTGTATTCTTGTGTTAGGAACACTAAGTGAGAGGGACTAGTGATCGTTTTATAAATAGAATAATTTTTTGATCATATTGAGTCTATTGATGTAACTCTTCTTGCATTCAAACAATGCCATGACTGTAGTAATTATAAATTGGTTACATAGGATGTCTTATATTCAAACCTTCGTGGCTTAATCAACTTCATTATTTTTATAAATATAAGTTGATATTAAGTTAACAAAATGAGTTGGTTTAGTGATCAATTGCAATATAATAAATTAGAGTTTTAATTTAGATATGGTGTAATCGCATAATAGATATATGCCTTATTGGGCCACATGTTCTCATTGATTCCCTTCATGCAACTTTCAATAGGGTATTGTGCAAATGCACTTGACATTTATATTGAGTAAAAGCATAATCAAAATCAATGGTGTTAGTTTAGAGGTGAGTTTTGGGATGAGTATTGGGTGATTTGATTATGTTATGTTGTTTAAACCATTAGGGTGAGAGTTGTAGTGTGCTTGCCTAGTTTGTCATTATTTCCATTTATTTCCATTTCATTACACAAGTTCTAAATTGAGTGTGAGAAGTTTAACTTGATTATCTTATTTTATTAATTTCTCCTACTAATTAGTTATTTTGTTGCTAATTATCGAGTTAATTTAGTGAGATGATTTTTTCAATGATTTAGTTACCCTTAAAATAGAGTTATTGGTAGTAAATAATCTATTAATTGAATTGAGTGACTAAGTTAAAATGAAAGATAAGTATGTTAAGACAAGGCCTTATTTAGGGGAAAATCTTCCTAGTTATAATGTTTGATTAATTGTTTGTATTACACAATGTGTCTTGGTATTTTGACTCAGTGTTTATGTAACTGCTTAAGATGGATTTCATCTATGTGAAGTATTTTGGGATGTGTGTTTAGTGTGTTTGATTCCAGAGGCCTACAAGGGGGTATATATTTGTCTATATGGCCCTTATAATTTTTTAGCCTTGGAAGTGTTTGGCTAGATATTGTTGGTCATGTGTATGGTGTGAAATGTTAATTCTGAGTCTGTTGCCCTCCTATCTATGTATGGATTCATGAGATTTTGTGATAATATTCTATTGAAGGGAACACATATATGTATTGTGGGAAATGCAAACCCTAAGTGTTGTACTACATGTTCATGATGGTTGAATTGTGACTATGGGTTGGGACATGGGTTCATGTTGTCCTGAGCGATATTCATGCAATTTTGATAAGTGTGCAAGATGGTTAATGCCTTGCTTGATGTGTAGGGTTTACTGGTTGCAAGTAGGGGGAGTGGCTTTCAATGGGGGCCTGAACCCAAAGTGGTGTCCAATATAACCCATTGGAGGGTTTCTTAATCCAGTGATAACCTTAATAATGAATTAGGGGGATGGGTAGATTTCACATTAATCAAGATAATGATATGCCTCACTCATGAATCAAGTGCTCGTTTAGGCTTGAGATGAGATGGGAAGGCCTGTAATGGCAAGATCAACTACCTTATCCTCATGAAAGGTACGTTGATTCTGTATGAGTTTGTATGGGGGTCGAGGATTGGTAGAGGCTACCAGGATAACCCAAGATGGGATTCGGGGCCTGGAAGATCCATTAGGATAACCCATATCAAACTATGTGATGACACTCCTCCCTATTGTAGTCTAGCATTCCCTAGTTGTATTTTCTCCTTCTATTATGTGATTGCCTCTGGAAGTGAAGTTAGTGTTGTAAGTGATGTTGGTGTGATGATAGTGTTGTGTTGGAGTCCATGTATAACCCCTTGATTGTGTTAGCATGTTGCTTTCTTGATTGTTTGTTCATTGTGGGACATTGTGTTATCTCCTAGCATGGGGGGTGGACCTTAGACTTCCACATGGTGAGGAGGTTGGTACTTTTTCCTCCATTGGGTATTCTTGTTGCATGTTCGTGTGTGGGGAGATTGTTCATTATGATGTGGACTCCATATCCCATTCTTATTTGAGAAGGAAACCTTACATGTATTTGTATATTGGATTGTATAACAGTTGTATCTCTTGATGTAATCTTATGTATTCTTCCAGCATGTACTAGGGAAGCACTGTTGTAGATATTGTAATAGTTATTGATGAAATTCTTCTTGTATTGAATTCTATAATTTAATGCATCTTGCATATGTTAGCTAGAAATGATCTTTAATGTTGATTATCATTTGACATGTTATGGATGTAAGTAATGTAGAAACATTTAAATGGGTGCTTAAAATGAACCTTGCATGTTAGAAAAATTATGTTATCTTAGTAGTTGATGATGTAATTCTAGTTATCTTGATTATTAGTTTTGTGAGTATCATATCGAGGAACCTTAGAGGACCTAGGTTTAGATTATTATGTTATGCATTCTATTATTATTTCCTTTCAAAAAACAAAATCCCATTAGTTGATCTAGTTTAGTGTTGTCCTTTAGGGTTCCTTGGCGGGGGAATTACATAAATATCTACATCTAGTTTCATATAGTACCAACCTCCTAGGTTTTGTAGAGCCTAAAGTGCAGGGGAGAAAAGTGTAAAATCCATCTCTCATTTGTTGGCCACTAATCTTGAAGTTCTCAAGTATAAGGACTATCTATCCTTTAGAGGATTTTCAAGGTTCAGCTGGAAAAACCACCAACATTTAGTGACTCTACTGGGGATAGCTCTAGAATTATCCATTTGGAAAGAGTCAATAAGTTTTCTGATTTGAAGATTTGGTTCAAATGTTGAAGGACTTCACACCTGGAGAAAGAAATTATTGTACCAGATTTGAAAGCTTCATGATATATGGTGCTTTGCTGGTGAAATGAAATAAAAAAGAATCCAATAATTTAAAATCTAATAATTGTTGAAGATTTTGTCCTCTTAAGAGAGGTGACAACTATGTTAATGAATCTATTGAAAATATGGAAGAGGTGTCTACTAAAATTTGCATAGACTTGCAAATTTTTCTAGTTAGAGAGAAGTTTTGAAGTCTACAATATTTTTTAGGTATTTAGATTTCCTTTTTTTAGTATTCATGAGGGAAAGTTTGTCGTATGAATGAGTTTTGTGGAAATTCTATGTGAAGTCATATGATTCCCATATAAGTGAGTTTATTTTTGGTTAAGTGAGAATTAATATATATCATGTCTCTATGCAAAAACACATGCATTTTTCTAAAGATAGAGGCATAATGCATGTATGTTAGTGAAATGTGCATAGTGGTAAATAGGTGGTTATTGTTTCCTGATTGCACATTGGTTTACAAGTTTATGTGGTCTTTTATATCTATAAATTTTGTGCAATCAAAAGAGTGCATGAATATTTCATGTTTTTTCTGATAAATAATCATTGATTAGACATTGGAGAGATAGGGGTCTTGTTGATTTTATCAAAATTGTGAGATAATGGTTAAGATGGGATTAGGTTTTCATTGAAATATTTTCATATGAATTTATAGTCTATGCTCAACTGTCATAATGCAAAATTCATATCAGCTCCATCCATGTCCTCAAAGAAGGCCATTCTCTGTGGGAAGATACAAACCATTAAATTTTAATGGTATTCAAGGTTTCCCAAACCCTATTCCTAATGAAGTTAGGGAACACTTTCCAAAATTCAAAGGGAAAAGCTCAAAATCATCATGTAGTCATTTACAAAAAATCATGGACTTGATGGGAGATTATGAGATCGGTCATGAAGATGTTTCCATGAAGTTCTTTGTTTAATCTTTGAAGGAAAATGCCAGAGATTGGTTTTCATATTTACCAATGTGATCTATCTCTTTGTGGAATGAGTTCAGTCATAGAATAGTTTGGTTAAAGAATTAATCCAAGTTCAATGAGACAAAAACTTATGAACATCTAGAAGGAAGAAGATGAGTTGGTTCCTGCTTTCAATCTTAGATTTGCAAAAATATTAGGTGAAATTCTTGAAATTATAAGACCAAACGATGCATCGTGCTTTTTTGTTTACCTTGGTGCATTTGATAAAGAAATGAGCAATCTATTAAGAGATAAAGAGCCTGCAACACTTCATTATTGATGCAATTAGGGGAGGTTCTACAACAAAAATTAATACAAAATCAACCAATAAAACAACTATTAGTTCATCAAACCCTCAAATTCACACTATCTCAACCAATTCTCTCAATTTCCTTGTAGCATTGGAAATCAACTCAATTGGGTATAACTCCTCAATGACATTCTTTCAGACCAAGACTTGGATCTTTTTAGAGACCCATCAGGGCACCTTTCAACATATCACAACCACACAATAGGTTACTTTGTGACAATTTCAACAAAGCAGGATTTTTATGCCTTATAAGCCTCAAATTAGGCCTCTTTTACAAAGAGACTTGTTTCTATACTTTTCCAAAATCCCTGAAACCTTGTGGGAAGAAATTCACGTGTTAAAACTTAAGAATCCATAGTTGTTTGTTAGAAATCCATTCACCCAGGCACCTAATCCCAAAACCCTCTTTCTAAGCCAAGAAACTAGGGTTTTAATGAAAATCACCCATCCAACGCTCACACAAACTCATCAACATCTCAAACAGGTCCAAAATAGCTTGCACAAACTTAATTCAATAATAAAAAAATGCTTCCCCAACCTTTTTCACAATTTGACATCACAAAACCTCATAAATTCATTAGGAAAACACAAGTTTCTTCACTAGGGCTTCATGCCCAACACAACTCTTGACCTCACCTACACTTACTTAACATTCCCACACCTTTTTATTGATGTTTCAAACCCATTCCTCGAGTTACAGTGTTCACAATGAGAGGAATGGGTCAATACACCATTTTAAGTGACTTTCAAACCTTAAATCTGTGTGTTCAAGATGGTCTTGAAGAATTAACAATAAAATGCACCAAAAATAATGAAAATCCTTCAAAATAGGTTCAAAAGAAAGTTAGAAAAATCTACTATGAAATCCCACAACAAAATGAATCAAAGGGATGTTGTACAGGCCATTCAGTCACTACAATTTTTAGAAAATATAGGAATATGGAGAAAAATTAGAGTATTATTAATATTTTCAATCTTCAAAAATGCTTCAAAAATATTCTCATCGAGTTATCACACCTTTTTAAACATGTAATTCCAATTTCCTAAACTGAATTTTAAATGACTCAACCATTTGCCTTCCCTAAAAATGCAATTTTGCAACTTTTTAGACAACTTTTCACATTTTTTGCATTTTTTCCAATCCAAACCTTCTAGACACCTAAACATCATCACATATGAATAATTACATTATATAATGGTCTCCAAGACCTTATTTTATGCAAAACTCCCAAAATCCTAAAGCCTAGACCTTAAAACCTTGAATTGACAAAAATCTTTAAATGGTGCCCCTGCACCATACACCCCAACTCTAAAGTTTTCCAAGTCCCTTGGAAATATTGATGTAGTTTTTCCTCCCTTGTGCTCTTCATGCCTCTGTCCTTAATTTTTTTCTTCAACAGGTTCACTTTGTTCTTGACTCCCACTATTCTTGTCATCCTTGACCTTGTCTTCTCTTGATTCATGTTTCTCACTGTCATACAATACTGTGGGGTGTCTTTCATCTTCTCCATCTTCAAATACTCATTTTATTCCTTCTTCTACACCTATAGACTTACCTCCATCAACTACCATCACTTCTCCTTGCTCTCCATACTTATACCACTGTCCACTAGCCTCTTTATTTGCATCTTCACCACTATCAACTACACCATCAATCTTAACTATCTCTGTTAGACCTGCAACTGTCTTTGTCTTTGTACCAGCAACCTTACA
>VDFB02086081.1:175232166-175375323 GCA_007258455.2 Sequoia sempervirens | reverse complement strand
ACCATATGTTAGCACCTCATCCATTCTGGGTTTGAGCGCACATTCTTGGTGTTTGAGTTAATTTCATCATTGCATCATTTACAATAGAATCTCCGCCAAATGGTAGCGGCTTACCCACCTTGGGTTTGGAGAGCACATGCTTGGTGTTGAGTTTTCCTTTCAGCATTGCATCATCTCTTTCAGTTCCCCCGCCATATGGTAGCTCCTTGCCCACCTTGGGTTTGTGTAAAGAACTGGACCAATTTTTTCAAGAACACTTCAACCAAGAAGCACCCGTTAAGGTTAGCACAAACCCAAACCAGCAGTTTGCAAGTAACTCTTTGCCAAGAATGCGTACTCAATCTTGAGATGAGAATGATGCTGTCATATGGAAAGAGGGTCGTCAGTATCAATTGGAAAGAAGTACAGTGCTGAAAGTAAGCTCAACGCCTAGAATGTGCTTTCCAACCCAAGGTGGGAATGGAGCTACCATAAGGCGGAGATACTAAGAAAGGAAATTACAAATCAAATGATAATGCTAAAAGTAACTCAATGCCTAGAATGTGCTTTCCATCCCAAGGTGGAAATAGAGCTACCATAAGGCGGAGATACCAAGGAATTACAATGCAACTCAGAATGTAAATAGGCGGCAAGCCAGCCTCTTCTGTTTATTCAGCGGGAAGTACAATAAAGTAAGAGAAAGATAGAGCGGAGAATTGCTGATAGTACTACTAATCAGTTTACAATATGTTAGAATGCTTGCCAAAGCCTAGTAATCCAAGTTCTTCAATGCTGCAATAATTTGTAAGACTTCCTCAATGCTTGACAAACCTCTCTGGACTCAAACTCCTCACAAATCTACATTTATCTATGACTGATATAACAGACCAGCAACTGAAATGAAGCAATCAGCAACCCTAAAATTCACCAAAATACTCACAACTCACTCAACACTTGCCGGAATGACATGAGACTTGATGCAAATGAAAGCTATAATGATGGCAATGAAGACTGGACAAAGAAACAACTAACAAATTGAAGTATTTTTTTTTCTAAACATTTGCTAGGCAGACCAGAATGGTACGGCCAAGAGAGAGAGGCGATTTTTCTTTTAAAAATCGAAATCAGCATTAAAAAATCTACAAGTTTGCAAGAATGGTCGCCCCACATAGAGAAAAGGATTTATGCAATGCCCAAAACAATAATATTTTTATTTCATGAGATATGAGCAATTCTTACAATCAGCTATGATATTCAACAACTCCAAAATGAGACAGAAAATGCAAACTAGAACTCCAAAATGCAAGATACTCAACTGAAAATGCAAGACAAACCTATTACAAACTATCTCTCAACTAGTTGCTATCTTTCAAGCATGAAGATGAGCCAAGCTAGGAGGCATTCATTCCTTGAAGCAGTCCCAGCGCCATTTTGGCAGCATAACAATATTCAAGTCAGAAGATAACAAAATGAAGAGAAGAGGTCTCCTTTTATAGACTTAGCAAGGAATCTCCAGAAGCTTCTAGAAGTGGCGCCCTAATTTTCAAATTTGAAATAACCTTATTTCCCTCTAGGAATGGCGTCCCCTTCATCAAGGCAATATTTGACTTTTTTTATTAAATTAAAATTATCTTCTCCTCAAAATTTGGTGTCCCATTTCTCCAAGCATAATTTTGGCCTTTAGAAAATATTAAAATAACCTCCTGATGAGGCATTCACCCATGAAGCCCCCCTTTTTAAAACAACTTCAAGTTATATTGCTAGGCCAAGGGGTTAATGTGAAAATATAACATTATTTAAATCAAAATAACTTCTCTCCAAAAATGCAGCAAAAGGCCAAAAATCAACAATACCAACTGAACTGCTCGAAGAGGAAAGTCTGCTGAACTGAAGCCAACTGGACTGTTGCCAAAAATAGAATTTATTAAAAATAGTAAATTCGGAAAGTCGCTTGGATCAAATTGCATTTGACACCATTGCGAAGCTTTCTGAAAACCCAGAAAGAATCTGCCATTCAAAATCCCAAACTCCAAGATGTAGCCATTATAACTTACTATAAATAGTAAGTTCAGAAAGGTTGTCCGACGTAGTTGCATGTCATACCTCTGCGAAGCCCTCCGAAAACCCAGAAGGAATCCAGGATCCAAATAGCCAAACTCCAACAAGCAAAATCTTGAATCTTCAAGAGAACCCACCAAATAGTCGAAAACCCTAATTCTGCCTCTGACTAGCCGACAGCACCCCGGGAATAGGCCATCAATCACTGAGAAGTGCAGTGCTGAAAATAGGGACATTACAGTCTGCCCTTCCCAAAATTGCTTGTCCTCAAGCAATACCACCACAACTCCAGAAAAATTAAGACTGATCCATACCAAAACAAGTATGATCCCTAGTTCCCAAGTCCGTCTCAGGAAAGACCCACCATGTCGATGCTGCACCACTCTGATCACATCAGTGAAAACATCATGCCAATGCTGCACTAACCTTCCTTGTAACCCCAAAGTGTTACCATCCATGATACTCAAATTCAAAGATCTTAAAGGACTAAGATCAATATCATGCAACGTCTCATGTCCACGATGCCTAGAGTCAACAGTAACAACCATACCACTGTCAACCACAATTTTTAGGAAAGAAGAAAGATAG
Organism: Sequoia sempervirens; assembly: GCA_007258455.2. NCBI lineage: Eukaryota > Viridiplantae > Streptophyta > Pinopsida > Cupressales > Cupressaceae > Sequoia > Sequoia sempervirens. The sequence goes on along the minus strand of VDFB02086081.1, from coordinate 175,372,698 downwards.
GCTACTCAACTCAAAATCAAACTCCTCAGCATCCCTCCATACGGTAAGAAATGGAGTCATGGCTGCAAATGTGACATCTTCGAATCTTTTTGCAAGGAGGAAAGCAAACCTTTGCAAGAGCTGAACAAATTCATACTCATGTCTCCACATGGAGCTACTATGCCTCATTTGAATTATACTGATACCACCATGAAGACTACAGAAAACTCTCATAGTTCCAACCTCATGAGTCTCAGAATGATGAATCAAAGCAAGTGGTAGTTCGCTGTCTTGAACCAACAATGAGAGAAAACTATCAAAGTTAACATCACCAACCTCCATAAGATGAACTCCGAGAATAGGATAGGTTTGAAGGAACAAATAATCTCTGCTGTTCAAGGCTGAAGTCAGCGAAATGTAATCTGATTTTAGTACTTCACACAAGGAAAAACAGCAACACCAATGAAATTTCCAAGAGTGAGTGTATGAGATGAACATTGAGTTGCAAGATAACGCCTCAAAAATGGCAGGAAAACACACTAGAACAATCTCCAACTGAAAATTACCACCTCTTTGACAAGTAGTGATGGGAAAACTCTCCCAAACGAGAGTAACTCCACAAGTAACGGGGCTGGTCTGCCTCCAACCAGCAAGCTCATGTCCCAAAATCTTCCCTTGTCTTGGCCAAGGATCAACGCCAAGAGCAACCAACTATTCATCTTTCCAACCCATATTCAAAATTTCTCTCCAATCCATTTGTTGATGAACAAACGAAACCATCAAGTGGCTGGAAAAGAAGGGAACAATACCAACCAAAATGGAAATTTGATCCTTATCCCTCTGAAAGTCATTTCCACAAGTAATAAGCTCCATCAACCCATGTTGAGAATCCCAAGCATGGATACCCAATTGAAAATAATCTCCAACACTCCGGAAAGGAAAAATAGCACATCTCTAAGTGCTGGTCAAAATCAAGTGTACACTTGTAAAATTGGCATTCCCTCTGATGAACTTCTGAAACCAATCCATGAAAGCTTCAATAACATTGAAGCATGAAACACTAGATGATCTCAAATCCACTCCCAAAATATACTAGTAAGTGCCAAAGCATCATTCAACCAAAGGGATGGATTGTCAAGCGTGTAAACACCATGTTTTGGACCCTCTTTCTCCCCTACATCATGAGTAACAAGTCTGGTTTCTTCACTCCTTGCTGCTGTAATGGACCTATGAACAGCTACCAGACTATGTTTGGACATCTTGATGTCAAGGATGCTGATAACATCTTGATTCAACAATTCCCATGTGGAGACTACATCCTCAATCCCTCTTAAGCATTCTTGTTCAAACGTTCTTCGTGGAAGATTGCCAATTGCAAGGAGCGAATCTCCCTCATGTTCGGCTTGCAAATCTTCAATAAGCTGCAAATCACATTCCATCTTGTGTTGGGAAACTTCATCAGGATCCCATTTCGATCTACTATCAATTGATGTTTCATCTTCCATCACAAAAAGAGGATTATCATAAGTTTCCTCAACACCCACTTCAAAGAGAGGATTGTTAAAAACTTGAAATTCTCTTCTTTCATCTTGCTGCTCCAAATCTGCACATGCAACTTCTGACTTTCTTGAGACACTTCCAAGATCAAACTCTGTGTGAACCCTGGTGGTTCTCAACCCGAAACCCTGACTGAGATTTTTTTGTTTTGCAAGTTTTGTATTTTTTTGTGTTTTTGAGGTTTTTGAAGAACAAATAGAAAACTCCAATTTTCTAAATAAATGCTTATAAAATTCGTAATAAATTAAAATGCAAAGAATAAGCTCAGATCGTGTTCATTTATCATAGGCGCATCATTTTATTAAAGATTCAGAGCATTTACAAATAAGAAATATGACATATGAGTAAAATATAAATTTATTTCAAGAAACCTGGTTTTCCCTTGCAGCCGCTGGAAGCAGTGATGAAGGAGTACGGCTGAATGAAATACTGAGTCTCTGGTCCCTGAAAATCAATGCTGAACCTCTGAAAACCCAAGGCGCACCCCAAACTGATGAATAAAGCTGAGTTCTGAGGGTTTCCACTGGCAAAATGGAGAAGTACGGCTTGCTGGTACAGAAAAAGTACGGCCCCCAGCAGCAGCAATAAATGAAGTATGGACTCAATGAAGAATGCTAGATCTCTGATAAAAAACTCTCTCTGATAGGTCGCCTTTATTAACTGATGATATTCTCTGAATCTCCTTCTGAAATCTAATCAATATGCTCAACTGCAACTTTTGAATGAAGTCACCCAGATGCAAGCTTCAACTGGTATTTCACAGTCTCAGTCTGCCAATCTCTGAAGAGGTATCGTTCTCCAGAAATGAATCGCCTGCTGAAACCCTAGGGTTTTGCAAACTCCAATGCTCAGAGCAAATAAGACAAAAGTTGAATAGCATAACATAATGGTTCGATTTGTCCTTTCTGAGAATATATACTGCCTTTGAGAAATTCGACCCAAGCTCTTTTCAATGATCATTTAATAAAATGATTAATTAATGCGCTTTTAACTTAGGAGAAAAACATTTAATTATTGGCGCCTCATTAATGAATAATAAATATTCATTATATCAAATATTAACTCTTTATTATAAAGTATAATAAATACTTTATAATATGCCAATTTAATTAAATATTTAAATATTTTAATAAAGTGACTTTAGAATAAAGTCAAAATATTAATTATTCAATAATCATCAAATACTCCTTATTTCTCCATCTGATCATCAAATCGAAGAACTGGGTCGACTCTAAGCTGAATAGTTGAACCAGGTGCCACCTTGAAAATAAGCGGCACAAAACATTTCTTTCGTCCTGGAAGGTGCGCAGGCCAGCCTGAAACCAAAGCGCATCCGGAGCTACGGGCGGGTAGCTGCTTGCGGGATGATTCTCGCACGCATGCGGGTGGCCTATGAGGGATCCAGAATAATCAAAATTTAACCTCGTCACCCGGTACAGCGGTGACTAAGGATGGGGACATCCACCCGGTCCGCCCTCCACGAAATTGCTTGTCCTCCGGCAATCTCAGCTGGATCTTTTATGGATACTCGACTCCCCATGCTTAGCATCCTCAAGCGTAAAATCTCTCACTTGACGGATATTCCACGATCCTGCGCCTCACGAAGGTGTCTCTCATCGAGGATGGCCTTAGAGTCTTAATATATCCCGGTTCCCTTCGTCATCAAAGGGGTGGCAAAGCGGAGAGGGTATCACATGCTGACCCAATGCCTTTTTCAGGCGAGAAACGTGAAATACATTATGGACCTTGCTATCAGCTGGCAAGTCCAACTCATAAGCAACCTCGCCCACTCGTCTGACAACACGAAATGGACCATAGTAGCGAGGCTTCAGTTTCTCTGCCCCACTCTTCCGCATAGTAGACTAACGATACGACTACAACATAAGATACACCATATCACCCACATCAAAAGTACGCTCAACCCTCTTCTGATCAGCATACTGCTTCTGCTGATTCTGTGCCCGCTGGATATTGTCTCGGAGAGACCTCAAAATGTCCTGCTGACTCTGCATCATATCCCTTGCACTCGACACTTTGCTATCGCTCAATATCAAATCCATAAGGTTGGGCGCCTCATACCCGTACAAAGCCATAAAGGGTGTCATCTGTATCGTCATGTGGTGAGTCGAGTTATAACAATACTCGCATAGATAGATCCATCTCACCCAAGCTCTCTGTTGTCCAGCTATATAATTACGCAAATAACCTTCCACCCACTTATTGACAATCTGCCGCTTACGCCTATTCTGCCGGATGGTAAACGGCACCGATCAATGGAGTTAGGTCCCACAAAGCTTCGAACAACTCTGCCGAAAGTTAAACCATGAACCGACTTTCTCTATATTGCTCGTCGGGTAACCCATACCGGTAGAATACCTCTCTGAAAAATAACTCTGCAGTCTGCGATGCTGTGAAAGTAGTAGTAATCGGGAAGAAGTGTGCGTATTTAGTCAACCGATCAACCACTACGTAGATGCAATCTTTACCCTGGGCTTTCGGCAAACCCGTGATAAAGTCCATCAATAAACACTCCCACTTCCTGTCAGGTATCGGAAGTGGCTGGAGTAATCCAGCAGGATAAGTGTGCTCCTGCTTGTTCTGCTGGCACACAGAACACTCACGGACATACAGTAATACATCAGTTTTCAGCCCTTTCCAAGTAAACCGTTCCCGAACCATTTTGTATGTCTTATAGTATCCGGGATGGCCCGCCATAGGAATATCATGAAAGGCTCTCAAAACTGTAATCCTCACCTTAGAGTCAGGAACTAGAAAAATCCGCCCCTTGTAAATGATCAAGTCATCTACAATAGTATACCTGTCGTCCTGCTCAATCCTGTCAACAATGCTAGAAGCCCATGGGTTCTTAGCATACTCAGCAATAATCCGGTGCCTCCAATCCTCTGTGATCTGTGCCAAAGCATTCAACTGAGGTCTGCGAGACAAGGCGTCAACTACGACATTCTGCTTCCCCTTAATGAAGGTGATATCAAAGTCATACGACTGCAGTTTACTGACCCATTTTTGCTGCCTCTCATTTAGGTCTCACTGTCCAAGGAAATGTTTTAGGCTATTATGGTCTGTACGGACACTGAATTTGCTGCCTACCAAGTATTGCCTAAACTTAGCCAAAGCATGCATAATGGCTAACATCTCCTTGTCATAAATACTGTAGAATCTCTCAGGACCCCTAAGTTTCCTGCTCTCGAATGCAATAGGATGTCGCTCCTGCATCAAAACGGCACCAATGCCCTCTCCTGAAGCATCACAGAATAAATCAAATGACTTAGTAAAGTCAGGCAATGCTAGCACCGGACATGAAGTCATGATCACCTTGAACTTGTCAAAGCACTCCTGCGCCTGTGGTGACCAAGTAAAAGCCCCCTTCTTTGTCAAGTCAGTAAGGGGTGCGGCGTGACGTGAGAACCCGCTAACAAATCTCCTGTAAAAAGCACACAACCCAATGAAACCTTTGAGCTGCGTAAGGTTCTCAGGCACCGGCCACTCAACTATAGCTCAGACCTTTTCAGGGTCCATACTCACTCCCTTGGCACTGATGATGTGCCCCAGATATAACAACTCCTCCATACCGAGCTCGCACTTGGATTCCTTAGCATAGAAAGACTCGTCTGCCAAGATACCCAAGACTGCATCTAAGTGAGCCAGATGCTCATCCCATGACCTACTATAAACCAAAATATCGTCGAAGAAGACTAACACAAATCTCCTCAGCTGAGAACTAAAAACCCTGTTCATAGTCGCCTGAAAGGTGGAAGGTGCATTGGTTAACCTGAAGGGCATAACCAAGAACTCGAAGTGACCGCAGTGACACCTGAAAGCGGTTTTCTCAATATCCTGCTCCCTCATCTGAATCTGATGGTACCCTGATCTCAAATCAATCTTCGTAAAGAAGACAGCTCCGTGCAACTCATCAATCAACTCATCAATGCGTGGAATAGGGTACCTGTTCTTAATTGTTCTTTTGTTGAGCTGTCGGTAGTCAATGCACATCCGAAGTGATCCATCCTTCTTCTTCACCAATACAACCGATGAAGCAAAAGGTGACTTGCTGGGTCTGATATGCCCCATAGCTAACAACTCGTTGATGGTCTTCTCTATCTCATCCTTGAGTCATTTCGGATGTCTGTAGGGAGTGATCATAACGGGCTTTGCGCCCTCCTCCAACTCAATGATATGCTCTGTGCCTCTATCTGGAGGTCTACCAGGTGGAATGTCGCTAAACACTTTGGAGTGTTTAGTCCTCAATATCTGAATGTCAGGGTGGTACTCACCCTTCTGCTGCTCCTGCTGAGCTGGCATCAACATGCACTCTGCCGCCCAGTCAACCATGTCATGACGAATGAGCCTCTCCATCGTCGAATGAAACCATCCTCAGATTACTGTCTCGAATAGCCTTGATGACATGTGGTCTCCCATCAACCTTAAACTTCATCTCCATGTCTCGCAAATTGAGTGTGAACTCACCCAAATCGTGCAACCATGCCATCCCTAACACCACATCAGTATCTCCCATGTTAACAACATAGAATTCAGTCTCATCGGAAGATCAGTAATCTTTCGGTCACATCTGAGAGTATATCCGTCAGCCACCTGGACTCGAATACCCTCGAATGCCTCTGTCTGAATGCCACGCCTCTCCACCAAACGTGCATCAATGAAATTGTGTGTAGCACCCGTATCCAATAATGTGATCACCTTTTGACCTGCTAGGAGCCCGCGAAGTCTAAACGAACCATCTCTCTGAAGGCTAGTCAAATGGGCTTCCTGTAGCTTCCTTCCACCTTCGTGTTCACCCTCATTTTCGGACCTGTCATCATCTGAAGGCTCGGAATCAGCTTGCTGGTCTGACAGATCAGATTGCTCTTCGCCCTCATAAAACCATTCCATCTGATTATTTTTGACCTTAGGACGAAGTGGGCACACATGTTTTTCATCGTAGGGTGCCTTGCACCAAAAACATAACTTTTTCTTACGCAAGTCATTCAATGTTTCTCTGTCAAATGGTGGTGCATTCTGTCTCTTAGGATCCAATTGATCCTTTCTTCTGTCAAAAGGCTTATTCCTGTCATTGTTTCTATCAAAAGGCCTATTGGGCCTAGTGTATGGTGTTGACCTTGAATTGAACTTGCTGCGAGGTGCTGCAAGCTCCATGTTTCGCGCCTTCCTCATGGCCTCCTGAAGGGTAGGAGGGTCAAAAGCCTTAACCCAACCTCTCATAGGTTCTGTCAAACCCTCAACAAAGAGTATAATGAGTCTCCGTTCTGAAATACCTGTCACCATAACGGCAACTCTCTGAAACTCACCAATATAAGAATCCAAACTACCTGTATGCCTGAGCTGAGCTAGCTCCCTGAAATAAAGTTTCGGATCCTTCTTATCAAAGCGCTCTATGAACCTGCTGGTGAAATCCTGGTAAGTATTAACTGCATGATGGCCGAGCGTATACATGCCGTGGTGCCACCAATCATGCGCTATTCCATCAAGATGCAAGGTAGCAAACTTAATGGCCTCGTCCTCCTGCATAGGCCTCAATGAAAGATAGTTGTCCAATTTCTGGACCCAAGACCTCGCTGATGTCTTATCAGACCCATCAAAATATGGTAAGGTAATCTTGCTAACAGCATACTGCAAATCCCTGTTCACCTGTGGCTGTGGCTGCTGATGCTGAGGGGGTCTACGGTCAAATCTGCCTCCTCCTCTGGGTTTATGAACATCCATAAACTCATGAAATGATAATGCACGCCGGATCTCAGGTGCTAGTGACATGTACTCACCATGAAACCTCGTCACATCTGCCACTGTCATGCCATTATGTGGCTGAAACTCCTGATGCTGCCCCTGATGCTCTGCCCCCGGAGTCTGAGGTGGAGTTTCTCTAGGTAAGAATGTAGGCTGTCCAGGCCTACGCTCTTGATAGATCGGTGACGGCTGTCGTGGTACTGATGCCAATGGCTGATCTACTGGTGCAGTCCCGCTCGTCTGTCCAATCTGTATATAATGTGGCTGTGTGGGCGTATACTGCCTAATAGTGCCCATCAACTGAGACATCATATCCATCATGTTATCATGCCTACGTCTGAACTCCTCATCGGTAATGTCGCCCTCTGCATGTGCTCTCCCTGTATCCCTAACTGTCTCTGCAGGAACCTCTCGATCGGCCATTAGGGTTGCAACACTGTTTTCACTGCTGCTGGAGCTAGATTTGTGAATGCCCAATATACCTGACAGTGTCTCACCTTCAGGAATTGGTGGACCTGTCCAATCCTCGGTTTTGCCTGTCCCTACACCTTTAATATAATGAATAGTATCTTTGCTCATGAAAAAGCAACCAAAAAGCACACTGTATTCTGAAAAAGCAACTGAAAAAGCACAGGATGGCAGGAAATCTGTGCTCTGATACCACTGTAGGAACCTTGGTGGTTCTCAACCCAAACCCTTGACTGAATATGGCGATTTTTTGATAGTTTTGTATTTTTTTTGTGTTTTGAGGTTTTTTGCATAAAAACAAAGTGCTGCGATTTTCTAAAATAAATGCTTGAAAATTCCAAAATAAATCAAATGTAAAGAAAAAGCTTTGAACTTGCTCAGAGAAGGTAGGCGCACTTATTCATTAAATATCCAGAGCATTTACAACCTTGAAATACAATATATGAATTAAATATAAATTTATTTTCAAAAACCTGGTTCTCCTTGCAGCCGCCTGAAGAAATGTTGGAAATGTACGGCTTGCATGAAACTCTCAGCACAGGCACCAAAGACACTTCAGAAACCTCAAGGCGCACCCAGAGCAACTGTCAGATGCCAAGAAACCAAGGTGTTGTCACTCCCAATGATAAGTATGGCTTTTTCTGCAGTGGTACGACCTGTACCAACAGCCTTAATGATTTTGTACGGCCCAATGAAGAATGATGCCAGATCTCTGCTATGATGAACTCTATGAAGTCGCCTCAACTGCCAGATGATTATTCTCTATCAAACACTGATAAATCAATCAATAATGCCAATCTGTAACCTCTGAATGAAGTCACCAAGATGCAAGCTTCAACTGGTATTTCACAGTCTCAGTCTGCCAATTCCTGAAGAGGTATCGTTCTCCAGAAACGCTTCGTCTGCTAGAAACCCTAGGTTTTGCAAACTCCAATGCTCAGAGCAAATACAAGACAAATTAGAATAACATAACATAATGGTTCGATTTGTCCTTTCTGAAAATATATACTCCCTTTGAGAAATTCGACCCAACAGCTCTTTTTAATAATCATTTAATAAAATGATCAAATTCGCCTTTTAGACTTAGGAGAATTAATAATAATTAAATGACGTCTCATTAATGAATAATAATTATTCATTTTGTCAAAACATATCACTTTATTATAAAGTATTAAAAATACTTTATAATATATCATTTAATCATTAATATTTAAATATATTAATAAAGTGACTTTAATATAAAGTCAAAATATTAATTATTCAATAATCAACAAATACTCCTTATTTCTCCATTTGACCATCAAATCGAAGCTGGGTCAACTTCTGGTGAATAGTTGAACCAGGTGCCCTGCCCAAAATAGCGGCTTCGCCTGACCTAACTTTCTAAAAATAGAAAGTTTCTAAAAATCCACTCTGGAAGATTCTGCGAAGGCCCAACCTGAAACAACTGCAATACTGGAGCTACCAAACACTGAGTAACTGCCTCAGATGATCCTCTGCACACATCTGTCAGCCTACGAGGATCGAAATAATAGGCTAACCTCGTCACCAGCTGCGCTGACTAGGATGGGGACATCACACTAACACATGCGAAGTTCAAAATAGCAAAAGTGCATATCTAGTCACCAAATATTTTCAAAATGCAGCCATCCCAACCAATCCATTTGATCTCTAGCCATTTCTTATTCCTTAGAAAGCATGTCATAGAACCCATCTATACAATTCTTCAACCCACAATGCTGAGATCACAAACTTCCATAGCACTTTTAGGTACCTCCATATAACTCAACAATCAATTCAAACTTGATGATTTTTTAAAACATGAATCGTATCACAATAGTGAATTTTCCCTTGAACTTCATATACAAGGGCAAGGGCATAGCATTGTATCTCAATGCACAATTTAAGTTTGCAAAGGTAAAGTAATAACAAATGATATCACAACAATAGGTTGCTGAGGCCTGACAATCTCATTTAATCAGAGAATAACTCATCATTTTCTCCTCCGATTTGATATGTAGATCTGTCACAAAACTTGAAAGCAACTATTCTATGTTAAGCAATTCATTACAAAGCTGTTTATACTTCAATTAATTATTTGTGTTACAGTGCACATTTTTATAATCTCAGGACCAGAAAAATAATTTATGCAATCTAAAGTCTAATAATAGATTTTAAAAGAATAATGTCCAAGGGAACAGATGCATATACCAGATCAAGCTCATCATCCTCTGCCTTCTCAATGGCTTCGCTTATGCTCACTATGCCAACCTATTTAAAATACAAAAATTACCTTGTTAAGCACATTTCTAATATTTAAACATACTGATGAATGGGTATGAACATTTTTCTATTTTCAAATATTACCGTTGGAAAACAAGAACATCTAAAAGATTACAATTACAAAAAGAAAAATACCATATTCTGTTTCCCGTCTATAAGCCTCACAGATGGTGACCTGTTGACGTTGAAATCATAAGGTCAGCTTTTAGTTCATGATCGATTGAGGAATATTTTTGAGGCAAAATATTAACTACGTTTGGTTTCTGCAAAAGGCTTGAGAAATTCTACAAACTATGCTTTCTGTGGACAACTAGTGCATTCACTGGAAGAAAAAGAAAGATAATTCATATGTTATCAAGCATAAGGGTGCGGATAAAGTGGTGAGCAAGTAATGATTTTAAGTTTATATTCTTTTAAAACATAAATAATGCATCCCTATCTATCAAAATGGAAGTTAACCACTGATAGACAAGTGAAGCTTACAATTTGACAAGACCATGATGGGCATGCTCTCTGTTAAAGTGGCCACAATTTACTGTTTATAAAAGAATGTCTTCCAAATACATGATGCTGTGAGTTCATTCCAAGAGCTAAGCAAACCCAGTTATGATTAGAAAGCACCACTTTTCTGATACAATGTGCTTTTCACTATTCTAAAGCAATCACACCACCTGGCAGTCTGACTGACAAACATTATTTTCAGATGAGATGATGCTTAATTCAAAACAACACCAATCTAGGACTGTACTACAGAGATGGCAGATAACATAATAAAAAATAACACCCATACGCCTATGTCTATGCCTTATTTATAAAATTGCAGACATATCTCTGAATACTTGCAGCTGCTATTGGAGCCTGAATTCCTTCATGTGTACATATAATATATCAGGTTGATATTCTCAGAAATATATGAAATATCCAAAGGATTATATATGACGAAATACAGAATACATATAGAAAGAAATAAATGAATAAGATGGTTCAACACACCAAACTGGGTGTACAGCATGGCAGTTACAATTTTTGTATTTATGGTAAACTATCTAAGGCAAAGGTTTAAAGTTTGTGTGGCATGTTCCATGCCACCATGGGATATGTTATAAGGTGCTAACAGGTTATAGGTTGCATCTATTAGTTGAGCAACAAATACAATAGGTTATGTCCCTACAACTCACAGGGAAAATTCTAAGGAATGGCAAAATCAAAATTAAGAAGTTAATGTCATGTGGGAAAGAGAAACCTAGCATTACTACTAAAGAGTTCTATGGAGGGCCTGTAGTTCTTAGTTAAAACAGGACTGAACATAATCTTCTGCGTGAAATGTGTAGCAGCCACGTTTTGAGAAGAAAGCTTTCAGCAGGGACTTGGTAGGAGGGGCTAGAAGTTTGAAGCACCCAATAAGAGTTTTTATATCGCTTTATTGGAAAATGGCAACTAACGTGTGGTGAGTTTTTCCTCATATATTCATTTTTTAACCAGAATCCTTACAAAATTGTGTACAAATAATTAAAGCTTGTTTTTCATCACAACATTTGACTGCAAAAAGTTTCACATGTATATGGTTATTGGAGAGGAAGGGCCAGAAATTCACGGCGCCCTCTAAAAACTAAGCAGCTTTTTGCCAAATGGCAGGTAACATTGGCTGAATTTTTCTCATAGATTTAATTTTTAATCCAGAATCGCCAAAAAACTGAGTATAACGAAGTAAAAACTTGTTTTTCATGGGAAATTTTGGATGCAAAAAGCTCCACAATTTTTTCAACTGCGCCAGCTGAGAAATTTCAGTTGCAACCACTGCCAAAAATACGGCATATTTTGGCAAATCTAACAACTATATGTGCATTTTATATGTAAACTTGGAGAATCTAACAAATCTATGTACATTTTATGTGTAAACCTTGGCGAATAGTTTTCAAAGTTTTGTCAATTGACAAATCTACTTTCTGGTGATCTTATGAAAAAATTCAGCCCATGTTACCTGCCAGGCTATATAGGCTGTCTTTTGAGAGCAAACTCCATTAATGAAGCGTACTTAAGTGAAACAAAAGAATAATTGCTAACAAATTGGGGATAAAATATCGAGTAAGGCTGACAGAGAGTGTTACTCGAGGCTGTCGATATCAAGGGCAGGATCGACCAGTTCAGAAGATTGTGAGAATTCGTCAAGCCGTCTCCTTGACCCCCCTCGGAAAGTTCTGGCGAACACCACTAATCCAGCCTTACCACGCGAGTCACGACTTTGAGTCCTGCTCCACCGACAATTCCTGCCCACGCGCAGTCGCACTCCTGAGAGCGCCGATGATAATGAAGCGGAGGCAGCTGTTTGTTTTACAGTTGCTCTCTGTGAGAAAAGTCCATGGAAAGGCCTTGCTGCAAGCCCACTCATGTCTTCTAATGAATTCCGACAATATAACCTGCTAATTTGTTCAGTTTTGTATGAGATAGGAACCGAAATTTCAGAGCAGAGATTTTGAGTTTTTCAGGTAAGGTGAGCTTGGGATCTTATCTTTTCCCAGTCATAAAACCGATTGGTCATATCTCGACCTTCGTTTTCTTCTACTGAATTCTATTGAAGATTAAATTAAATTTTCATATATCATTCTTGTATTGATTTATTAGCAATAAAATTTGAGGTTAGTGTTCACGGGAGATCGAAGGTCGCAAACTAACGAATTAATTTCATTGTAATCCAAATGCCCAAACTTGAAGTGTCTTCTAGATTGTGTGTTATGTGTGGTATAGCAGAAGCGGTTGTATTTGGGTATTTCAAATTTTAAGCAGTAGAAATAATTTTGTTTTAATGTTTAATTTGATGATTTTAGAATTATAAGTTATTTTTTAGTTTAATGTGAAAGATTTATTTTTAAAATAAATATTAAATTTAGGGCGGGATTCCTTTTTGATTGGTTAAAGTATCATGTTGTAGTATCGGAGGGCATGTCGTGTTAGTGTTATTGATCACATGGAAAAAGTTTACCAGATGCGTTGCAATTTATAAGGGGGCTATTTAATTCCTACAGTTATATATATATCCCCGTTTGTGATCTCACTAATTCATTACTTCGGATCAAAAGCGTAACCCTTTAAAAAAAATAGTGAATTAAAATGAAAATTTTTAAGATTTTTCTTTTAAATTAAAATGAAGAAATGTTAATTTATGTTTTATAAAAATGAAATATTTTTATTCTTCACTCAAACAATAAAAGATATTTAATTTATAAAGAAATTAGAAATAAATGACAAGTTGTCTTTTCTTGACATCTTCCTATGGAGAATATTTGAGATGGTTCTATCTCTCATTAATTTTATAAGAAATCCATATATAATAGTATTTTTCTTCTTGTGTTTTCTCATCACCATGCCTAGAAAAAAGGTTTCCTCAAACCACTCTCCACTTTAGCCTTTAAAATATGTGATGAAGATCATATTGATCAAGAAGTTGCTCACGTATGTAATATTTTTACTAAGAAAAAGCATGATTATAAAAAATCATCAAACCTATTAAATAAACCAAAATTTACCTTTTTTAAAATGCATAAGAATCATGATTGTGTTTCTCCCTTACATTGAGGGGTTATCTAATAAGATCTTTAGAATACCCAAACGAAAAGGTACCATATGTCATTGAAACCACAATAAAATAATAAGACTAATTAAATCCTCCTAAGATCACAAAGACCCCCTTTTTAGCTTAGGTTTATATAAAGTTATGTACTTGTGATAAACTTCTTATATCAATCAAATTGATTGCTCCATAAAGAATAGGATCAAAGAACATGGAGATAATATTAGATATAAAAAAAATGACAAATTATCCCTCTTTGAACATTCAACCAAATTAAGATACCACATTTACATTGAACATACTAAATTTCTAGCAATGGAAAATAACAATTTCAAAAAATCCTTAAAACTAATTGAGATCAACAAACATTTTAGTAACATAGAAAGAAGATGAGCGGGAGCAGGATCGGGCGTTCAGGCAGGAGCAAGGGTTTGAACAGCATTGAGGGAGATTCTGAGGAAGACAATGAGGGAGATTCTGAGGAGGAAGACAATGTAGACACGGGGGTCGTTGGGTTCCCTCTTAGCTTTCTTTGAAATTCGGTCCTCTTTGCATTTTGTGCAGCAAGCAGGAGTAGGCGTGGGGGTGTGGCCCTACTTTTTGACGAGGATGGGGATGGTGTTTTCAACACTACTAGAGCCATAGTCTTGGCGTTCTCTATGATGGGTGTAGGTGGGAAGCAGAGCTGTGAAGGAGGTTTGAACTCTTCTAATGAAGAGGGAGATGACATCTTGGTTGAGGATGCAGATGATGGTGTGAGCTTCCTTGAGGATGATGTTTGTTATTTCCTTGTGGGCAAGGCACCTATTCTTTCCATACAAGTTGTTCTTGGGCCATTGTTGTGGTCGGATGACTAGGTACAATGGCTTTTGGAGGCTACTTTGAGCCCTTTAGTTGATGATTGTAGCTACTCTTTTTGGTTGTGCTAGTTAAGGAGAGTGATGGGATCTGCCTTATCCCTTGGCTATGGCATTATGGCCTCTAGTTTGGGAGGGGACTTCTCTGTGTCCTAGTTGCTTAGGTCGGCGTTGCTTTTGGTGTTGCCTTTTAGGGGATAGCTTGTGTGGAGCTTGAGGATGTCGAGTGTGTGGCTGCTGGAGGATGTCAACCTTTCATCTTCCATTTCTTAGTCCTGGTGCTTCCTCTTGTGTGGGATCTCTTTGTTTGTTGGAGGAATTTTTTTGCTTCCCTCTCTACCCTTTGGGTTTTTCTTTCTCTTGTCCTTGGGCTGAGCGATTTTTTATGCTTTTCCTTAAGGCTTAGTTGGGTTTGTTGTCCCTTTTTGGGGTTGTGATGTTTTTGTTGCTGGCGAGGCATGCCTCTTTGGTGGGGTTCTTTGTGTTCAGCTTTGGGTCCTCTTCTCAGAGGTCTATGTTTGTCAGTTGAGGTCCTCTCTGGTTGCTTATTCTTGTGAGGTTATTCCTCATTGGCTTACTTCTATGTTACAGAATTGTGTTGTTTCTAGAAGGTGCTCTTTTAGCTGGGTGGTTTTCATGCATTTTTTCTCGCTCCTAATTGTTGTTTCCTTATGTTTTTGGTTTTTGGCTAATGGCTAGGCTTCTTTTCAAGCTTTTCTTGAATCCCCTTGTCCATAGCTTTTTCCTGGCACAGAGGTCACTGAAGGATGCTACGGTCATTTGTCTGGTTGTTGTGTTGGCTTTCTCCTCAGACCCTATGGAGGTGTGTTTCTTTCCTTTTGAGGTGGAGATGGAAGGTGAAGGTTTATGGTTCCCTCAGTTGCTAATCCTATTGAAGTGGTCGCTTCTCCTATGGAGGTGGAGGTTGAGGGGATTGGAGATTATAGGCTATGGCAGATTAGCTAGTCGTGATATCCTCTCCAATAGAGGGGAGCTCTCTCCTTTAGAGGCAGAGGTTGAGTTGGTTTCTTGATATCGGGTGAGCTTGTGCTCAGGGATGTTGAATTCTTGTGTTTTGTGGTGGGATGTTGTTGCAAGTTGGTTGTTGGGCTCTTGTGGTCTGTTATGCAATCTAACTCCCCTATTGAGGTGGGATTATTGGATTTGCTAGTGTTTTTTATTATGGGTTTGATGGTGTTCTACACCATTAAGTTGGTTATCTCTTTTGGCTCAGTAGTATTTTCCATGAGCGGTCGGTTTGTTGATGCCTGGTAGATGCAAATGATTTCTTTGTGTATCTAAGGCTTTCTAGTCTTCGTTAAAACTAGGTTGTTAAGGGTTCTTGGACCCTTGCTTGTTTGAATGATGCAACTAGTGTAGCCATGTTTTATCTTTTTGCAGTTGTTATTGGGTTGTTGATTGTATGCATGTTATCTTATTTGTAGCTTGCCTATCTTTGATAAGGTTGTGGGTCCCTTCAAAACCATTTTGTATTGGATTTTGGGTCCATCAAAACCTATTTTTCCCATAATCAAAAACAAACATTGTAGTAACCATATTAAAGAGATGAAGGTTTGGGAACTAACCACTTATAATATCCCACTATAAATTCCATTAAACCATTATGATCTTAATCCTATCATTTGGCATCTTCTCCCTTTTCACTACCCCTTCTTATTTCATTTCTCTATGGACCTTCTTCCATCTATTTTTCTCACATCGTAACTTTTTGGCCTTCTTAACCTTTTTATCAATCCTTACCATAATTTTTCATTTCTTCTCCTTTAGTTTCCTTCTCTTGAGTTTGTATTTTAGTTTTTATCATTTACTCTATCATCCCCCTTTATAATTTTTACATTCCTTATGCCTTGCCCCCCACTTTTAGACCTTCTCTTTTAGATAAGTACCATGTCTCTATCTCTTTCTTGTATTCCTTTACTTTCATTGTCTACCTTATGTCCCTTCCTTTTTTACCTTTTCTTCTTACTTTTATTTTCCTATTTTGATTCTATTATTTATTTTGTTTTATTATTAATTTGGTTTTATTTCAATGAGTTTTTTCCTTCCACTCTTGATACCCTTTTGGCTCTTGCCTTTTCTTCTCATCTCATGTGTCTTGAGAGGCATTTCCCTCTTAGCATCCTTGTCTTTATAAGAACACTAGAACTTGAAATCTTCATATTCATTTTTCTTTGACATCATGATGATGGATCACAAAGTGTGAATTGAAATGTTAAGGCAATAATCTCTACACATTTTTATCCAAAAGATTGCATATAAATAAAATGGACTACGGAAATTTAATTCTTCTAATGGTATTATGGTGTTAAACCTAATTTATAAACCATTTATGTTATGTTTTAAACACATCCATCTTCATATATGATAGAGCCTTCATTTAAGAAATGATTTTCACTATATGCATGCACACAAAAACCATAAAGTAATATCAATATGTAGTCATCAATGGAAACTTCACATGAATTTATTACACTTGAAATGTAGTTCCTTGGAGCTCAAGTTTAGCAACCTCGTTTAGTGTCACATTGCCACAATTTATCATGGGGTTTCCCTAAATAAACCTAATGAACTCAAAATCAATTAAAATTTAATATATTGTTTTTGTTTATTCCTGTCACATTCTTCCCTCTTTGCATTCCCTTTTTGTCCAATTTTGTATAATTAATCCCTTGAATGTCAAGATGCAAGTTTACGAGAAAAAAGTTATAGTTGATTAAGTTTTAAAGGAAAGTAGGCAAGAATAGAGATTAACAAGTTTAAGTAAGTGTATTCATAGCTAAACTTATTTTTCCTATTCATCAACAACAACTAAGGAAACTCGTAGAAAGCTCTACCACAAGATGGTACATGATAATTTTGAGTTATTTTTGGACATAATATGTCTTGTAAATTCCATCTTTACTAAAGAAAAGAATATAATTTAATAGAAAATCTAGAAACTCTCAAAATTAAAGTTTATCAATATATATAAATAGGTTAATTCAATTGGAAATAGAATTTCTATTGTGTATGTTGGGGGGGAATCTCTCACATGAGGAGATAGATTGGGGCATTGAGTGCTCATAGACAAGTATGGGTGGGTCCTCAATTCTCCTAGGTGTGTGAACGTAAGTTTATAACCACCACTTACCAAGTCCAACAAAAAATATGGTTGCACCTATTGGGTCCCAAAATTATTACTCCATTTCCTAAAACCAAATATCACTCACAAGGATTGTCATCATGAAAGTTAAATTAGCTCATCAACAGACCATGGGGGGTTGAAGACCAACTCAATGAGAGTGGGTTATATATCATATGCTTCAAGCTTAACTTAGACTCGGGAGGGTATTCTTAGCTGCATACCTTAAGAGGTATTAAAATCACATAAAATGAATAATAATGAAATAATGACAGCCAAACCCAACTTGATGTCTTGGACCCAAATATTGTCACTTAACCAAGAATAATTGATCGCCTCAAAACCCCTATATAGCTAATAACAATATACAATCATAATCCACACAAAATGAATTTATTTGAGGATCATTGAAGATAGATCCCTAATTATATCACAACATTGTGAATATACAAAAACTACTCCTAATCCCACACTATTGATTTATGTTTGTTTGTTTGATTGAATGTGTGAGATTGATTAGGGTTCTATACCAGTGCTTATCCATTAGGCAATAGAGTTGTAGCACATTGAGAAGGAAAAAACTAGAATAAAAGGACATGAAGCCATGTATTTTCATACAATAGAGATTATGAAATTTTGCAACAAAAAATACTTAGTAATCTACAACATAACTACATATATGTATGCATAAAATGAGAGATTGTTTGCTTGTAACATTTCCAAAATGTTTTTGCATTCATTTGACCCAATCTTACACTCATGCTAGCAATTGTGATAAAGGAAAATTTATGCTTGTGATCGAGAAATATTCTAAAATATACACCTAATGCCCGAGAGACATTTTGGTATAGAACCCAATTGCGGTATTAATATTCTTTAATTCAACTTGTACCCACCAAATGAACTAGACTTGCATCAATGGCTAACCTGCAACTTCCTTGGCATTTGGAGACCACAACCAAACAAACCCTCCTTTCTAAATGATCAAAATTATGTCTTAACACATATAGGGTGTTAAATCCTAATCGTTGCACTATAGAACATTCCAAATCCATGGTTGAGGATGAATCCCACCCAAAGCAAGTTCTTTAGATCAATGGAGGATATTTACATTTATCTATGGTAGTTGGGTGAAATGGCACCATTAATGTGAGTTGGTGGAGTAGGTGGAGGAGAAATGTGCCATTGGAACTTGTGAAATAACCACTTTAAACTTTATCAAGCCTTTGAATGATTTGACATTAAAATTCTCAAACCCCTAATGAAGGCACAAGGAAGCCATTCAAAATCAAGCCTGAAGCATACCAGATATTAATCATATCAATTCACTAACATGTTCATCTCTGGAACCCTGACAAGGCATTGATTCATTGAACATCGGGCTTCAAACATCCATTATATTGTATGTTAATGAGGAAGAGGAGGAAAAGAAACTATAAAACATCGAAATACAAAAATAAAGGAGAAAGAAAGAAGTCAAGAGTTAGGGGAAGCTTGGTCAAGTACCAAGTTAAAGGGAAGGCTGAAAGTTAGACCCCCAAAAGAAGGGAAGAGTCAAGGTTTAGGGATACCTCTTAATAGATGCCAAAGAGGTAAAAGGGAAGTGAAAGCTCTAAACTCCAATGATTTGAACACTTAGTAGTTTTACAAAAACCTTGGTAGGGTTTTGGGGGTTGGGGAGATGGAGGGAGGCATACCTAAAAGGGATGAAGACAAGGAAGAAGCCAATGACCCAAAAAACTCGAGGGATTAACATAGTTATTTAGGGACTCAAAATTCAAGGATGAGGGAATTAGGAAACCTCAAAATAGGTAGACAGGGAAGGGGGTGTTGAAACTCTAACATCTAAAAGACTTAGGAAAATTTTTAATGAAGGAGATCGAGGAGTTGAAATATCAAAAGACGATGGGAAGGTATAAGATCAAGGGAGTCACCAAAAACCCTAAAGTATGATGAGAAGAACACTTAGGAATTTTAGGCTTTGGACTTTGTGGAAATTGGGACGAATAAGGAGATGGTAGCAAGGAAAAGGAAACCATGATAGTCTAAAAGGCTGACAATATTGACACTTAGCCTCTTTTCCAAGGGTATGAGCTAGGAGTTGATGTTGATAGAGAAAGCATTTAGGTATGAGGAACACTAAAAGCCTGACATATTGAAAAAATAACACTTAGTCAATTTTGGACTTTTAACTAGGGTATTTGACTAAGACATGTATAAGGGGACATTAATACAAGATCTAAAGGCACCATAAAAAGTAAGATGGCACATTCAACCTTTCTTATATCGATTATCTATAATGGGTCACACACTACTAAGACATACAAAAGAAAGGGTCTCACAATAAAAAAGGACATGAAAAAATTGAGTCCCAACAACACTTATAGATTTTTCTAGACCTAAGAATCTCCAAAAACATAAAAACCTACTTGTTTATAATTTTTCACAAATTCATGTAGGAATCTATGAAGTTTGGCTCCATCTTCTATTTAATTGCTAACACTAATACTAATCTAATCTACTATAATAATGAAAACTTTAGGTAATATAATAACTACTCTACCCTAATCTAACAATATCATAGGAAAATGGATAGGAGGATTATTAGGAAAAAATGCATCATACCCACATTCTTAATCCATTTCCTATATAACCATATGAGAGAAAAGCATGCATACAAGCTTATAGAATAACCATAATGCATAGATAAAATAGACAAGCCACAAGATAACACATGATATACCCTAGGGAAACCGTAGCCTCCAAAAGCATCCATAATCTATCTATTATTCAACAAATAAATGATACATGCACTTATTGAGTTACCATGAATACTTTTGAAGTATCAATCCTCTCTGATGCATCCTCCATGTGTCCAAGCAAGAATCCACACATCCCATGCCATGCTTCACATATGCACTCCTCAGAAAGACACAATAATAACAACCCACTCACCCAACCAACCTTAACTACTAAGCATGTGTTTGCTTTTATAGAAACAAGCTCACAAAAATACAACCAAGTGGTAAGATAAAACCATGTGAACACAAAACTATAGACCCC
Source organism: Sequoia sempervirens (assembly GCA_007258455.2). Classification (NCBI taxonomy): domain Eukaryota; kingdom Viridiplantae; phylum Streptophyta; class Pinopsida; order Cupressales; family Cupressaceae; genus Sequoia; species Sequoia sempervirens. The sequence goes on along the minus strand of VDFB02086081.1, from coordinate 175,352,021 downwards.
TCATTTAATATTGGGTACTAAATTTTCACTTTATTAAATATTCTCCAATATTAAATTATTATCATATGTCTCTCACATATAAAATAATAACCCAATGTTACAATACAACTTTATGAGTGGTCCCCAAATAATTACCTAGTGTGACTAAACACACCTCTTAGGTGTACCATAACTAAATAATTATTTAATTACAAAATTATAGTGTATCAATTTATACAATGGTGTAAAACACCATATTCTAACATTCTCCCACTTGTTGTATGCATTGCATAAGGGTCAATCAATGAAATAAATCATCATAGCACATGAAACCACATGAATCTCTAGCATGCTCTCACGCTCCATCAAGATACCTACAATAAAACCAAAGTGACCACCATATCAAGTAAGAAATCCTCTCATCCTCCAATGTACCACCTATTTGAGAAAAGGAACATGCCAAGGGGAATATGCACCAATCTAAGAACACAAGAATCAAATCCAAGTGATAACAAAGGCTCCAAGTTGTTTTCAAAAGTAAAAACCCACATGATTAGAAATAGCATTCACAACACATGCTAATACATCCAACCATCCATAACTCCTAGGTATCAACAACATCAATAAACTCATGCCAACAACATATGTAACCTAGAATCCGCAGTCACAAGCTCCTTATATCAAACCTGTCAATGAAGAACAAACATAGGAACTCCCAGTGCTACATGGGTAATGTCAAATCTAAAAATGATCAAGACATATCAAGTATACCAATCAACACTATGCCAAGGTGTGATAAATGATCAAAACATGAAGTACCAAGAACAATAACAATGATCCATACATGTAACAAAAACAACTATATAATCTCTCACAACATGTCACCACAATCCTGCTAAATCATATGAGCATGAACCCCTAGGAAGGAAATATATAATGAAGAGAGAAAACCTATAAATCATAACATGTCCTACCAAGACCTCAAAGTGTTATGTTGTGTCAAGTATGATCTCCTTACAACACCGAATGAAAACCATCAACAAAACCTATCAACTCAATCTCATAGATCAAATTTAACATATGAATCATGTATAATACTAACATGGATGTAACCCTCTCTAACCAAGAAGATCAAACTCAAAGTATCCACTCCCAAAACTAGGAAATAAACCCAATAACCAACTCCTAGAAACTCCTCATCAATGGATTATAACATGAAGTCATATGCATAAGGAGATAACCATGCTAAACATCCCTCAAAATGAATCCTCTAGAACCAACTAACCATAGCTCAAGATCCATATCGATGAAAGATAAAGTATAAACATAACACATCTAAAAATGGGATGGGAAATACCTATTAGATGATAAACATCGGTAGACCAAGAGTGGGGAGTGAGAATGATCCTCAAAGATAATCAAGTCATCATGAATCGCTCCAAGAATAATCTCCTCTATAGGTCTGTCATGAACTCAATTTTGTATCTAAGTGAAGGATCCTCGGTCTTCCTATTGTTACCTCCAAAGAGTAACCGTCTCAAATAAATTTCTCTACTCACAAGAGAACTCTATCCTCACCCAAGTCTCCATGTATCCACGAGCACCTCCAATTGATCAATCTATGCTAAGCTTCAAATGCAACACTGCACTATTATGAAACTCCCAAGAAAATGACTAATATACTCAATACCAAGAGAATAAAAAAGATCAATATCAAAGCTCCAACCATATAATCAAGAACCCAACATGACATCATGATCTAACCATCTCCTCCTAGGAGATCACATGCACCAATGCATACATCTTGGTATCAAGATCTAACCTATATCATGTCAAACCTCTAAGCTAGCATCAAGAGTAAACCATCACACAATACCAAACACACTCTAAACCAAGAATCAACATCTCCAATCAAATGAAGATAACCATATCCTAACAGTGAACCTGTAAATGTGAAATAACTCTTCTACAACAACAGGATCTAAGAGCTCTTCCAAGACATCCACAAACACTAAAGAAGATCATCCATCACTAATGATGAATCACGTCATTGCCAACAACTCCCACTGAACCATGATATCGAGTTGCACATGGCATCATGACAACCATCTCTTAAATGAAGATCACCCATGGTCTACACACACTCAACTACAATACCAATAGCTCTAGAGAAGAAGTAGAACCAAGATCCCCAAGCCAAGAAGATACAACTTCCATCAAAACATCAAGAATCAATCCTACACTACCAAGTCATCACTATCAAAATCTCCACTGAAATGCATAACCAATTAAATGTAACCAAAGTATCATGACATTGTGATAAAACCACATACTACAAGTCCAAACAACTAACTAATCAAGTACTCTAACCATTCATCCTCTCATCTCAAATCATCATACCAATACACAAATGACCATAAACAACTTGGTCAACTAACAAAGTTTGCATCAACACTGAATCAAACTCGCGGATATAGATAATCCACACCTGAGTCATCCCATTGCAACCAAATGGATGGCCAACCCACACAACTGCATAAATCAAAGATCTCAAACAATGAAACATGCAAACTTGTCATCACAATAGTAACCTAAAAAATGAGATATCAAAGAACATAATCATGCAAACATTAAGACTCAAACACCAAATCAAGCACAAATTTGATTAGCTAAACATGTCCACAAATGAGTAACCATAATCAAGGAACTAATCAAGCACCAAGGAGATAAGAAAAACCTCCTAACACCAAACCATATCACCACCAAACAACCACAGAAATGATCATGTTGTGTCAATGCTCAATTGCATCTACATATTTGTGACACCATAATCATCACCAACACTATAAATGCACTCAACTATCACCCACATGAGACTCCAAGTATCTACATATGTCAACCCATGTCCTCAAAATTGAAGACAACCTATGTACCTATCACCATCAAATTTTAACTTTGAAAAAAACCTATAAACCTGTACCAGGAATCACCAAATTGATAATCAACTATACCATCATAAATATCACATAAAAGCATGTACTCCTTCAAGGTTTCATATCTTGACTCATCTGGATGCTCACACAATCACACCCCAAATGTCAAGCACCTACAAGTGATAATCCAAGTGCAATCCTCTCTATTCACCACAAATTGAAAATCAACCTAATTTATTGTGTTGTATACTACACATGTGCTCTACAATTCCTATTTGAAATCGAAAATTTGATTTTGTATGTAAAATCTATGCTCAAAATTGTGTGCAAAAGAACATATAGCTTTTGGGCCTTGAAAATTGATGAACATAGTAAAATCATAGAACCAAACCTATACCAATGTGTAGCACTCAGAACCACCTTTCCAACAAGTACTATAAGTCAAAAATTTGATACCGTGGGTGAAAGTTATGCTCATTTGAAAAACTCATCTAGTTTGGCTTATAGGGGTAGTTTGGTGGCTCCCGAGCAGAGCCACTGGTGGTGCCCGGGTGGTTGGTGGGCAATAGAGCTCAAATTATATTTAAATGCATTTAAACAAGAGGCAGTTTAAAAAAAAATTAACAACTTGTAGGTTGGGTTGTGGTCCCCCATGGGACCAGAGACCTCGTCAAGGGGGCTTAGCCCTTGTCGGTTGGTGGTGCTAACAGCGTCGTCCGACCTGTCAGCCCACCAACAACTGGTAGGTCAGTGTGGGGTAGGGGTCTACGAACCTCCCAAAACCTAATTATATAATATATATTATTTTTAATAAATATTTTTCAATATATTTTTATTTTTGCAAGTATTATTTATTTTTATTTTTATTTTTTTTTAATTTTGTATCTGCAGACAAATTAGACATGGTCATACGATAGGGAAAATAGGAGTTTTTTTTTTGCAGTGGCCAAAATAGGTCAAATTTTATATCATGATTTGTTTCTTGGTCATCCTAGATCCAATGGCAAAGTCCATTTTGTCTCAAGAGGTCATATGCAAAATTTCCTCTACAAAACCCTCATATGAAAGCACAATCCAAGAAACCCTTTGACCCAAATTTCTCAAGCCTCAAATCTGCAATAAACCCAACAAATCTTCAAACCCCAAAAGCCCAAATTTGTGAAACAACACCTACACATGCGTTCCATGTATTGTAATGGCTCATATCTATCCTACATAGCCATGGATTCAATTTTGCACCAAATCTACTCAAACAAGGGTTACAAAAAAACTTGAGATCTCACACTTCCCATAACCATGAAACTTTGATACTGCTTGTTAGGAAATAATGCATCATACCCACATTCTCAATCCATTTCCTACATAACCCCATGAGAGAAAATCATGCATACAAGCTTACAAAATAGGCATAATGCATAGATAAAATAGACAAGACATAAGACAACACAAGGTATACCCTAGGAAAACCCTCAAGAGGGAAAAAAACCAACCTCTAAAAACATCCATACTCCATCTATTATTCAACAAATAAATAATACATGCACTTACAAAGTTACCATGGATACTTTTGAAGCATCAATCCTCTCTAATGCATCATCCATGTGTCCAAGAATGAATCCGCACATCCCATGTCATGTTTCACATATGCACTCATCAGAAAGACTATAATGACAACCCACTCATCCAACCAACCTTAACCACTAAACATGTATTTTCTTTTATAGAAACAAGCTCACACAAATACAACCAAGTGGTAAGATAAAATCATGTGCCACAAAACCATGTGAACACAAAACCATTAACCCCTCATTTAATATTGGGTACTAAGTTTTCACTTTATTAAATATTTCCCTAATATTAAATTATTATTCTATATCTCTTATGCATAAAATAATAACCCAATGTTACAATACAACTTTACAAGTGGTCCCCAAATAATTACCTAGTGTGGCTAAATAGACCTCCTAGGTGCACCACAACTAAATAATTATTTAATTACAATATTATAATAAATCAATTTATGCAATGGTGTACAACACCATATCCTAACAAGTATAAGGGTTAGTGTGGTTTAGGAAAAGGGATACAGGGCCTAAATCACACCTTTCTAAACATCACATTTGAGAGGACACAAAAATGATTGTAAAATACCACTTGGCTACTATCCTCAAGGAAGAGCCAAAATGGTTGATTGGGGTTTTGGTCCTCTTTGTGGGAGTTGATGATTGATGTGTTAATTAGGATTAGGCAACTAGGACAAATTGATGTGAATACAAAATAATATAGAATTGATAAGTAGAAACTGAGAATAACAAAGTAGAGAGCAGAGATAGAGGAACCTAGTATTCAAATCTGGCTAAAAATGTCTAGTCAGGGATGTGGGCACCCTAGAATGAGAATGGTGTTTTAGAGAATCTTTGAACAAGTATTAGCAGGTTGTAGTTTGTAGGTTCTTTCTATTAGGCTTAGCTTCAAAACTTCATCTATTGATGAATAACTAATCTTTCCCAAATTTGATGAATGAATGTACTTGAATGTTTGATCTTGATATTAGGTCTTCAATCTTTTCCAAGTCCACTTCAAATCTTCCACCTACAAGAAAGAGAGGAGAGAAAGGGTTGTGCCATACAGGCTTGCCTAAGTCAAACCCCATTTTGGTGTTTCCACCTCGACAACAACTATGGTGGTGTTGGATAAAGAGTGCTTACCCTAGGTTGGTTTGAGGAAAATGGATTAAACAAATGATAAATCACAAGTGTTACAACTTACCACTCAAATATTATTTCCTTGATGGACTGAAGTCATGTCACACATCTCATGCAAGGATAATTTGATGCTTGATTGAAGGTCCTGCAAGTGTTAATACCCACAAAACAATAAACTTAAAACATAAAAAAATCTTACATGATGAATTGCTAACATGAATCTTGACTAATGATAATATTGTAAAATAATGCTTATTCTACTCTTGAATTTCCTTAACTTCTTTTTAGGATGCTCAATTTCTTATTATTTCATTAGGTTTCCTTAGATGTTCAAATGTTGAAAAAGGATTTTATTTATATTCATTTCTTGATTTCTCAAAATAATTATTTTGAAAATTCAACAAATGAATTTGAATTTGTAAATATAAAAATTTTGAAAATAAAATATTAAAAAATGGTCCAAAATAGGGTGGTCCAGGGTGATGGCACCCTAGACCAGACCTATTTTGGAATTTAAATTATTGTTAAATAAATCATTAATTTTAATTCCCAATTTTATCTTGATTTTTTGAAAATGATAATAAAATGGGTAAATAATAAGCATAATTAGGTCCAATCACATAAGGAAGAGCCAAACATAGTGTGAAATTGTTAGGGTCAACAATTTTTTATGCTACATTTAGTTCCCACCTTGGTGAGGGTATAAACTTATGCTCATGCTCACACTAAAGTAAGGAGAACCCAAGAAGGGTTCTTTCATCAAAACATTGGAGAAGTAAGATTACACTAAATCTAGGGGATGCACTAGCCCCCAAGCTAGGATCCTACTAAACAAAAATGAAAAGACAAATGAACACACAAACATGAGGTGTAATGCAACACGACAAACACAAAGCATACATAATGAAAGCATAAATCACACATAATGCAAATACTTATGCAAAACAACCATGCCAACATAATGCAAACACAATGCAAACATGATGCAAACATTAAAAAGGGGTATGGCATCACGAGCTTGCAAGATCCAAAAATTCCTACTAGGATCCATGCCTAAGACATACATAAATCACATGCTAGAAATGTTTGACATTTTCTAGGTGACCCATGAAAGGAATCACAGGCTAGTGAAGTCTAATATTCACTAGGTGATCTTGATAAGAAATGACACAGGCTAGTGAAGTCCAATATTCACTAGGTGAGTTTTTGCAAAGGTAGCAAATGAAAACACACAAGGGCTAGTGATGTTTGATATTCACTAGGTGAGTTCCCATGTCAACCATACTAAGAACTATAGGCAAAGATTGTTGTTTACAAAATAACTTTTATAAGGCACTACAAATATGATTGATATGCCATAAAAGAATCACTAAGTAAAAAAAGTGAAGTAAATAATGGAATGCATGTCCCCACCTTAAAATAATTTCTAATACCAATTGGGAGCAATTATCTTTAAGTTATAATAAAATGATATTTGTAAATTGATAGGCCATGAGAGCTTGTTAGGAAACCTTATGCCAAGTGATATGTTCCCAAAAAATTGACTCATGACAAGATGTTGCCCACAAAACCAAGCCATATAATTAACAAGACAAAGATAACACATGATGGATCCATAGATCTGGGGTTAGTGTAGATGAGAGATAATGTATACTATGATCATGCTCTAAATTGACATCATTCCCCAAATACTTGTGGAACTACTAACACAAGGGAGGAATGACATGTGAAGACAACATTAAAAAATGATTTTTGGTCAACATGGAAGATACCTAAATGTCTCAATGCTTTGCATTGTTCCCAAAAGGAACAAAGGAAATACACTCACAACATAAGGATGAATGAAGATACAAATAGAGGAATGTTACAACAAATTTGTTCTCTTTGTATCCTTGTTCCAACAACAACAACAATGGTCATCCAAAAGAGAACTAATAAACACAAATTCATGCCAAGTAACACATTATGGGGAGATCACATTACATGCAAGCAAAAACATAAATACACAAGGGTTACTACACATGCAAGTTGATCTATAGAAAATCATCTACATCCCAAACTTGCTCATCATTAATAAAAGGCATGCAATAAGATAAAGGAACTACAAGCCAATACAAGGATAAGTACCAAGCTCAACACGTGGTGGGTCACTCTTAGTGGGAGGAACATCATGATTTCCCCCATATAAATTCATTGATTTTGCAAATATAAGAGATAATTCATTATGGTATTCTTTTTGTTCTTTTATTTTATCTTTTGATTTAGTGTTGAAATATACCACAATGGGTTGCATACTAGTGTTATCAGTATGATAGTGAGCACTATCATTCATGTGAGAGCTTCTTAATCTTTGTCTTGGTTTAAAAATATAAGGTTTAGCTTCATGGTTTGGTGAGGGAGGTGGAGTGGAGTCAAGTGACGATGAGGATGGATGGGTTGGAGGTATTTCATTGGATTTTGGTTTTATTGATGGAGGATCATTATGTAAGGATTTAGTGTCTTCAACAAGCTAATGAGTCATAATGTGGTGTCTTCATTTGCATTCTTTTGCACTTCAATTTCTTTTTTGCATGAGATTCATCTTATGAAGGGGGAATTGATGCATTTCCCAAAATTGCTCCTTTTTCTTCCTTTGTAAGAGGGATTGAAGGAACAATCGAAGGTTGGGAAACCATCAGAGTTTTAAGTTTTTACACAAAGGATTGTTTTGCTTTAAGAGGCATAAAATTAATCCCTGAGGGCATCACTAAACGATTGTCTCATATTCCTTGATAGAATGGTAGAGGGGGACCACAACATGGATTCCAAAAGGTTGGGGCCAAGGAAGAATACTCGATTTAGGGGGAAGATCATTTTCTACTTGTGGAGTAGGAGGACCAACCATTGAAGCAACTGGAGACCAATGATCCTCAGGAGAAATATTAGTAAGGGATAATTAGGCTATACAATTAGCTTTAAACTTTTGGTATGATAAGATAGATAATATTAACGAGGTTGGGTGGGTTGGGCTAGTTGGGGCTAAAAGCAATCAAGTGAAAAATTTCCATGAAGGGTGAAAGTTTTAAATCCATTATGATAAATGCTATGTATTTATCCTTCAAATGGGAATTTAAGACACTTATGAATAATCGAGGGGGTTGTGTTCATGGAGGTAAGCCATGGGTGACCTAACTTCACTTAAAATTGATTCAGTGTCAAGATTATGGTGAATAAAACATCCAACTGTATAGGTCTAACATTAATTGAGAGAGTTATGGAGCCAATCGTAGGGTTAATAAAGCCATCATGAGCTTTTAGCAATACTTTCGATTGTTCATAATTATCCTTATACAGTTCATGCGCATACAAAAATTCTTTCTTGAACACATTCATTACACACACAAGATCAATGAGTATTCCCCTCGTGGGTTTATAATTAATTCTATTGGTGATGTAAAGAGGACCATCAGGTGCATGTATAGAAGCATCAATATGTGTAAAAGTGATATTAGGTAAGATATTAGATTGAATTTTGCAAGGATGGAAATCAATTATGTTTATTGTATCAAATATGTTATCAACATCCTCTTAATTATCATTTTCTCTGACAAGATTAGTTGCATGACTTGGTAATGAATTGGTAAATATTTATTTTTGTTTAGATGGAGCTACTGACTTATTCCCTTTATCATTTACACCAACCAACTAGATGACATTAGAATCGATGAGTTCTTGCACTTGATGTTTAATATGCATACATCTTTTGTATCAAGTCCAGGTGTACGGTGGTTTTGACAAAAGTCTTTTGCATTAAAATTATGAGGTAATAATTTTGTGGTATCAATAGGATGAATAGGAGGAAGTTGGATCATGTTCTTATTAAGAAATTGTAACATAATTGCATGGAGAGAATTAGGCAATTGTGAAAATTGTCTATCTATTAACCTAAATTGATATGGTGTTGTAGATGTAGCAACAACTTATGTTTGAATATTAGATATCAAGGAGTGTTTATTTTGATGATCTTTTTGTTTTGTTTCTTAAATGATTGATAGTTAGATTGAGGAATGACTTTGGATTGAATATGAGGAGCCAATGAAGAAGTGCCTTCATATTGGTTGACCAAAATTTGGTAATCGTGAAGATCCATACACAAATGTGTGAATGATAAATATTTCATTAATAAGATCTTATCTCAAATGTTAAGTTGTAATTTTCCAATAAATACTATTTGTATATCGGCATCTAGAGAGAATATGATATTTGTGAATAAAGAGCCTGGTATCATCTTATCTAATCAATCACTTTTTCCTCAGGTCCTTGTTTGCAATGGATTAAATCAATCAATGTAACTTGAGGGCCAATTTTTGCTTGAAAATCTTGAAGGAATTCATTAATAAGTTGTGTAAAGGAAGGAATTGAATTATTAGGCAACAAACAAAACCAATACAAGGCCATGCCTTTCAATGATTGAGGAAAATTTTAGCTGGGAGAGCATCTTCAAAAAGGAAATCACTACATAGAGTGATAAAATTTGATATGTGATTGTTGGGACCTCCTTTTCCAACATACTTCTCAAAGCAAGGAATCTCAATGTTTTATGCAATAGGTGTTTTTAGGATAGAAAATAATAACAGACTACGTGTGAGATATGTTGCAAGATTAACATTGGATTGACTTTGGTTCATGTTTGAAATTTATTATTGTAGAGATGACATATTTTATAAAAGATGATTTATTATAGGATCATTTTATGAAATATTTTGAGAATTTGTGGAGTGGTAGGGCTATTGTTAATTACTGGAGGTTTATTGTTGGAAAGTTGATGAAAGATGAAGAAAATGGAGATGTGGTAGATGAAGGGACAAAATTATAAAGGATTCCCACAAGAAAACCCTAAACTAGAGTTAAGACCATTACTATATTGTGTGGTGGATGCTACAACTAGAGGAGTGAAAGTAGGAATAAAAGGTATGGTCATAGGAGAGAAAACTTGTTTTCCTATTAGATTTTGCGTGTTGGTAAGGGTTTGAGCATAACTAAATGATGTAGGGATGTTTGAGTCCACTACACGAGCTAGGATACACAAGACTTATATTCCTTATGTATAATTGATTAATTTTCAAAGATCATAAGAGGAATGGTTTCTCCATCCAAGGATTTAGTACTTAAGTATATAGTTGAAGGATTTCCAAGTCTTTGTCCAATTTTTTAAGCTTATCCTCGGGGACATGTGCAAGAATAGCTTCTAAGTCCACATGAATAGTTGGTGATGAAGAAGACATAGGAAAAGGAGGAGTAGGGGGAGGATGTAACTCCTTGAGTGAAAGAGATGAAATTGAACCTTGATATTAGATGTAATTGTAGCATGAGAAACTATGAGTCTACAACCATGTCTCATAGGGGTATTTTATATGGGACACCAAGTCATGAAGCTCATAACTTTATTACAAGATTCAAGACACTTAAGTGTTCATATAATGATAGGAAGAATGGATTATGATGACAAAAATAAACAGAAATCTCTAAAATAGGAAACAAGCATGTACGAAGGTGACAGAGACATAACTGCGACTAAAATTTGGAGTGAAATTAGCAAGACACTTAGGTGAGGGTGTCCTAGACTAGAGATGCAAATTTTTGCAAGTTTAAAGATATAGAAATATAGTACATTGTTTAAAGGTTTGAGTTTGTATGAGTTCAAGTTTGACACCAAGCAAAATTTTAGAATGTAAGAAACCCTAATTCATTTACATAAAGCACATGCATGCATTATTTTTTTATGTTTCAAAGCAATGGAATGAATACAATAAGTCATAATTTCTTGATAAATGACAATTTACAAAATGCAATATGTGATAACTAATTGAATTTATCTCTAAAATACTAAAAATAGAACACTTTTCAGCTTTTGAAATGAAAAATGACATAAAATTTTTAACTTTTCTCAATCAATAACATGAAATGCACTTTGAATGATACTTTCAAACAACCTAATATTTCACTCATATTTTAGGATAATGTAAATCAAAAGCATGTAAATTTAAGATATGTTAAGTTCACCAAAATATGGTGTAGGAAAAGGGATCTAAGGACTAAATTGCACCTTTCCAAACATCACATTTGAGAGGACAAAAAAATGATCATAAAAGATCACTCAAGTGGCTACTATCCTTAAGGAAGAGCGAGAATGGCTAATTAGGGTTTTGGTCCTCTTTGTGGGGTTGATTATTGGTCTGCTAATTAGGAATTGAATTGATTTTATTTTATAAACTATGTCAATTAGGTAACTACAACAAACTAATGTGAATATAGAAAAATACAAAACTGATAAATAAAAATTGAGAACAATAAAGCAAAGAGAAGAGATAGAGGAACTTGACATTCAAATTTGAGTTGAAACTATCTGGTCAAGGGCATGGGTTCCCTAGACTGAGAATGGTGCTTTTTGAAATCTTTGAACAAGTATCAATGGGTTGTAGTTTGTAGGTGCTTTCTTGTTGAGCTTAGCTTCAGAACTTTATTTGTTGATGAAATATTCATCTTTCCCTAATTTGATGAATGAATTTACTTGAATGCTTGATCTTGATACTAGGCCTTCAATATTCTCCAAATCCACTTCATATCTACCACTTGCAAAAAAGAGAGGAGAGAAAAGATTGTGTTGTATAGAGGTTTACTTAAGTCATACCTATTTTTGTGTTTCCACCACCACAATGACTATGATGATGTTGGATAAAGAGTGATTACCCTAGGTCAATTATAGACGAATGGATAAATTACAACTTACCACTTATAAGGAACTAAGGTAGCAGAACAACTTCCTACACTAATCTTGAGAGGAGAATAATGCAAAAATTTTACAGATCTTTAACAGTTACATAAAATTAAATAAAAATAAACACAAATATCATACATACCATAACACAATGATTTACATGGGGAAAACCCTTTCGGGATAAAAATCCCACATTGCAAAAGTTGGCCAATATATTATTCAACAATTAGAAAGATTACAATATACTTGTAGAGCAAGCTTCTCACAGGAGTATCACCACTCAAAGATCTAAAGACAACATGGTCGCTATCAGACTCTCACAATACATGACAATACACAGTCGTAATACAACAACCCCATAAATAAGGTTGTCTTCTAGGGAAATTCAAGCTAATAAAATATCAACTGTTAGATATGAGACATAATGATGAACGATCCAAATTTACAATAATAAAATATAAATAAAATTTTCCTTTCGGGGGTGTTGCCCCCGAGCCCCCGCTAGGGCGCACTGCCCCTGGACCCCAACCAGGGGGATGATCCCACCAAACCCCTCGTGGGAGGGATCCCCCCATGCCCCCTCCCCCCGTCATCATCGGATGAATAGTACCTTATGTAATTGCAAGGTTGAGACACATTTTCTCAACACCTATATCTAGGAACAAGCATAATTCCATTCTTGTGGTAGTGGATAAACTTACCAAGGTAGCACATTTTATTCCTGGAAATTTAACTAATGGAGCTCCTATCATGGCATGAAAGTTTATTCAAGAAGTGTTTAGGTTGCATGGAATTCCTGAGAAGATCATATCAGATAGGGATGCTCAAGTGACTTCTAGGTTTTGGTAAACATTGTGTTTATTCACTTGGAACCCAGTTGACTATTATTTTAGCATATCATCCAAAGATGGATGGAAAAATTGAAAGAGTTAACCAGGGACTTGAAGATTTACTAAGGATGTATTGCATGGATCAACAATACAAGTGGGAAGATTACTTACCATTGGTGGAATTTGCATATAAAAACTCTTATCATTCCACAATTAAGATGGATCCATTCGAAGCATTCTATGGTCAAAAATGTCGTACTCCTATAAGCTAGGATAAGCTTGAAGATATGGTAAGCCTAGGACTAGAGATGCTATCATAAATGGAAGAGCAAGTTGGGATTATTAAGTAAAGATTGGTTGAAGCTAATGATAGACAAAAAAAGTTATGCAGATTCTAATCAAGTACCCAGAAATTTCTTAGTAGTAGAAAAGGTTTTGTTAAGGGTTAAGCCTCATAAAAGTTCTATCAAGTTTGGGAAATGAATTTGAGTTTGTAAATATAGAACTGTTGACAACAAAATATTAAAAATTGGGCCAAAATAGGGTGGTCAAGGGTAAGGGCACACTAGACTAGACCTATTTTGGAATTTAAATTATCGTTAAATAAATAATTAATTTCAATTCCCAATTTTCTAAAATGATAATAAAACAAGTAAATGATAAGCATAATTAGGTCCAAGAACATAAGGGGGAGCCAAACATAGTGTGAAATTGTCAGAGTTGACAATTTACAATGCTAAAGTTAGGAGATAAGGTCAGAAAGAGATAGGGGTAGAGAAATAAAATAAAAATAGGGTCATGTACCAAATATTTATGATCAATTATTTCTTTCTTGACCTCGTAATAACCTTTCCATTTTATGGAAACCACAAAACATAGACCACCGCACTACCTTGTATTGCATCCTTTATCTTTATAACAATTGGGGGAAATAATTTAAAACTTAGATCAACACCAAAAGAAAATTTGGTATTTTCATACCTACTAACCTCCTTGGATGAATTGAGGTTAAAATAGAATGCTTCTAATTCACATTGAAAAGAAAAATATGCTTCTTGTTGACTTGCAGAAGGATACTCATCTTTTGATAGCTCAAACTAAATTTTTTGAAGCTCAAGCATATAGAAAGCTTGAGTAGTCAGTAATTCATTAATGTGGAGAATTTTTTTTCTTCTCAACACCATCACAAATTGTATGTTAGGCTCAAGGGAAACACTTAAAATTGAGCACATAATCATTCACATTATGAGAAACTACATCATCATGTAAAAGAATACTTCATATTCAATTCCCCTCACCTTAGGGACAATAGAAAAACAATATACCTTGGATTTATTTATGTTGATGCAATATTCATTAACACAAAATTTTGGATCAAGAGACACTTTAGGTGAAGATCTACACTCTTCAAATTGTCTCTTTGTGTCAATCTTCTCTTTTCAATTTGTTGTGATACATGTATTGCAAAAATTAAACCTGTGACACACTTCTCCTTCCACATTCAACTCTACATCATCACTTTCATATGACCCTTTTGAAATGTGTTGTGCATGAGGAAGAAAACATGTTACACACCAGAAAAAGAGGCTCTCATATACATCCATATGATCCCCCACTTCACATTCTTCAAGTGAAAACTCTTCATATTGAACATCACCAACTATACAAACACTTATCTCTACATTTTTCTCATGTATATTTGTACCTATAGTATCATCATGCAAACCATCGGTAGAAACCTCAAAATAAAATAAAAAAGGATCAAATAATTTAAGAGATCAAACAAGAAGCATCTTCATGTTCATCATTTGTATCACCAACATTAATGTGTGTTGTATAATTAGCTACTAGAGCTAATTCACTTGATGATTCATTTGCATGTATATCTTCTTCATTGTCCATACTACTACAAGTCCTCATTCATAGACTAGATGTCATTATTGATTTCTTCATTGCAATTACCTACAAATGATTGACCCAATTGAAGGTAGGTACACACATTGCAATCTTTATCTATATTGTTATCATATATTACACCAAAATATTCTTATACCCATTTGTAAACACAATTATCACTTGATATTATGCTTCTACTTGATTCCACCTTCATATAATTGTTGTCTTCAACAACTTTTTCATCACCAAAAACTTGTGTTTTTGAGGATAAATATTTTATAATTATATCTAGGTTCTCAGATTATCAACAAAATTAATGAGCTTGTATGGTTGTTGCATGTTCACCAAATTAAATTATTTGTACATTAAGTTGGAACCTAGACTAACACCATAGTCTCTGAGAAACATAATCAGTACTAGTATGTGTTTTAGGTCAAAAATAATTTGGGATATCAGAAAGAGCAACAATAAACCTATGACTAAAATCCATACTAGAATCTCCCTCTTTCCATTTGATGTTTTCTAATTCTTCAATAAGAGAAACAAGGTCTATATGCAAAAGCAAATTCTTCTTCAAACGCAACCACAAGATGATTCCACAAAGAAAAATAAGTGCTTAAGAAAATATGTATACCAACTCTTCACCTTTCCATCAATTTACCTAACATAAAATCTCATCCACACATCTTCATCATCAAATGAATAATTTTCCATGAAATCCAAAAATACTCCAAAACATGTGAATCCCCCTCCCAATGAACATACCCATTGAACTTGGGCATCAACCTATAGATCGAAGATCTCATTATTATCCTATCATAATTGAACCAAGAAAGGTCAAGTTGCATATCAAGTTAGACAAAAATGGATGGAGAAATATGTATTTCTATAATAGTAGGGTGTCCTTTTGATTGTATGGTCTTAATTCTTTCTTCACTTTTCCTTTCTAACTCAAGGATCACATCCATCCCCAACTTATTTTCAAATATGGATGCCTGTAATTCTAAATAAGTGTTTAAATATTTTGTGTTGGGTCGTATGAATAAGATGGGGGCTCATCCTCATAATATTCTCTGACATATGTCTTATCATAGCCCCTAGGGTTTGAATTATATGTTACATTTTCTAATGTATCCCTAGGGTAAATAAATCCATCCCAACTAATCAAAGTTGGTTAAAATTAATTATGCAAGGTAGAACAAAGAGGTAAACAAAATTATTTGTTTCTTTACCAATAAATAAACCATGTATTGAATTGGAAGAAAAAAAGGTAACATAAAACCAATTGCAGTCACTTGAATTTTATTCATGAAACATGAACAACAACAACAACAACAAAACTTTTTTCTTTGATAGTAGATTTGCTACCTCATAGATGTGAGGGAATTATTGAAGCACACAAACCTTTGAGGAAATTTTTTGAATCAGGGTTACAACCACTAGTAGAATCTTTAATGTCTACTTAACCCATGTTCAACCCTTGTCATTATCAACACCACTTTGTTGGCATAAATTGATGGGCTTCCAACTTACCCAACCAACAAGAAGAAAAAATTATTTACCACCAACAATGACAAAAAAAAACCACCCTTAAATTGTCACCAATAATGGCATCATTCTATTGGTGTTAGTTGATGAGATGCCAAAATTACCCACACAAAAATTCAATAGCTAAAACTGGCAGTGAAGTTGTAGAGATTTTCAAAATATGAATTAGGATCACACTTCACCAAAAAAAAACTAAAGTAATTTTATCCCCATCAATAACACCATTCTTTTTTCATAAGTTGGTGGGATGCCAAACTTACCCAAATAAAAATCCACTAGCTAAAACTAGCAATCAAGTAGATATTTTTAAAATATGCACCAAGTTCACACTTCGCCAACAATGGCTAATGTTGGTAAGAGGAAATAAAGAACTATAGTTTGGAGATTTGTACCCCATTGTCCCTTATGTAGTCAATTAATATCCCAAAGGATATAGTGAGAGAAAAGAGTAATTACAGAAGGGAAAAATATCCCTAAGTACATTCCATATGCAACTTAAATGAAACCAACAATCATTCATAACACACATACTGATCAATCCTTATATATATTCATATGATAGATACAATATCAAGTATTAGTCTCTACTTCTCTATCCTCTTTCCACATCCTTATCTACTACTTTTCTACTCACATTGATTGCATACATACATTTATACTTTGTTTGTTAGAGAGACATGACCCTTATGAAACATCTCTAGCTTGATCTCCCATGTCAACCTCAAGTTTTCTAGATCATATATGATAGCTTTTGGTCTCTACTCTATAACTTGTTAACATTATCCCCCAATTTAAAATGGTGTCTTGTCCTCAAGACATGATGTTCAGTTCTCTATGAGAATATAATTGTAAATGACTTTTAGCTACACAAGTGGAGTGTCCTATTGTTGTTTTACTTGTTGCAGGACTTTGATGCGTCCTTGGGTGTTTATGTGCATTACCTCTACTTTCACAAGACTATTGGGTATTTGGATATTCTACACTGTGTTCTTTGCTTTCCCCAAGATTTCAATCAAGTGCACCAATTTTAAACTAATTATCTCCCTTAGCTATTTAATCTACATCTTTATTTTTTCCCTTTACTCTTGAATTTTTTGTAGCTGAGCATGCAAATTCTCTATTTGTGCTCTGATTGCACCATCCATAACTTTTAATGGGTTGTATGAGGAGGCAATCTACACTATTTGTGATTCTATTTGTGTGATATAATCTTTTAGGTTCTTGGTGAGGTTGGGCCACTGAAGACAAAATTGATATAACACGTTTTCCTCTGCTATACTCCTTTTTATATTCTTTACGTCTAGCTCCATTTGGGAGTGTATTGTTGCACATATTTTTGTGGTCTATTTTGTTATCATTTTTATCATTTCCTCTTGTGCTTTATACCTTATTTTGTATTTTTGTGCCTCTAGATCCTCTTGCAGGTTGTCTTGCTTGAGTTGTTGCAATAGTGGGAGGGATGTGTATCTCTATAGTTGTGGTATTGAATTTTGTAGTATACTCATTTCTTCTTGTAACTATCTTCACTTTCAACATGTTTTTGTAGTATCTCCTTAGTAGTGGTATGGAATATATCCCCTCATTGAATCTTCTATAATGGGGAGATACCAAAAGGTTTACCTAAGATCCTATCACTGGAAACTATAGTAGTTGTGGTGTGGGTGCTAGCTGCAGTTGCATTTGTTGCACCAAAAAACTTTAATGGACAATATGAGGGATTGAGAAGTAGATCCTTTTAAAATATTTTCCTCTTTCCCCCCATCCTCACCTTTGCTTGGTTGGCTACTTTCCAAAGGGGTGTTGTTTGTTTCCTTGCACTTTCCTCTTCTAAGAGGTAATCATGGAGCTTTTTGGTTAAGTCTGTTGTCTCTTTCTAAACTTTCTTTGTTTCAACTTGTTCCCCTTCCATTAAGGAGTCCACCCTTTGCTTTGTCTAGAGTTCTTTAGCTTGGGCTTGTGTCAGCTACTCATTTTTCTCTATTGTAAGGTCTGACCCTACCTCCTAGATTTCCTTCTCTCTTATCTCCTCTTTTTAGGGGTTTTTCTCTCTTTTCTAAGAGTGGCAATTATTGGCTCCAAAATCCTTCGATTACTTCTTCTCAACTTTTATTGGATTTCCTTATGTACTTAACTAGGCATTATATTATTCTTTCTTTTTTGTCCATATCTACTTCTTTGTACATGGTTGGGCCTTGTGGTAACATATTGTGATATATGGTATTTCTTATGGCCATGCCATCAATTGATTTTTTGTGGTTCCTCCAAAGCCTCTGGTTGATGTATTTTTATTGTTTACTCCTCCTCCTTTTTCTTCTATGGAGGCTTTTGTACCTCCTCAACTTCATCTTCATCCTCCTCTTCTCCATTAAGTTTTATTATCTTTCACTTCACTGGTTATTTAGCCATTGCCTTGCGAGTTTTCTTCTCTACACTCATTTGTAATAGGGTTTTCAATACTTCTTACACTTATGGGGTGGTTACTATTTGTGGGAAGGAGGTGGGACCCTCAAATTATGCACTAGTTATTTCATGTAGCCTTCTAGACCTTCTTGTGACTGGTGTGCTAGTATCTAGAAGTGGTGCAGAGGAGGAAGGTTGTGTTGTCCCTTTGATGGGATTCACCATTGCTTGTACAACTATTCCTTGTTCTTCTCAAACTTCTCCTTTGTATTCTTCTTATGGATTTGGTCCATAATTTCTTTGTATGTCCCAAATCTTTCTGTATTTGGGTCCTTTGGCTTACTTATTATGTTTGCAACATATGTGTCTACTTCCCTCTATTATACCTCATAGGGGAGCTTGGGAATCCATGTTGTCCTTGGATCCACTACCTCCATATATGTATAATCTTTATCCACCAGGAAAGTGATGGTATTGACATATTATTTGATAGATTCATATGATATCTGCTCTCTAGCCTATAATTTTTGTTGAAAGCCCTTGAAGAAACCCCAATATGTGGCAGTGTATGTTGGTTTATCCTTGAACTACCAAGTATGGAGCTTTATTTGTGCAGCTACAGGTAGATTTGGCTGCCATATCTTGGCTTTGAAGGTGGGTAAATCATTTAAGAAATATAATACTAGTCATATTAGTAATGTGCCATACTAAAATTTATACTGGGAAGTTTTGATTTTCTGTAGACTTTCCATGACTTGATCTCTCATCACCTTGTAGAGGTCAAAATCCTCCCCTCCACTACCATTTGATATTTGGTTTGGATTTTTGTTGCTATTGTGAAGTCTTCTTTGTTGGCATAGTATATTTTATATGCGACAACCATACTAGCATACTACACAACAGGGTTGGTGATTGCTTGAATGCTTAAACTCCATTCGTCTAGTGTGGCTCTTGTAAGCTTTGTTACTTTACATTTTTTATGAATTTCTTGGATAGAATTTCTTCTATCATGCTCAACCTAGTTATCACATGAATTGCCTCCTTTGTGATCTAGTAGGGTTTATTGAGGTAGATGAATCCATTATGCACTCTACTCAAGACTAACCTAACCCAATCATGCTCATCACAAAATTTTGGGTAATCTTTCCACACATCTAGATGCTTTTGTTCCACCTCATGTTATTGTGGTTGATATGTAGTGTGGTTTGAGGTGAGTAGGGTTCAACAAGGCTCCTTAAACTTTGGTGATCTATTTTGGCTATAGGCTTGTTGATGTGTTTACTTACATCTTCTATGTACACCACATCAATGGGGATGCTTGATAAAGCCCCATCTTTGTCCACCTCTGTTGCCTTGAATGGGTATTTCTTGTATTTTGGGCACAAATTCTTTGTGATGCTTAATAGAGTCGGTGTTTCCATTATTTTCAATTGTGTTTTCTTGTAGTAGTTAGATCTCAATTAGCATTTTCACTAGAGTTTTTGAGTTCAATGTGATAATGGAGTGGATGTAGTGGTGTTTGGATAGGTTTGGGGCTAGTTGGTGGAATTTATGTCTTTTTCCTATTGAGTTTTGTGGTCTTTTCTAGCTGCTTGTATCCCTTGACTGTGAATGGTTTGATTTTGTTTTTTATTGGTTATAATACATAATTTAAAATATGTCTTTTCTACCTTTATAATTTCATCCTTCTGGTTGGTGGTAGTGTTTAAGTCTTGCACCATTCAAATATCCTATGATATGATCTCTATCTAGCTTCCTTAGTCTTATTGCTCCATATTGTGAAATTTCATGTAGTAGGGTCCTACCCATTGTACTTTTAGTTTTCCTTGCTTTTTAAATTTGCTATCATATAGTAGGACTAAATTTCCTATTTTGAAAGTTTTGATCCAAAGATCTCTATCATGCCATGTTTTTTGTCTTTTCTGATCCACTTGTTTGTTGTATAAGGCTATCAATCTATTCTCATCCAATTTATCTTATTCTTCTATTCTCTATGCTAGAGATTCATCATCCAACTGCAATGTCAGTTCAGTACATAGGTTAGGAATTATGAAATTCATGGGAATTATTGCATCAGTTATATATACTAATTAGAATGGTATAAGTTTTTTATTTCTTTTGTAGGATGTGCAATAGGCCTAGAGTATCATAGGTATTCTTATATCCGAGTTTGACTTGTTTCCATTAACCAACTTAGTGAGTGTTGTCCCAATTATCTTGTTGAGAGCTTCACTTGCTCTATTTTCTTGAGGGTGATATAGTGAGATCTTATTGTGTGTAATCATAACATTATTTAATAGATCCACAATTACTTTATTGATAAAGTATTTACCTCGATCACTTATAATACCTAGTGGGCAACCACACCTAGTGAATATATTCTCATATAAAAACCTTGCAGCAATCTTTGTGGTACAATCCCCATTGGGTTCTTCTTCTACCCACTTTGTCAGATATCCTTATCATGCTATTATAAATATTTCTTTAGAATGTTTGGCGAGAGGACCAATGGGTCCAATGAAGTCTATTCCCCACTTTTTAAATGGAATTGTGTGAGTACTATTTTTAAGGGCATTTCATTTCTTGTGTTAGGTCTCCCCACCCTTTGATATATGTCATAATTCTTTGCATACTCTTTTACATCTTTATGAAGGGTTGGAAACCAAAGTCTAGCTAGTTTTACTCTTTTGGATATTATGTCACCGTAATTGTGTCCTCCTTCTATTCCCTCATGTGCTTCTTTCAAAATGGATTCTCTTTCATGTTAACACACAACCCTTCTAATGATTTGATCTCATCCCATGTGGTGTAATTCTCATTTTATCAGTGTGTAGGGCATGTAATTCCACACTAGAGATTGTTTGTCCTATGGTGAGAGATATGTAGGAAATCCTCCCATTGACATAAGTATGGCGATATCATGTAACTCTTCTAGTACCACAATTATTCTAAACAAGTGTGCACTAAGGAGATCTTCTGGCCGATCCTCTAATTCTTCTCGTATTTCTATTCTAGATAGGTACTATGGTCCTTGATTGTTCTTTCTCAATTTCACCATTATTTTGAAATCAAATTCTTGAAACAAAAATAACCATCTATATATCTGACCTTGTATGCTAGGTTTGTTTAGTTAGGACTTTAGTGGCTCATGATTTGTAAAGAACATAAAGGGTGTTGATAGTAGGTAACTTACCTAAATTTTTTAAGTCCATAAACCATGGCTAGGGCCTCACATTCTATAATAGTAAAATTTTTCTTTGCTTTTGATAATTTCCTACTTGCAAATGCTATGAGATGATCCTTATTTCCTTTAGGTTGAGCTAGTACTGCTCCTATTGTAATTTTGAATGCATACACATGCACATGAAATGGTGTACTCCAATTTGGAAAAATTAGGATAGGGACCTCCACAATTTCATGTTTTAGTGTATCAAATGCAATTTAACATTCTTAATTCCATTCAATATTCCTACTAGTTTTCTTTTTCAATAGTTCCTCTAATGGTGCAACTATTTTGGAATAGCCTTCTATAAACTTGCGATGGTATCTGGTGTATCTTAAGAAGGTTTTAAATTTTGGAGCTATCTTAAGAGGTGGTAATGTCATAATTAGGGTAACTTTGATGGGGTCTACCATTAGTCCTTTGCAGATAATATGCTCGAGCAATGTCCCATAGGGTACCAAAAACATGTATTTCTTTAGGTTTAGTGCTATTTTCTTACTCAACATCTGTTTAAAATCATCCTAAGTACTTGTAAATGGTATTTTATCAACCCATGTATTATCCAATTGTATAATTATACTTCCAAGAAGTTATGTATAAAATATTTAAATGCATTTATCATTATCCTACTAAATATCGGAGGTTCATTTTTTAGAACAAATGACATTACTATGCACATATAAGAACCCCATTATGTCATAAATATAGTTTTAGGTTGATCTTCTTCACTTATTTTCACTTGGTGATATCTAGAGAAGCCATCAGTGAATGAGTAGATCTCTCTTCTGGCCATTGATTCCAATATTTCTTCAATAAATGGTGTAAGGAAGGGGTCATGTATGTAAGCTTTATTAAGTTGCCTGAAATCAACACATATTCTTACCTCACCTATCTTCTTATTTTGTATAACCATAGGGCTTATCCATTACTTATCTTTGACTGATTTAATTATACCTAGTTCAAGCATTTTATCTAGCTCTACTTTGAATTTATTTTTCATGTTTGGATTAAGTCTGTATGGTCTCTTTCGTATTGGTTTAATCCCTTATTTGAGTTGAATTTTCATGAATCCTACTTCTAATTTTATCCTTTAGTCTTGTGAATGTTCTAGGGAATAAATCTTCAAATTCTAATAGGATTTCCACAACTTGTGTAACTACTTTATCATCCCAATAATCTTCTTATTTTGCAAGTTTAGGGTCCCCTTCTTTGGTAATATTTTCCTTTCTTAGCTTGATTGGTTGATTGCAATATTTTTTCTTAGCTTCTATAGGGGATTCTAATTCCCTTTCTCCTTGTTTGATCTCTATATCTAGGTTTGTGTGTAATCATCTTCTTATTGTGTTAAACAACATATTCTCTTAGGGAATGTTGATTCTTTGTCTAACCATTCAATATATTTCCACATTCCTTCTGATTGTGGAGGTGGTGTGGGAGGTTGTGAAACCACTACTTCATTATTTGTATCTAATGTGTATTATTTATTTCATTTTAAGTACAGTGCGGTATGGATATGTTTATCCTTATTGTAAAAGGAAAATGTTTGTATAAAACACAACTTAAGTTTTGTTCAACATTTAATTTCCCATTGGGAACCCAATCCAATCATTGCATCGAAGTTGAAGCGACCTATCTGGTCATCAAAACTGCGTATGATAAAGGATTTAGAAGAGTCAAGGGTTGAGGGGGACTCCCTTAATATAATTAATTGGTTGCTTGACACTTCTAATCCTAGCTAAACAGTCAAGGATTTGATTGTTGACTCCTGTGCAACCATGAATTGGTTTGATCAAGTCTGCATCACCCACATTTATAGAGAAGGTAATTATCTTGTAGACTTCTTTTCTAATGAAGGGGTTAATTTAATGATAGCCAAAATATGGGATGGGTATGAATTTATATCCGAGAGTGCTTTGTCATTACTATGATATGATATCCAACACAAGCCTTGAGATTTGGCGTGGATGGGGTGTAATCATCTCCTACCTTCTCCCATTCTTTATGGGCATTTTAGTGCCCCTTCCCAGAGCCCTTTCTAAAAATGGTTTCTTTGTGAATGGTAAGTTGAGTTTCTATCAAAAGTTTGGAGTTTTTTGGAAAAGGATGGGAGGTGATTGTAGTCGAGTGGAGCCCATATCCTATGATAGGTGGAGAAAAAAACTAAAGGTTTGGTAGATTTTATAGGAAGGAGGGCTTAATCCTTACATGAAAAGGCTACATGGTTTCAACCATGAAGCCACCAAAACCTTTGTTCATGGATGACACAATAATTCCTTGATTGTTAATGGTGCTGCTTCCCCCATCACTGAAGAATTTATTGTGTAGATAACAAGCCTGAACTTGGATGGGAATTTTTTAAAGGAGCGAAAGGGAAATTAGGATGCATGATGGAGCAATTATTTAAGGACAATGAAAAGCAACATGTTATAAAGCTTTCCTCCTAGGGCTATGACCACTTATCAATCAAGACCATTTGGGCTAAGGTGGAAAAGGTTATTATGAGGTAAATAACTTTGGATGGTCGTTTCACTGTCATCTTATGGTGGGAGGGATGGAGGGAGGGAGAGACCTAAGAGAGAGAGGGGGTGGGAGGGATAGAGGGAGGGAGAGATTAAGAGAGAGGGAGAGGGAGGGAGAGACCTAAGAGATAGGGTGTTTAAGTGAGAGATAGTTGTCTAGGTAGGATATGAGGGATAGAGGAAGGGAGAGACCCGAGAGAGAGAGAGAGATAGAGTTATCTATGTAGGGTGCTCAAGGGAGAGACCTGTAAGAGAGGGAGTGTGAGGGTGGGGGGATAGGAGGGGAGAGAGAGAGAGAGTTATTTAGGTATGGTAGGATCAAGAGACTTGATAGAGAGGGGGGGTTGGAGGGATAGAGAGAGGGAGAGACATGAGAGAGAGAGAGGGGGTGGGAGGGATAGAGGAGGGAGAGACCTGAGAGAAGGGAGGTTATCTAGGTAGGATGGGATGGAGAGACTTAAGAGAAATAGTTATTTAGGTAGGGTGGGAGCAAGAGGCCTGAGAGGGTGAATTTTGAACTTGGCTATCAGATAGAATGAATATCCATTACCCCTTAGTTGCTATGTCGCACTCAACTAACAAACTATGAAGTCAAAATGACTTTCAACTTCTTTTGTTATTTTAATAGAGGAAACAAATATTTGTTTTGAATGGATATCCATTCGAAATAGATATCCATTTCCTTTTATAGGATTTTTTTTTAAAGATGTTGGGTTCGTCCCTTACTTACAAACTAAGGGATGACACATAAAAAATATATTATACTATATAATTTATAAAATATATTATATAAACTAATATATAATATATAAAATAATACATATTATATTATATTATAGTATTATATTATATATTATAATAGAATATAATATAAATATATTATATATTATTATAATAAATTATAATAATATTAATATATTAATATACATTATAATAATAAATTATAATAATATTATGTATATTAATATATAATAATATAATATATTAATACATTTTTTAATATTTATTAATACATACATACATACATATACATATATATATCAAAATGAATTTGACTTTTTTCTTTTCTTATAACATATATGTTTCTTTTTATAAGTTTTTTTTAAAGATGTTGGGTGTGTAGGGACGACACATATAAATCATATATTATAATATATAATTTGTAAAATATAATATATAAACTGAATACCATATTCACTTTGGTTCTTACCATAGCAACATGTACTTTTTACCTGACTTTAGATAAAAATATCAAAGTAAAATATTCACGTTTTCCATTTGAAATAGATGTTCGTTTCACGTTTTCCATTTGAAATAGATGTTCGTTTCACTTTGGTTCTTACCATGGCAACATGTACTTTTTACCCGACCCTAGTAAAAAGTCAAAGTGAAATTTTACATTTTTTGGCAAATGAAAAATGCTTTTTTTTGTCATATTACCACTTGTTGGACCCCCATGATCCTACACACACTCTCTCTTTATTTACTGTTAAATTTGTTGAGGTGTTGGCAATTTATGCTTCAATTATTTTGAGAAGTTTTTTTGAGGTGTTGGTAAGAGTTATCAAGAAACTCATTAGATAATGGTGAACGATGAGATAATGGTGAACATTGAAATAGAGGTGCAAAATAATTTTTTGTGGAATAGATTTGGCAAGGTTCTTTTCTACTACATGGTGCATTTTGATTTCTTGGATGTTACCTTAACAAATAGAAATTATATTAAGAGGGTGAAGCATGAAGAATTATTTAATGAAAGTCAGGTAAGGAATATGATAGTCTATAAGGGGAAGGAGAGTACTGTTAAGCATGCTATAAATGATGTGTAGAGGGGTTTTGATGAAGATGGAAAAAAAAAACTCTCCCAAATTTTGCAAAATTTAGATTATAAATGACTTCATGGTTAATTTACTTTAAATTTGACAATGATATGTGTCAATTTAGAACCGATTTACAATCACACAACTTTGCAATCAAATTTAAAAAAACAAAACTAATATACTTCTCCTCCCTCTCTGTTCTGGAGCAACATCTTTTCCTTAGTTCTTTGTCCTTCACTTAAACCCTCTCTATTTTACCTAGACACTCCACACTGCATACCTAAACCACATACATTCTAATCCCTTATATGAAGTCAAATACATTCAACCTCTCTAATAAATTACTATGCACACCCCTTCAATATTTCTGTTTGTAAGTAAATTTAGTGGTTTCCACATATGCACGACCTGGGCAACAATTTGGTTTTGCTAATTATTGTTAACTATGTCACATGCCTTCCTCCAAATCTAATTGAATTTTCTCTTTGGTTCAAATGCTTCAACATCTATCTTCTATGCCAGCTACCAATTAATCTTTTCCATGCAATTTGCAACCTATATTAGGCTCTTTGCTGTACAGGCTTTCTAAGCTTTATGAATGTTCATTATTTGAATTTGACCCTACTTCTTATCTGCTGCTCATGCCCTCCTATTCTCTTGTCTTTTTAAACAAAATTCCTTACCTCCCTTATGACACAACCTAGTCTTTGTTTGGTCTGCCAAGATATTAATTCCAAAGTATGTTTTCTTTTGTTCTTTGCAATAAAATTCTTTATTCTTTATGTGAAAATTCTATTGCAGTTACTGATTATTAATCTCCTATCTAAATAGATTATTTGATTGTTGAAAATTAATTCACAACAAATATTGAAAAATAACACAACTACAACTTCATAAATAAAACCACAGGAATAGAGAGGAAAACATGCAAAATAATGAACACAATATTTTGGACAAATTGTCCCTGGAAAAACCCCAAAGGGAAAACTAGTACTGCAGATGAGGAATTTTATTAAACTTTAGCAAATTAAGAGATACATAAACTACTTGCCTCTTACTGGCAGAGCTTTGCTAATATTCTTCTCCAAAAATTCTTCCCTCAATTTCTCCTACTGAAATTCCACAGCTGCTACCTCCAACACTATCACTGCGCCCTTGCTACTACTGCAAAACTATTTGCTATCACTACAAATGCTTTTCAATTGTGTGTTCTCCAAATGCCCATTGATCCCCTTTTATACTATTCTCATTGAAAAACCAATGGCCATGATTTAATCTCAATCAATGGCTAAGATTAATTAGACTCTAACAAACCCTAACTATCTAGTTTCTAGAAGTTTCTAGAGGAATCAATTAATTAATTAAATAATTATCTGGACAACTCACTCCTTTCTAGAAGTCTCCCAAAAAATTAATTAATTAATTAAATATTTCTTGGGTTTGGAGACACCTGTCCAAGCTACATAAATTAACACTCCCTCTTAGCGAGGAAGGTGTTATACATGACACCAAACATATCTATGAAGAAGATGAATTTCACCTTCCCTAATGCCTTGGTCAAAATTTCTGCTACCTATTGATCTGTAGGTATATACTATAGTTGAACAATCCTCCGTTGTACACAATCCCTGATGAAGTGATACCTGATATCTATATACTTAGACGTATCATGAAACATTGGATTCTTAGACAATTTGATGCAACTCTAATTGTCACAGTGTATCTTAGTAGTCTCAACCCTCTGACCAAACAAGGCCACCAACAACTTTTGAAGCCATATTGCCTCACACGTCACCATGCTAGCTACTATGTATTCTACCTCTGCAGAACTCAGAGCCACAGACTTCTACTTCGTACTATACTAAGAGACAATTCCTGATCCCAAGCTAAAGCAACACCCTGAAGTGCTTTTCCTGTCTGCTGTACTGCCTGCCCAATCTGCATCAGTATAGCCTATCAATTTGATACCATCACCTCAAGCATATCTGATCCCATACTCGATTGTAACACACAAATATCATAACACATGCTTTTCCACTGTCTAATGCACTCTCTTTGGATCAACCATGAACTGACTAAGAGAGTTTACTGCAAATGATATATCTAGCCTGGTGTTGACCAAATACATGAGAGATCCAATCAACTTCCTATATAAGGTGGGGTCTACATCCTTCTCCCTAGATGTGTCTACCTTCTTCCAATTCATGATCATAGGTGTAGAGATGGCTCTACAATCTTCCATCTCGAACCTCCTCAAGATTTTGATGCAGTATTTCCCTTGTCCAAGGAAATTCTCTCCATCTGTCTGCCATACCTCCACGCCTAGAAAGTAGTGCATAAGCCCCAAATCCTTCATCTCGAACTCTGCTGCAAGGTCCCTCTTGCACTCCTCTATGAGCCCCAGTGAACTTGTTAAAAAAAATTCATCCACATATAGAACAAGAATGAGAACATCACCCCAGCCACCAAGTAGTAAAGGTTAGCATCGGCCTCACTCTTCACAAAGCCCATTCCTTGCAAGTATTTATCAATGCACTCATACCACGCCTTGGGAGCCTGCTTGAGTCCGTATAACACTCTCTTCAGTCTGCACATGTGGGTTTCATTGCTGTGTGCTACAAAGCCCTCAAGTTGTTATATGTATACCTCCTCTACCAATTCACCATTAAGAAATGTCATCTTGACATCCATTTGATGGATCTGCCATCCCATTTGAACTGCAAGTGAGATCACGGCTCGTATAGAAGTATACCTGGCCATTGAAGCAAATGTATCCTCATAGTCTATTCCCTCCTTCTGAGAGAACCCCTTGGCCACAAACCTTGCCTTGTATTTCTTGATGCTACCATCTGCACCATGCTTGATCTTATAAATCCAGTGTGATCCAACCACTGCCCTATATGTCGGTCTAGGCACAACCTCCCATACATCGTTCTGCACTATTGAGGTATATTCCTCAACCATCACATCTCACCACAACTGCTACTGTACGACCTCTTGATAGATAGAAGGCTCACTATCTACCAATTGAATAACTAATGCCATATAGTCATTATACCTGGCTAGTTGTCTTCGTTGTCTATTACTCATCCTAGGAGATCCCACAAACTCCTGAGTACCCCTATGTGTCTATTGGTTCCTGCTGCCAACTGTAGAGGATGAAGTATCAACCTCCATGTCTTCTTGATGCATCTCTTGGATTTGCTACATCTGTTGCTCCATACTTTGTGAACTCTCAACACTTGAGCCTATGCTTTTACTAGTAATTGTACTCGAGCTTCACTACCCCTGATTTGGTTGAACGATCTTTGGAGCTTTTGTTGCTTGCTTACTCTGATCATCTGTAGGAAAATATTTGGACCTCCTAAATGCCTTGTCCTCCATGAACTTGACATCACACTTAACTATAATCCTTCTGGCCCCTGGAATAAATATTTGATATTCCTTTGAGGTTTCGTTGTACCCTACAAAGTACCCTCTCTTTGTAGTCTAATCTAACTTGGAACGTGTAGGCCCTGGAATGTGATAATATGCCAAACTCCCAAATATCCTGAAGTGGCTGACATCTAGCTTCTTCCCTAAGAATGCCTCCTCTGGTGTCATCTTTCCTAATACCTTATGTGGAACCTTGTTCTGTATGTAAACTATCGTACTGCATGCCTCTGCCCATAAGTAACATGGCATATTCTAGTCATACAACATAGCACTTGTTGCTTCTAATATAGACTAATTCTTCCTCTCAACAACCCTATTCTGCTGCGGGTTGTAAGGAACAATCCACTCTCTCTTGATTACTTCCTTGGTACAGAACTCCTAGAACTCTTTCCATTTGTACTCGCCTCCATTGTTTGACTGAAGAACCTTTATCTTCCTACTTGTTGAATTCTTCACAAGAGCTTTGAACTCTTGGAAGCAACTAAAGACCTCATCCTTGGTCTTCAAGAAGTATATCCAGGTCGTCCTGGAGAAATCATCAATAAAAGTAACAAAGTACTCGTATCCTCTGAGAGACTTCATCGAAATTGGTCCACATATGTCTGAATATACTAGATCAAGAACACCCTTGGATCTGGTGTCACTCCTTGGAAAATATGCTTTCGCAAACTTCCCCAATACACATCCCTTACATACATCATCATGCTCTATGCTCACCTCTGGAACACCCATCACTATCTCACGAAGCAATTTAAGTGCTCCATGATGTATATGGACCATCTTCCTATGCCATAGCTCTCCTTGATCTCTAGAATTAATGCTACTCATCAGTGCCTTATGAGTATCAAACTACAACCTGTAAAGTCAACCGCTCCTCACTCCAATAGCTATGGGTGATTTCCAATCCTTATGCTTGATTAACACATTCGCCCCTCTAAAGAGTACATTGTAATCTTTATCCTGAAGGACATAGACAAAAATCAGATTCATACCCAAGCCTGACACATGCAACATATCATGAATGGGAATCAACTTTCCATTCTTCCTCTGAAATAGAACAGTCCCTTTCCCAATTGGATTGAGTTTGGACATGTTCCCCATATAAATATGGATTCTGATGTCCTCCTCCTTATAACTGGAGAAGTACCCTCTAACTCCTATCATATGAAATGATGCCCAATTGTCTATATACCAAACACCCTGTGAGGTTGAGCTAACCATACAAGCTATGAGTGCAAACTCATCCTCCATTCTACTAGAGAGCTCATTTGCACTTGCTAAAGTTGCTATATGCTTCTTGCCTTTCTTTTTCGTTCTTCTTCCTTTGCAGGAAATCGCTGGCATTGTGGCCAAATTCGTGACAACCATAGCACTTGATCTTAGACAAGTCCTTCTACTTCTCACTTTGTGGATTTGATCCTTTGCTAGACCCTTTCTTCGCTTTCCCTTTTCCTGCTAGGGCAACATTTTCCTATTTTGCTTCACTTTTCTAACTCTTATTGCTAGTTCCATTTACAAGACTTATTCTAAGCTCCTCCTGAGTGAAGTCACTCCATAGTCGATCCCAACTCGGTAAAGTGTTTTGTCCATTGATAACTTGAACAAAAACATCCACTTACTTAGTAAACCCATTTAGGGCTATTCATACTAGCTCATCATCATCTGGTTTATCTCCAATAGCTACCAACTCATCCTTGACAAGTTTGAGTTGGTGAGGTAACTTGTAATGTCTTCTCCCTTGTTCATCCAGGTATTCCTCAATTTTTCTTTGAGAATCAACTTTCGATTAGTGGTAGCATTCTGGTATAGATTCATAATGGCGTCCCACATCTTCTTTGTTGTATCTAAGTTTTTGATATGTAGAACAATATGGTCCTTGACACTATCAATAATCAACCTCCTTGCCTTGGCATCTTCCTTCTTATATGCTAAGAGCTGTGTTAGATCTGTAGGTACAACTACAACACTAGTCACATATTCCTTGATACCATTCTCTTCCAGCAATAATTTTTTTTTGGCTTTCCAGACACCAAATTTGAGGCTCCATCCAATTTGTCCTGATCTCTTAAACCTACTGAGGCCATCTCAAAAGATAAAATAACAAGAATAATAATCATTTTGAAAAGGTAGAACTGGGTTTTATAAACCCTCAATTTTTCTTTTTTGTTCTTGTGCTGAGCCTTTTTTGCCCTCAGATCAACTCTGATACCATGTGAAAATTCTATTGTAGTTACTGATTATTAATCTCCTATCTAAATAGATTATTTGACTGCCAAAAATTAATTCACAAAAAATATTGAAAAATAAGACAACTGCAACTTCACAAATAAAACCACAGGAATATAGAGGAAAACATGCAAAATAATGAACATAATATTTTGGACAAATTGTCCTTGGAAAAACCCCAAAGGGAAAACTAGTACTGCAAATGAGGAATTTTTTTAAACTTTACCAAAATAAGAGATACGTAAATTGCTTGCCTCTTAGTGGCAAAGCTCTAACAATATTCTTCTCCGAAAATTCTTCCCTCAATTTCTCCTGTTGAAATTCCATAGTTGTTGCCTCCAACGCTATCACTACGCCCTTGCTACTACTACAAAACTATTTTCTATCATTGCAAATGATTTTCAAATGTTTGTTCTCCAAATTCCCTTTGATCCCCTTTTATACTGTAGACATCCAAATTTGACCACTTCCAAATGGTCAAAGTCGTCGCCTTAATCATCCCTTTGTTCATTTAAATCATCCTCTTTGCTGGCATTAATTAAATCATCCATTTAATTAATATTTTGGTATTTTACATAAGGTTTCCCAAAGTATTTAATTTAATAAATACTTTCCCCCTCTTTGCTCTCTAAATTAAATAAATGCATCACTTTATTTAATTTAGTCATATTATCTTTGGGAATTTTAAATTTATTTTTAAATTCCTTATTTTCTCTTTCATTGTCACATCCTCCAACATTTGCAAGTTGGCCTCTAATACCTCTTAGCAATCTAACCCTCTTTCTTAGTCATAATTAATTTATGATTAAGATGTGCACACCCCTAATCATCATTATCCTCCATAATTTCCCACTTGCCTCTAATGTGTTATTAATTAGTCTAATCAAGTACTTGCACAACCTTAATCACCTAATTAGGCCATCTATAATCCCCATATCATTTATAGAATGTGTCCTTAGTCAACTTGATTAAAATATTTCTCTTTTTGAACAAGGCATCTCCATTCCCCATGTGAATTTTTAATTCACATTTAATCCCCCAATGCATTTAAAGGAATTTTAAATTCCTTCTCTCATCCCCATGAGAATATTTGAGGAATTTTGAATTCCCCATATGTCCTCTCACCCACATGGGGACAAGTACCTCCTTTATGAGGAGATCTTGTCCCAATCCCAAGGTACTATATAGTACCTCCATGTCATGTACTATCCTTCCACCTCATGTACTCATCATTTTTAAGCCACTTCACATGCAACATGTCAAGATATGAGGGCTTATGAGTTCTCAACTCACCTTAGCCCTACATTTTGATCTTGGTGGCTCAATCTTAACCATCCATTTCCCTAGATAATTCAAAATTCTCTATAAATACCCCCTCTTTTCTCTCATTTTGGAGAGATCATGCATTGTAGCCAAACTCTTGCAAATTTTTTCTAGGAGCCATACTTAGCCATTTTTCATACTTATATCCATTCTCATATCATCATCTAGCTTGCATCTTGTGCCATCGAAGGAGCATACAACACCAAAGATCGAAGGGCCAACCAAATGATTGATTCGACACAAGGTAAAAAGTTCTATTTTATTTTGTATTGAATCCAACTAGGCTAATCTTGAGGTGTAGGTTGTTTTTAGTGTTATTTGCATTATTTTGTTTGCTTTTCATTTTCTAGCACCTAAATTCGCCCTATCACATTTCTGGCATGCCCGGTGGGACCCACAAATGGGTCTCTTGCTTTCAGGTTTTCTATTTTTTGACTTTTTGCAAGTACATGTTACAAAGGGGCGGACCCGACCTACAGAGGGGTGGATTTGACCCTCATGGGGCAGACTCGACCTACAGGGGCGGACTTGACCTGACAGATAGGCAGACCCGCTTTCCACAAGTGGACCTGACCTTTCCTAGGGGTGGACCTGCCCTCCACAGACTTCAAAAGCTATTTTTGGAAAAAAAATCACGGAGGGGCGGACCTGACCCAACAGATAGGCGGATATATCCTAGACAACTTTTTCCAGAAGGTAAAATTTCAATTTTTAGCAATCTTTTTAGCTGTTTTAAGGGTTTTTAACCCCTAATTAGGAACACAGTTTAATTAGGAGGTGTCAATCAACCTTGTATGCCATATTTTTGGGTGAGCTATTTTACGTTTCCAATCCCCTTGCGCCATTTGACGATCCTGGGTGATGAGAAATTGTAGCTTACCACGTTCTTTGAGTCTACCCATTTTATTTTTCTTAGCAAAACTTGCTTGGGGATTTCATCACCCCAAGGGATGATTCCAACCACGTGTACCAATGGGGTATATAAAGGAGGGAGAGTGAAAGTTGTACCTCAATCCAACCACATTGTAATTGGCGAAGCATCGGGATAATGTGAAGAGTTGGTCCGAGCCTTTTAGGTTCCTGACTCATGCTTGTAATAGGTTGGTGTTCATGGTGTGGGCCTCACGTACCGGGTGTATATCGAGGACTCCTTAGTAACCATGTTCATCCTAGATTAGAAGACTTTGTCGACCATACCCTTTCCACTAGACTTAGGCTTGTGATTATCTGAATTATCTTTTTGTGTGAAACTAGTGATTATTTGACTTATTTCACTCAGCCATATCTTTTTGATTGATGATTGCTATGTTTTGAGTCCTTTGTCTTAGTTTTTTCTGTCAAAAGTCAAGTGAAACCCATAGACAACTAGATTTTCCCTCATCCAGGGGTGGACCTGACCTATAAAACTAGTCCTTTGGAGCCTATTTTGATCAAATTTGACCAATTTTTGCTTCTTGGGCAGACTTGTCCTCATCCAGGGGTGGGCCTAACCTATAAACTAGTCCTTTGGAGCCTATTTTGATCAAATTTGACCAATTTTTGCTCCTTGGGCAAAATTTCCCTCATCCAAGGGCGGACCTGACCTATAAAACCAGTCCTTTGGAGCTTATTTTGATCAAATTTGGCTAGTTTTTGCACCTTGGGCGGACTTTCCCTCATCCATGGGCGGACTTGACCTATAAACCAGTCCTTTGGAGCCTGTTTTGATCAAATTTGACTAGTTTTTGCTCCTTGGGGCAGACTTTCCCTCATCCATGGGAAAACTTGACCTATAAACTAGTCCTTTAGAGCTTGTTTTGATCAAATTTGACTAGTTTTTGCTCCTTGGGCAGACTTGACTTGTTGACCAACCTCTTTCAGGCTTGTTTTGACCAATTTTTGCTCCTTGGGGGGACCTGACCCTTGACTGATCGACTTTTTATCCTCTTCGTCATTTAGGACCCTCGTTTCACCATCTCGATCACTTGTCTCCCTATTTCGAACATCCGCGCACCCATTTCGGGAACCCATTCACCATCCTAAAACATTCATCCCCTTAGCTCGAACCCATGTTTTGATTATTGTTTCCACATTTTTGACCGTCGATATCCCATTGAAACCTCGTTAGAATAGTTATCCATATTGACTTAGGTGTTCATCTGTAATCATCACCCATCAAAACCAACTTCAGATCGTCATCCGTCCTAAGTTGGTCATCCTTGTCAGCCCAATCAATCCACTTCTATCTCAAGTTGGATTTGGTGTCGTTATCATACATCCCCCCTTCTAATTGATTAATCAACACCTAGCGTTACCAAGGACTCTTGAATTTGGTTTTAGATTCCAATCACTATCATTCATCCTAATCAATCATCAATCCAAATTGAATTGTTATATCATCCAATTCGGATCGACTCATTATCTACCAATCAACCCAATCCACTTTAGACAAAAGAGAATCAATCCTATCAAGCCACACCCTCATCAGAAAATTAATCATCAAAATAACATCAATCCTATCGAGCCACACCCTCATCAGCTAATCAATCATCAAATCAAATCGATCCTTTCATTGCCAAGGTCAGTCTAGTGTCCTAGTCCATCATATCATCTTGCATGCTCGTTCAGACCTGATCACAAATGAGAAAAACGACTGAACAAAAATCACAACCAAACATCCCTCAAGACCCAAACAATGCAGCTAATGCCTCACAAGACCCCAATAATAGTGTGAACATCCCTCAAGATCCACACAATGGAACATCATCACAATCCAATATTGATGGTCAAAATGCATCACCCCCCGGGGATGAAAACATGGTCATTCAACCTGAAATTACATTTGAGGAACACTTTAGTAACCTGGTCAATGTACAAATGACAGATCACCTTCTTGAAAAACATGGTGAAGAAATATTGGCTCACTTAATTGACAAGGGTGTCAAATTTCCATTAGGTATTGACCTATCCAAGTATGGTGGTTCTGCACCTAATATACCCCAAGGTTTGCACAACACACCAGGTAGTTCATACATCCTCAATATTCCTCCCATAGAAGTTGGCATCAACTCGAATTCAGCAACGCCGTTCTGTATCTCGTTAGTAATCCCTCACATCTCGCAATCTCAGTCATAGGGGCTCCCAAAACTAGTGATCCCAATGATCCTTTTTCCTTTGGCATGCCACAAAACATCTCGCAACCACAACCACTAATGCTACTGGCACCACCCCCCTCAAATCCACCTCCTATCAACACTAGGGGCACCCCTTTTACTGCGTTACCTCCACCTTCTGGAGCCATAAACCTTCGATTGCCTTCATATGCATCTACACAGCCCCCCCAATCTAATCTACCACCTCCGAATGTCCCCTTCGGTACCCAACAACCTCCCTTGCAAAATCCCCCTACGTCATCTCAGCCGCCCCAACAACACCAACCGCTATTTTCCTCACAACAACCACCATACCAGCTACAAAGCAATCCGTCCCGACCTCCCATTCAGACCATATCCCCCTTCCTCGCATCCATCCTATGATCACGAGCTCAAACACAATACATCCCGTCTCGGCCCACACAACATCTCACATCACATCAACAACCACCACAACATCATTATTACCAACAACAGTCCCAATAGCAACCACCTTATGCGGCCTCCCAACAATCACAACAATACCCTCTGTATCAACATGTCAATCTGCAACATCACATCCAAGCTCCTCAACAGCCTATCTCACATTTTTATCAAACAAATCCATACTATACCTCATAATAACAACCCACGTATCAACAAAATCCCCTGACATACCAACAAGGGACACCATCACTCCACCATCCCAACCCATACCTCAACAATCTAACGCTCTCTCAACAGGATCCTTTATCGTCCTACCATCTATATCCATCTAACCCACCACTAGTCAACTCAGATTTGCTAGAAATTAAAGCCACTTTGAAAGATCTTCAAGTAGGGACTGACAAACAATCATTCAAATTTGAGGACATATGCCTATATCCATTTGATCCCTCCATCTCGTTGATCCCCTTCCCTAAAATTTTTGAAATACCAAAATTCGACAGATACAGGGGGAACAAGGATCCCAAGGCCCACTTACAAGAGTTTTACTTCCAGTGTCAAGAAGTTATGCATAATGACAATTATCTTTTGCGCCTGTTTCCGCGGAACTTGACAGGCATTGCCCTAGAATGGTTCATGACCCTTGAAAGAGGGTCCATAAAATCTTTTGCGGACCTGTCAGAATTTTTTTATCCTACTTCTCCTTCAATTTGGAGGACACTGACACCTTAGATCTCCTCAAAGAGAAACAACGGGGGGGGGGGGTGAAACCTTTGCTAGCTACCTTCAAAGGTGGTGAGTGTTAGCAAGCCGAATGAAAACCCCTCAAGAGAGAAAGGACATGGTCACCCTCTTCGTGGAGAACTCTCATCTCGACATGGATCATAAATTTAGGTTACATTGTGTCACCACTTTCACGGAGCTAGTGGAAAAGGGACCTATCCTTGAACGTTCCCTTGTTGCCAGAGGGCACATCAAAATACATAACCAGGATAAAGAAAGGTCATTTAGTGACAAGCCATGTTTTTGGAACAAGAAAAAGAATGCAGTAAATGATGGCGTCATTGATACTAAACATGTCCAAGTGGCTAATACATCCTAGAGACAACAACCATCCGTACCACAAGGGGCACCTCTTCCTCCTCAACAGTCAAATCAAAACAATAAGGGGAACACTAAATGTTAGTATGCTCAATTAGGAGAACCCATGAGTGTTGTCTTCAATAAATTGTTACAGATCAAATATCCAATCACGTATCCTGTCACCAAGCCACTTGACGAATCCAAACCCAAGCTTGCATGGTTTAGGGAAAATGAATATTGTGAGTTCCATAAAATCAAAGGAAACTCTTTAAATAAGTGTCAAGGTCTAAAAAACTATGTCCAAGATCTTATTGATCAAGGAGATATCAAAGTTGACACCAATCAAGCTTCGTCATCCAATGCTCAATTATAGATATATCAAAATGCCTTTCCAAACCATAATCAAGGCTCGAGCACCTCCAACAGTAATCCCCAAGACAACAACACAAATAACGTGAGCTATAAGAATGTACCCCTCAATTATGAGGGTATTATTCATTACATTGAGCAAGTAGAACCTCGTGTATCCATAATACATGTCAAAGCCAAAGACCCTTAGTGTGCTGTTACTACACGACGAGCCCAAATCACTATCCCTGTGGCCTCCGCACCCACCCAATCAGTTCCTGTAAGCTCTCAATATAGCATCCTTGATCACTTAGGAAAGACCCCCGCTCATATCTCCATCTTGGATTTGCTTAAGTCTTCTCCTGTACATCAAGAAATCCTTAATAGAGCCTTGTAGGAAACCCATGTACCTAATGACATCGATCCCACACGATTCCAAGCTTTGGTAGGACACCTGGCTTTATCTTATCAACTCCACTTCAGCCAAAATGACATGCCAAATATCAACGTCAATCATAATTGCCCCTTGCATATCGAAGTCGTGGTTGCCCGCCATAAAATAAAAAGGGTCTTGGTAGATAATGGCTCTGCCCTCAATCTATGTACTCTAAAATTCATAAAATAGGTGGGGTATACTCAAGCAGATTTAAGTAATCAGATCATCATGATCAAGGCCTATGATAACGCGGAAAGGAATTCAGAGGGAATTATTAGTCTTCCTATCCAAGTGGGACCTGTGGTTCAGTACACCACCTGTCATATCCTTGATATGGACTTGTCGTATAACCTCCTCCTTGGCCGCCCATGGCTCCACGCTATGCAAGCCGTCCCCTCCATGTACCATCAATGTCTAAAGTTCCTGGTCAATGGACAAGAGGTCACCATTTATGCTAACCCCCAACCATTTGAATATTGCCGTGCTTTAGAAGCATCCTTTCCCCATTTGCATTATTGTCCTAGGGTCGAAATGGGGGCAGCTCAACCATCATCCGTTAATCCACCCTCCACCACGACAACCACTCCATCTTCCACCACTGATCCTATAGTCACAAAAGTCTAAATCATTGACAAAGGGTGTGGTGAATATGAAATGCATACTGCTCTTAATATAGCAACCATGCCCTCGTCACCACACGAGTATGGTCAACCTTCACATGCTACTCCAAAGGAAGACAAGACTGTCACCTTCAGTGGTAAAAACACCCCTACCACCACTTTCAGGTCCCTTAGTATCAAGATAGAAGCACCAGAAGAGGATATAAGTCAATGGGTATACCGAGAAGAACCCCACCCAGATCCCCCTCTAAAGGAATATTTTCAAGAAGCATATCCTTAGTCAACTAAGTTGGCAGAAAAGTATAACTACCAAGGTAGGGGCCTAGTTAAAGAAGAACATGGGCGGTTGCAACCTATTGATACATCAAAGCTGCCAAAGAACATAGGCATCTGATACGATAAAAAGCAGAAAGGCCCTGCAACATTGTCTAATACCTCTAATAGTGTTGTTGTGGACGATGGCTCATTGGAAGACATACTAGAGGATAAATCCATCATACGTGCATATGATGACGTCGATCACACTGACCTATCATCCATATTCAAATGCCTATCTGTCTATACCATTAGCCTATCCCTTCATCACCCTGAGCTTATTGATTGGGACCTACATGATAGCACACCTATCAATATGTTTGCGGATACATATGTCAACCTCATGGGATTGGGGGAGGATGAACACTCTAGTCGCAAAAAAAAAATAAATCAGAAAAATCCAAAAAAATCCAAAAAAAAAATAGTAAAGAGAAATAAGTTCGTCCTATGGTGAAAACCACTTTTTGGTGGCACCTTGGATAATTATGGATGGTGAAAACCTAGTAATAAGCATCATCCGTAAAGGGCTTAATCATTATCTACCTGACATCCTAGTTATTTTATGCTTTCATCTGCACTATCCTTCTCACCCATCCCATCCTTAGCCACTTGGTATATTTTGATTGAGCATTGGACGACCCATCTAGCCTATCCCCCATCCCGAGCTTTTCAATATCCCACTTTGAGTATGTCGTTCATCTCATCGTCGGTCGTTCTATGTCATCACACAAGATCATCCATCATGTCGGTCGTCATCTAGATCTCATCCTGTCGCGTCTCCTATCGAACTACGTTACCCTTGCGCTATCACGTAGGAAAGGTTGATCATTTAATCTGCCCCCAGGGTATTCTGACCATCACGTGTTGGTTGTCTATCATCTATCTTCACCGTCCTCTTTTCGCTTTATCCATGGTCTTTTCATGAACTACGAGGGCTCTGCACTTTCACGTAGGCAAGGCTAATCTCTGATCGACCCCTTAGCCCCTAGGTCTGTAGGGTATGCCAGTTTGTGTCCTTGTCTAGCTCGTTATTCTCAAATAAAATCCCTTATTATCAAGAGATTTGGTTAATGAAAAACATCTGGCGTCAAACTGGGTCATTCTAGTTTCGTATCCATCATCAATCTCAATAGGATGCATCCTTCCTAGTAGACCTCATCAATCCCATCCATCCCCTTGATCCTATGGCAAAGGACGTTTTGAAATTGATTGTGATCTTTTGATGTTTTGGAATTTATTTGTCATTTGAGCTCACTATCAACACTTGTCATGGTCGCCTTGATCCATCATATCATGGTGTTCTTTGAATCGTCTACATAGGGGCTTATCTTGGTCTTTTCTTTGTTGCTGTCTTCTCAATTGTCCCACATAGTACCCACCAAGATCCCTGAGGTCTTGTGTTATGCTGGAGCACCCCTGTGTTTATGGTTATCCCAATACTTGGCCTGACCAAGGTAATCATGACCTTGGGGTGTTGGGGTAACCTTTCTATTTGCTGTGTTTGTTTCATGCATTGGATGCCAACTCGCGTTGGTCTTACATATCAAGGTATCCGGTATCTTATGCTATAGCAAAAATCAGTGCTCCAAAGATGGTAACTCGTATTAGGGTTGCATTTCATCATCCATTGCATTGCATTCACCTTATGATTTTGGTTGTGCAAATACTTTATCCTACTCTCTCCCCTTTCTTCTCAAGATACTAAAAGTTTTTGACAGATGACAAATTACACCCATTTTTCACAATCACTACATACCCATCTTCCATTATCATGCCAGTTCTTATTGACGCTTATGACCATGTGTTATTTCCTTTCATTATTAATTCACTATAAATTACAAGAGCATTATCACATATTAGGTTCATTCTATTAACCACA
Organism: Sequoia sempervirens; assembly: GCA_007258455.2. Taxonomy (NCBI): domain Eukaryota; kingdom Viridiplantae; phylum Streptophyta; class Pinopsida; order Cupressales; family Cupressaceae; genus Sequoia; species Sequoia sempervirens. The sequence goes on along the minus strand of VDFB02086081.1, from coordinate 175,310,189 downwards.
CATCCATCACCACCTACATCACAACATGTTGGATCCATACATGCATGGCCACTTGCATCACAAAATGCCAAACTCATCATACATCACATCCTGCACATATCAAATATTCATACAAAATCCATCATACACATATACATACATGTCAAAAGATCAACTAGGCATCCATACACATAAGTCATCATAGATATAACATATGTATACATCATATCACCATGTAAGTATTTGCATTAATAAGATCATCCATACTCCACAAATACAAAAACCCTATCATCCATTATCATCTCATAAACATGAGCATAAATAAATCAACTCATACATCCACATAAGCATGTAGTATCATAAACATGTGCATAAATAAACCAAAGTATCCATCTACATACGCAGGAAATATCATATACATGTGCGTACATAAAACTGAATCACCCATCACAAAAAGGAAACATATTGCATAGTGTCAATAAGGACTATCCCATATCATAATCAAAATAATACAATGTACGTCATATGTCCATCATACATCAAAATATATCATGTATCCATCACAGAGCCCTCATACATAATCAAATAAGGTACAAAATCTAGAGATGTAGGGCATCTCTAATCTCTGTCGATAAGTACTACACACTCCACCTTGCATCTGCCAAAAAAATGGTATCTTGTCATCTCCCGAATGAGCTACCCGCATCTAATCTCTGTGGTGAATTAGGTACTGATCTCCTGCCTAGGGTGGCACCTGGTGAATCAATATAACCTCGGGTCCGTGTCCCCAGTGACTGAGATGGCGCTGGCATTTGTGGTGTCTGTTGAACATACTGGAACGACCGCTGTGTCGGGTCTGAAACTGCATGGTAATACGCGACCATCCAAAACCCTACCTCCCTCACATTCTCCTCTTGCTCAACAACCTAAACTTGAGCAAAATTCCACTCCTAATGATATCTATCCCGATCTCTCGTGACCAATCTCCTCTCCTACTCCTAGGCCTCCTGAGATAGTTGTAACTGTGCCATCTTTGCCTAAACCCGATCTCTCATCTCCTCGGCAACCACTACTCTAGCCACTGCTGCATCCCTCTCCCCCTGTAACCCCTGTGTATCTGTCCCTATCACATCACTGACCTGCACTAACTACCACTGTGCCATTGCTGCATCTTGCTCACCCTACATCGTCTGTATCCATACCTCTGCAACATCTCTCTCTCTCTCTACGTGGCCTGTGCCCGAGCCTCTGCTGCATCTCTGTCCCTCTGAAGTGCCTACAATCTCAACTCGACAGAATCTTGCTCCTGTCACAGACTTTACACCTGTGACACCGTTGCATCCCTCTCTTTCCAAAGAGACTGAACTTCTAACTCTGCCACCAGCCTATCACTCTCAGCCACCTAAGCATGTGCCTATGCCAAATCCCTATTTCCCTCTAAAACCTGCACCTATACCTGTGTCACATCTCTCTCTGACCGCAACATGCGCATCTCTCTCCTCGTCTCCTCTCTCTGTTGCATCAACCCCATGTCCCCAAATGTCTACCCTAAACAGTCCACTCTATCTTTGAGCTCAACCCGCTCCTGGTGCCAATCTTCTCTCTCTCTCCATAACCACTATAGCTGTCTCTGCAGACCCTCTGTATCTCTGATAGTCCCTGTCCCAATCTATGATGGCTCCTGCCCTGTCACCCCTCCAACAGCCTGTTGTATTGCTGCCTCTGCCACCAAGCAGTCTCACTCCCATCTCGCGACATCTCCCTCCTCATGCTCCCTGGCCACCTCTGCTCACAATCCCTCTATCTCTGCTCGTAGGTGAATTGCCTCATCCCGTACCTCATCTCTCTCTCTCTCTCTCATTAATCTCCTCTCCACATTCGACACCAGTGTGGCCAAGACTGAATAATCTACCTCACCCAGGGAAAATCATTCCTGTAGCTCGCTCAACACTGACTTTAATTTGACCTGCTCTGCCTCTATGTATTGTAACCATTGCTCGCTGAGGCACAGTCTCTCTCAGCACCACTGCAGGGTCCTCTCCTCTGGGTGGTACTATCGACAGTGGTCGAAGGTCATACACATCAGTGTCAATATCTATCTCTCGCAGCTCATACCCCTCGCTCTCTGCCGATGCCTCCATCGCATCCACGTCTATCACTGAAGGGGCTCCCTCTCTCCCTGTCATCCTCTCCTACGATCTGCTAGCCTCGCCCTCCTCTTGTCTCTGTTGCTGATGCCCTCCTGTGGCCATGTCTGCCTCCTGTCTCTCTCGCGTTCTCCTGGTCTCAGCCTCCTCCCCTCTCTCCTGCTGCTAACCTCCTGGGGATGCGCATGCCTCCTGGCTCCTCTCTCCATGGATCTCTGACCTCCTATCCTGTTGTGCTATATCCTTGAAATCATCCTCTCCCTCCTTTGCTCCATCACCTTGGGATTTGCACCGTTGTCTCCTCCTCCTGGCTGCCCTAGCTGGCTCCTCGGCTGCTCCAACAACCTCCTCTCTCCCTCTCTTGGCTACCCTCGCTGGCTCCTCGGCTGCTCCTACCGCCTCTTGTCCCTCCTCTTGCTGTCCTCCTCTCGCCTGACCTCCTCTTTGTCACCCTCAGGGTGCCGATCCTGCTGCCCTCAACCATCTCTCATCCTTTGACCCGAACCCTAGTGCTCCCTCAATCAACACTACTGGGGTAATCTGTGGTAGTGGATGTCATCTGAACCACTACCGATATCGATCCATCACTCCTGCATCCCTTAACCCCTCTTGCCTATCTAGGTATGGCATAAATTGTAGTGTCTCTAGCTCTGCCCACATTGCATCCGATCTTAGTAGAGCCCCCCATGGCCACTCCCGTGACAGTTGTCGGAATCTCACCTGCGCCGCGGGAATATCCTGCCTCACTTCAAACTTTTGTGTCACTTGATTGGGTTTGTGTAGCTCCACTATAAGGAGAATCCTCCCAATAATATAATAGCAGGTGAAGAAGTAACCGTTGTGTGCCTCCTCATCACCCCTCCAACCCTTGAATTGCCGTAGCATATAAGAATGCCACACTATCATCTTCGTCTATACATCATCTAACCGTCTCCTCCACATATCTACATCTCTCACATTCTAATACCGCAGTATCGCTCTCGCCTCTGCCCCTAAACCCAAGCCATGACCTCTATCATCCTACTCTCCTAATCTGCGCACAATCGGTCTGGTCACCCTGATGTGCTCCCACGCCCAAACTTGTAGTAGTGTGACATGGCCACACTCAACGCCCTCCAGTAGCATATCCAGTGCATGTCTCGATACAGCTGTACTAGCATGCATGTTCCCCACGCAAATTGCCCCTCCCAGCCCTCGATGATATGCCAAATCACCTCTACGAACCTGAGATGCAGGAATCACCCACTCCGGTTTGGCACTAGGATCCCGCTAATCAATCTTGCTAAGTACAAAGACAAAACCGGTACCCTGCATAATAGACACCTGTCCACATCCAGCAGCCCCCGTTGAATTGGTAGATCATCACTACCAAAAACAACACGCACATAATCATCCAGAGCCTTGTCCTCTGACTAGCACTCGCTAACCGCAAGCCTTGCTATAGAGAGCCTCAGAATCTGCCAAACATCCTCCAAGGTCACTATCATCTCCCTGGTCGGTAAGTGGAACGTCGATGTCGTCGAGTCCAAACGCTCTATCAGGGCTGTCAGCATGGCCCTGTGGGCCTTAATCGTTGGATATGTCAGCATATGAAATAATCCTTCCTCTGCCAGTCTCTAGTGCTTTGCTCCCATCATTTGTGCCATGCATCTCCTCAAAACCTCGGATTGTCTCTCTCACGTCCACAAACTCTTCACCTTTTGCATCCATCATAATGACAACTTGCCAATCTCTTCTAGCATCATCTTGCCCTCTTTTCCCACCCCGGGATTCCCCTTAACTATTCCACCCTTGAGCCCTTGACTATTCGTTACCCTCACCTGAGGCTTGTTTTTCAGCATCCCACCTTCGCCTCGTCCCTTTAGGCGGACCCACCTTGAGTCTGGGTGGACCTGCCCAAGCCCGGGCGAACCCACTTGGGCTCGTAGGCGAGCCCGCTCGAGCCCGGGCGGACCCGCCCCAATTGGCTGGGTGGACCCGCCTCACCTGGCTGGGTGGACCCAACCAAGCCTGGGCGGACCTACCCAGACGCGACTGCTCCCCCATCCCCCCCACCGTCGGCCCCACCTAAACCTATTCCCCCTGACAAAAAACCCAAAACAATTTTTTTTTCCCACTAACCCATTTTGCCTCCCGAGCCCCCCCACCAAACCCATATCTTTGTTTTTGTAAAAAAATTAGTTAAATTGCACAAAATAACAAAGTGGGATTTCAGACTCACCTGGCGTGGCATGACACACTCCTCAAAGAATCGTCGTCTCTCGTCCCCCGATGAATGATGTCTGAATCGTACTCTGGCATCGTGTCTCCTCCCTTTTCTCTCTCCTCTTCTTCCTCCTCTCCTCACTTGACAGTTGTCCAAATAAGGAGAAATAACCCCCTCACTTACCTTTTATAGCTTTTCCCCCCTTTTTTTCACTTTTTAAAATGAAAGGAATTTTTTTCCTTTTATTTAACCTTTTTTCACCTCAACTAATTCCCTCCCCCTTTATCTTCCCAGGGCCGCCATTTCCACATTGTAAACCCGTTTTCCTCCGTTCAAGCACCAATCTTCTTGATTTTCCTTGCTCTTTCCAATGACATATACCACTTCATCCTTTCAAGTAGTTACCTGGGGGCCCCTTTTCCATCCCTATCCCTTTCTCGAGGGGGCATACCCTACCATTCTCTACCAATCTCTCATCATAAACCTTCCCTTGCGAGACTGGGGCATCCTTTTTGTCTTTCCTCCGTTCGGGTAGTTTACACAGTCTCTCCCATGCTGGGGCATCTCTTTTCCAGTTGCTTCTTCCTTAGAGTCGTCTGTATTTTATTTTTCTTCGAAACCCTATTATCCTAATAGTGTTTCAAAGAGAGGCAAAATGTAGGCATCCAAATTTGACCACTTCCAAATGGTCAAAGTTGTCGCCTTAATCATCCCTTTGCTCATTTAAATCATCCTCTTTGCTAGTATTAATTAAATCATCCATTTAATTAATATTTTGGTATCTTACATAAGGTTTCCCAAAGTATTTAATTTAATAAATACTTTTCCCCTATTTCCTCTCTAAATTAAATAAATGCATCAATTTAGTCATATTATCTTTGAGAATTTTAAATTCTTTATTTTCTCTCTCATTTTCACATCCTCCAACTTTTGCAAGTTGGCCTCTAATCCCTCTTAGCAATCTAACCCTCTTTTTTAGTCATAATTAATTTATGATTAAGATGTGCACACCCCTAATCATCATTAGGTTCCCATCCTCCATAATTTCCCACTTGCCTCTAATGTGTCATTAATTAGTCTAATCAAGTACTTGCACAACCTTAATCACCTAATTAGGTCATCTCTAATCCCCATATCATTTATGGAATGCGTCCTTAGTCAACTTCATTAAAATCTTTCTCTTTTTGAACAAGGCATCTCCATTCCCCATGTGAATTTTTAATTCACATTTAATCCTCCAATGCATTTAAAGGAATTTTAAATTCTTTCTCTCATCCCCATGAGAATATTTGAGGAATTTTGAATTCCCCATATGTCCTCTCACCCACATGGGGACAAGTACCTCCTTTATGAGGAGATCTTGTCCCAATCCCAAGGTACTATATAGTACCTCCATGTCATGTACTATCCTTCCACCTCATGTACACATCATCATTTTTAAGCCACTTCACATGCAACATGTCAAGATGTGAGGGCTTATGAGTTCTCAGCTCACCTTAGCCCTACATTTTGATCTTGGTGGCTCAATTTTGACTATCCATTTTCCTAGATAATTCAAAATTCTCTATAAAGACCCCTTCTTTTATCTTATTTTGGAGCTTGCAAATTTTTTCTAGGAGCCATACTTAGCCATTTTTTACACTTACATCCATTCTCATATCATTATCTAGCTTGCATCTTGTGCCATCCAAGGAGCATACAACACCAAAGATCGAAGGGCCAACCAAAGGATTGATTCGACACAAGGTAAAAAGTTCCATTTTATTTTGTATTGAATCCAACTAGGCTAATCTTGAGGTGTAGGTTGTTTTTAGTGTTATTTGCATTATTTTTTTTGCTGTTCGTTTTCTAGCACCTAAATTTTCCCTATCACATATACTATTCTCATGGAAAAACCAATGGCCATGATTTAATCTCAATCAATGTCTAAGATTAATTAGACTCTAACAAATCTTAACTAATTGGTTTCTAGAAGTCTCTAGAGGAATCAATTAATTAATTAAATAATTATCTGGACATCTCACTCTTTTCTAGAAGTCTCCAAAAAAATTAATTAATTAATTAAATATTTCTTGGGTTTGGAGACACCTGTTCAAGCTACATAAATTAACACTTTATTCTTCATTCATATTTTGCTTTCCTTGCATCATATCCGCTTCTTTCTGCTACAACTTTTGATTGTTTAATTTTTGCAACTTTTAACTTGCTTCCCTTTACTCCCATGTGTTTCCTCCTTTTATCTAGCTCGACCCATCTCTTGCTCAAGAACACGTGTCCCTATCTCTCATTTGCTACCTCTTTATTCTACATTCCTTCCTTTATTTTTGACTTTCCATCTACATTTTATTTATCTTCAATATGCATATTATCTCCTCCTATGCACGGCCTGCCAAGGGTCTTTAATTCTAGTCATTAATTTTTTTCTTGAGCCATGACATGGGCTCTCTTCTTCCTTTGGTGCACACCACTACCCAAAATCTACAATTTTTATTTTATGTTTGTAAGAGAAATTTAGGGCATCTCAGAAAAAACTCCAAGAATAGTAGTGCCTTCGGTACCTTTAATTTCGATTAGATTACCTCAAAGACATGTACAACTATGTCCTAAAGCAGAAATAGACACTGTTCATTTCCCACATTAATCCTTCTGAGAGAAGCACATGTAAATTCAACAGCAAGCAATAACAAATTATCTAAACATAATCAACACAGATGAAAGATAAGACAAAAAACTAGAACACACAGATTTATGTAGGGAAAACCCTTTCGGGTAAAAAAACCCACACTCCAAAGATCGATCCATTGTATTATTCAGCAACAAAAGGTTACAATACAATTTCAAGCTCATAGCCTTTTCAGAGATTACATATTGTTCATTCTGGATACAACCTGGTAGCAAACTCTTGATCAGGAGAGAATCTGGTAGCATAATCCCACCTCTCACATCCTCTATTTCGGCCTCAAGGCCTTTGCCATCCAGCCATCCTCTCGGCCCTCTTTGTAACGTTCTCCTGCTTTCTCTCTGCTTTTTCAAAATGTCCAACGCATACATCTATCCATTCATTCTTCACTGTCGCTGTGAATCGATTCGTTTCCAACTATCGGATCACAACAACAAACAATTCACACTCTGCTCTCTGATTGGTCCAAGTCACACCATGTAGGACAGTCATCACTCGGTCAAAGGCGTTCAAAACATATTCGCATGTTGGTGAGACACTAACCGTGTCTCCCCGATGCCACAAAGCTAAATCGTCATTATCGCCAAGAGTCTTCACTATCGGCAAGACATTATATACCAAGTTCACAAGCTGCATCGACCTCAGCATTCTCATCGGCGAGACAATTTCCATTCGATGAGACATCACACCGAAGTTCCAAAGTCACATAGACATTAGCTTTCCATTCGGTGAGACTATCGCTACTCGCCAAGACCTCACACCGATGTTCACAAGTTATTCTGAAGTGTCCAACAGTCGGTAAGACATACCACTATCACCAAGAGGTTACATCAAGCCTTCATGTTATATCGAAACAAACAATCGTTAGTAGGACTTACCACTATCGCTAAGAGGTCATAGCAAAGTTCACACCTATCGGCGAGAGAACCCACCGTTGGCAAGACTTCTTACCGAGACTTTCAAGTTACCCCGATGAGCATCAGTGAGACAAACATAAGTCATCAAGACTTCATACTAAAGCCTTTATGTTATCCCGATGACTCCAAGTGTATAGCTGTCGGTGAGACATCTCTTATCGCTAAGACACATTCCGATAGGAGCAAGTGATACCGATTACGACATTGGCTAGACTGACCAAAGGTCACGCCGATATCGACAAGACTTCCTATCGTCACCGAAAGATCATTCTGACTGTCCAAGGTTACACCGAAGTCACAGCGATAGCTTTAGTCGGTAAGACATCATCAAGGTCTCGGCGACTAGAACATTTTACAAGGATATACCGATCGCCAAGACATTCTAGAGGTCACAGCGACAGTTTAGGACCAACTAGCAGATCGACCAGACATCTCAACAGTCACAACGACCATGCTTTCTTAGAGGTTTTAGCCTGTGAGATTGAGGCAACAATTCCAACAACGTTCTGGAGCAATATCTCATCACATTCTTTTCATAGCTATTCAAATCCCCTTTGTTTTTGGTCTTCTATGATTTGAACCATAGACTTTTCCCATTCTCAGCTCTCATAATAAAATGTTGAATTTGATACAAATTAAATTGGCATTTAATTATATAGAGAAACTTGATCAATAACTGAAATGTGCATATTTGGACTCATGAAGTTACAAACATGAAGCATTTAGAAGGCCTGACTGTTTGTAAAAACGTTATTCAACATTTCTTCAATCAATCACCAAAACTATGTTGCACTGTCCACAAAGAAAGAAAAGTGAAAATAAAACAATAAAAATAAAACTGTAATTTTTTTGGTTGATGCCGATAGCCTATAGACCCTTGCATTAGATTTATTCAAACAAGAAGGGTTCAAAGAAAAGAGCTTTAACTTTCAAGCTATGTACCAGTCTAGATTTTTGTTAGGAGAAAATACTTCTTGAGAATATTATACTCTGAATCCTGATGAACATGCCATACTTGTAAGGTGGAAAGGAACACCATTATTTTCACTCTCGGCATGGAGTGGTATCAAATAAATGTTTTGGATGTAGTCTCAAACAAATCTCTACATATTATAAATATCTTATAATAAATTGAGTCAAGATAACCACTTTTGAAAGATCTAAAGAAAAAGTCAAGAGCATTTATTTATAAATAGTGATTTGGTAATGAGAATTTTTCTCAACTAGAGATGCTCCTACATAAGTAGAGATGCTAAATTCCATGAATAATTTTATTAATGGATTAATAGATAATCATTGTAATTATTTATAAGAAGTAGGAGCAAGCAGACTATCAATTTTTGCTATAATATTTTATTTTTAGATTGTAGGATTTTATTTTTAATAATTATATTTGTTCATAGTGAGTGACCTCCTTATTGAATTTTTCCATTTTAAATTAGCTAGAGCAAAAAATAATCAAGTAATACATCAAATTCTCTCTTATCATCTATCTAAAATATGTGTTTCGTTATTTTTCATTTACTCCTCTTTTGTTGATGTTTTACAATACAAAACCATCATTGCTATTGCAATATAATTAATATTACAACACTTGAAGTTTATTCAAAGTCATGAAGTCATATTATGTACAAATTCTATAAATATTTAAGAGATTTTGTAATTTTGTTCCAATTTCATATGATGTTTTTTGAATTGTGTAAAATAATAAATATATCTTATGCTTATAAACATTGAGGTTAACATGTTATTAAAAATTATCTTAAATCTTTATCTAATTACTTGTAAAAACCAAATAAAGATAACTTTTGGGATATTTAATTGCATAAAATAAATAGAAAATGTGGAGGGTAAAGATATTAAAGTGGAAAGAGAATGCAAAATAGTAAAAATAGTTGCCCTATTTTCTATAAATAATAGAAATGCATGTAAAGAATTGAATGAAAAAATAATAATTCAAAAATCATAAAGTAAAGTAAGTCCATTTTTATTAAATTTAGTTCTTTTGCAAAATTTTGATAAAAAAATTGAGATGTTTAAATATTAATTTCTAATTATTCTTTTTATATTATTTAATAAATAAATGTTATATAACAATACATATGTGTAAGTAAACATGGTTACATTAAGAAATGTTAATAGTATTAATTTGATAATCATACTTAGCTATAATTAATTAGTTATGTATTTTCTTTTTCAAGGAAACATTAGAAGAAACGAAAGATGTGAAATCATAATTAATGAAGATAAATATTATGAAAATATAGTGAAACGAAAATTCAAAAGTTTGAACATGTAATGATAACAATTTTAATGTATCATGTATTGTCTAATAACCTTTGATTTTTTGTCATCACCACTCATCTTCTTGAAAAAATCATATTCTTTATTATTTTTGTACTTTTTTAATCATTGTGATAGTTCACCATAGTCACTATTTTAAAGGATAATCATAAATGTCGTCGACACATTTTCCTTCACTACACCAAACCTTTCTAAGCACTGTGAATCATTTTATCTAGGTAAGGTTTTATTTTGTTAACTGGCAATTTAGAACAAATCTTGTATATGGTGTTACAAAGAATGATAGGTTTAAACTTAGATAATTTGTTTGCCTCTTTCTTTTTTGGAATAAAGACTATGAATGTGTTTTTAAACTCCTTTAGGATCCCTCTAGAGGATTAAAATTCTCTAATAGTAGTGGATAACATCCAATCCAACAATTTCCTAGTATTTTTGGAAGGAAAAGGGGGGAAACCCATCAGGACCAGGAGCTTTGGAGGGGTTGAGGGAGAAAAAAGTCACCTTTGTTTCTTCATCGGTGGCCCTACATTCCATAGCCATGAGATCGGAATTAGAGATGTAGCTAGCAACCACTTGAAGCAAATGGTTTATAGAATCATCTAGAGGAGGAAGGTTGACAAGGGGTAGATTGAGAAGGTCCTTGAAAATTGATGCCTTCTTGAGAGATTTTTTCCTCCAAGGATAAAATAGAGCCATCCATAGTAATTAGATCTGTTATTCTATTCCTCTTCCTATGTTTGATGGGTGAAAGGTGGAAGAACCTAGTGTTCTTATCTCCTTCTTTTAACCACTGATTTTTGGTGCATTGTTTCTAATAAATTTCCTCTTTTTCAATTATATTATGTGGATCACTTAGTAGAGATTTCTCCCTACTGGAGAGATCCTTAGAAGCACCCTGCCCATCCATTTCCTTTTGGATTTACTTGAGCTGGTCCTTTAAAGTCAATCTTTGGATGAAAATGTTACCAAAGGAGTTTTTATTCCAAGCTTTAAGATTTCTTTTAATGCTCTTAAGCTTGAAGGCTTAGAGTTTGAACATCATAGTTCCTCTAACATTGATATTCCACCAATTGTTTAGAAGCCTTCTTAGGTCAAGGTGATGAGTCCATAAATTAGTTCAAACAAAAGGGATATTTAGCCTTTAAATTGGGAGTGTTCCATTTGAGCAGTAGAGGGGTGTTATTAGAGCCAACCCTTAGTTAGAGGAGAGGGAAAAGTGCGAGGCCAAATCCCAATTAGAGGAAACTAGACATCTATCAAGCCTAACTTGAATTAAATTATCTCCTATTCTCTTATTGGACCAAGTGTAGTGAATTCCTTCAAGATCAAGATCTAGAAGGCCACCATTCAAGAGAAGGTTATTGAGGTCTAGCATGCAATTAGAAAGATTTTGAAGGCCCCCCATATTCTCCAAAGGATAAAGAGGAAGTTTTAAATCACCTAACAATATTTAATGGTACTTATAAAAAGATAATATTATACTTAGAAGGTTATCCAAACTCTCTCTTCTAAGGATGGTGTTGTTCAAAGCATAAATATTGGAAAGAGCCCAATATGGAAGGCTAGGGCTACTAGAAAAGAGGATATTGAGATAGTTTTTTCCTTTGAAATGAGAGAACCATGGAAGAAAGGTTTCCATATATTGGGGTAAGTGCACAAAGTTGAGTCCACGAAATGTGGAAGTTTTTGCCTTAGGCAAAAAAATGAATTCGGCTTACAAAAAATGGGATCCCGTTTTCGAAAATTTCCATTTTTGTTAAATTTTCAAAACGGGATCCCATTTGAAAATTTTCCAAAAGCGAAATTTCCAAAAATGGAAAGTTTTAAAATGGGATCCCGTTTTGAAAATTTCCGAAAATGGAAACTTCCAATTTTGAAAAATTTTTTCTGAAAAGTTTTCAAAACGGGATCCTGTTTTGAAAACTTTCCATTTTTAAATTTTGTTTTGGAAGAATTCAAAACGGGATCTCGTTTCATAGAACCATAAAAAATGGTTTTTATGAAATGGAAATGGGATCCCGTTTTTTAAATTATGAATTTTTGAGTGGGTTTTTTGGCTTGTTTTTGGTTCGAAATGGCTTGGGGACCCGAACCTAAGCTTTGGACCTAGTTTGACCTGCAACTTGAAGGTCCTATTAATGTCACAGAAAATAATGACTTTGGACATATGTTTGAAGACCTATTTTGCGCATTTTTACAAAATTAAAACCCATTATAGATGAGACAGTGGATTCCAAATATGTAATTTTTAATAATTTGATTATTTTTTCTATTTTTCAATTAATTTCTAATGAAACTAGTCCATAAACTTGAATTATCGTTTTTAGTATTTTAATAACTTTTGATCAACATAACATTTTGACGAATCCGATTGCAATTTAAATCAAACTTCAGACAATTTCTTTAAAAAAAAATCAAAAATGATAAGTTTAGGTCATCTTATGCGTGTCGTACATGACGATTTTTCAAAATGACAAATATGCCTAATAAATATTTAATAAAAAAAAAATTCAATAAAAAATTATTAAAAAATATTAAAAACAAGCTTTAGTGAGTCACAATTTTTTTCTGAAAGGGATTTAGAAAAATATGATAATTTAGGTCAAAATATGGATGTCGTACACGTGCATGGTATGGTATAAAAAAGTGACTTTTAAACAATGGTTTTTAGAAACGCCTATTGAAACTCAATTTTTACAATCTGGGTATTGAAATAAATTACATATTTGGAAACTAGACTCTGAGTACTACATTTTATGATCAGTGACTTTTTTTAAGATTTCATCTCTAAGTGCTTCAAATTTTAAGGTCAAGTGTGTCAAATTCTAAAAATCAAGGAAAACACTTCCACTTTTTGGCCAAAAAGTGGACTCAACTTCTTGCACACACCCATTGGCTAATCCTCTCTAGGCCCCATCCACATCAACAATAATAAAAAAGAGCATTAGGCTAGATGTACTTACACATTTTTATCAAATTCAACAACACTCATTTTGGTTTCTTGAATAAGAAAAATGTTAGGCTTGAGTTCCTTGATGAGATCCTTGACAATATGCTTTTTATGGAGACTATTTATCCTGCTCACATTAAAGGAGATAATTATTAAATTTTAGATCTTCTGGAGCCGAAATGCTCTAGGGTGCTTTGGTTCCCATTTTATATGTTCTTCACTGTGTTTCTCTATTTCATTTCTCTAATAGTTTTTCAGCTAGGTTCGGAATTGGTTCCAACATTTTCCAATTTATACATCCCTTGTTTAGACTTCATGGAAAAGGGTGAAAAGGGGAAGCAAACATGACCAGGACCTACCCGAGTCTTTCCACAAATTGGAGAAGTAAGGAGGGTTTTAAAGCTGCCTATGAAGGCCCATCAAGGGGTGAGGTAATGATCACTTTCTTAGCCAACCCTTTTGCCAAGGAGGGAGAGGGGACCTCCAAAATAGAACCCAAATCTCACACAAGAGCCATCAAAGCTAACCTCAAGGAGCCTTTCTCCATAGGGACAAATAGAGGAACTTTTCCTATAGGCACATTGTTCATGTAGGAGGAACAAAAATAGCAACACTAGAGGAAACCTTTGTGATAGGGATGGAAGGGGGATCCCTAAATAGGGATTGAGAAGCCATGAAAACAAATTAGAGAGGATGGGTGACCGATGGGTTGAACTTTGACTGGCTAGAGGGCTCTGAGGAGGAGATGACAACACTCTTATCTTTGCTTGGAGTGTTTATAGTCTTAGCCACATTTTGGGGCAAGCATTACAAAGGTGACCCATTGTAGAGAAAAATTGGAAAAAGAGAGTTGAGTTCTTAGATTTGATTGGTTAAGTCCACTTCCCAAGCCTAAATTCCAAGGTAACTAAGGTTGGAAGAAGCTTGTTAGGTTCAATGTTGACAAATTAAGTGAAGACCATTCTAGACCTATCCTTGGTGACATTGTCCAGCAAAAGGAAGTTTTCAAAGGAGTTGACCACTCCCACAATGATTTCCTTACCCTAGAAATCTAGATAAGGGGAGGCCTAGGAGCCTAACCTAGGTTGGGTTCAAGGAACAACCAGATGTGCTAAGGGGTCAAAACTAGGAGGCCATTTACAGATGCTAGGCTCTACTTCCAAAAGAACCAGGGTCCACAGGTAAGAGCCTTCAAATAATCCTCCTTGAGGGAGAAGGTGAAGCCAAAAATACCCTTAGGGAGCATTGAGATAGAAAGGGAGCCTTTAACCAATCATCTCAAAGCAAACTATCTTCTCATAGATTCAATGTTGGGGCACTTGCCAACAAACCTACCAATAAGTGAGTTCATTTTCACCAGGGTGCAATCTAGAGAGGGATCTTTAATTTTGATGATGGTGTACCTTCTTCGAAGTGGACAATCTTAACTCCATTAGAGAATTTCTTTTTGTTGCCTAGAAAAAGGATTGCCAACTGGATGGAGGATTCTGACTTATAAAAGCATTAGCCATGAGTGGATGAAGGGACAGGGGGTGTTCCACCAAGCCAATGAAAACCATTGGAAGACATAAACTATCTGGAAATAACAGAACCACTGCCATAATTTGTTTGCACCAGAAATTCTCGAGAACTAGAAGATTCCCACCCAGCACTCGAGTCTCGTCCACAACTCATTTCAAAATCTCATCAACATTATTTTTAGAAATGTTGAATTTAATTTATGTTAGATAATTCTTTAAACAACATTAATTATTTTTGAAGAGGTAATTTTCCAAATATTTATATGTAATATATATTTTTAATTGAATTCACATTAATTAGAAAAGAAATGAAAAAAAATTTAACACAAAATTTACATAAATTATAATATTTAAATATAATTTAAAAAATAATCAATTTTTATAAATCTACTTTCAATTAAATATTCTAATTATCAAACTAAAAGTAACATTCACCTACTAATATCGATTAAGATTGTTATTACTGATTTTTTTAATCAACTATACTTATTTATTATTTATTCATTTAATATAACACACTATTGCAAGGTGTCCAATTAAATTAAAGTCTACCTCCATTACAAAGATTATTTGAACACAAACATAATTGACATTTAAAAGAGAATTAAAATATATAAATGAAACAATAAACTGATATTTAGAGATGCATTTTCTAAACTGATATTTAGAGATGCATTTTCACTCGCAACGGTTCTACTGATTTTGACCTGACATACCTAGTATGGATTGATGTGTAGTCAACTTAAAAGGGTTCTGTTTTAGAATGACTAAAATTAAACCTAAACACAAAGTGAATCTAACTTTTGCTCCATACAAATGGAGCTACAAACTCTTTGAATTTTATTATAAGATATTTACAATATGCAGAGATCTAATTCAACAACATCCCTGAATATTTATTTGGTATTGATCACTCCAAGCCAAAAGTGAAAATAATGGTGTTCTTTTCCACCTTACAACTATGGCACATCCATAAGGCTCTAGAGTATAATATCCTCAAGAAGCATTTCTTCTAATAGTAGTTTAGACTAATACATGTCAGAATAAATTAATTATAAAGCACGTTTTTCATTGACCAACCGACACGGCCAGCTTCAGCCATCCACGCTGCTCATGCTGCACCTACATACCATAAATATTGCAATAAACTCTTTACTACAATTTGTATTGTATTAATTGTATTTTACCTATAAATCAGATTCCTGAGCCTGTAATCTCAACGCTCCAAATCTTCTGTTTTTTTGTTTCTTTCCTTTTGTGTTTCTCTGTTTATTTTTTCATGGTATTAGAGCCACGTTGGGAAGGTGTCTGAGTGCCAACCTGCAAGTGAAAGTGAGTTTGATTATGAGTTGTCTAATGTCAGTTGTGCACAAATGGATGCAGCAGAAGTGGAGACAAAAGCATATCAGGGAAAGAGATCACTGGTGTAAGGAGGTCAGTGAAATTTTCAAATCCGCTGCATAAATGCTATCGTGTGCAAAGATCATCCAACCGTCAAAGAAGATCGACCCTTCGGAGTTAGAGGAGGCCTGCAAACCGAGTAAAGAATACACAGAGCAAAATAGAAGGAATATTTAAGGAGAAAGGAAGATTTCAGGTTTAGTGCAGTCCAAAGATCATAGCAGGAGATCAACTGGAAGCCACATCTATAAATAAGAGGTCACCTCACAACAAAATGTCATGATAGATCGTTGTAAAGGAGATAGCCGATGCAAGTCGCCCCCAACGAAATAATCACTGTGCCAAAGTTCAAGCTGCCTGTCCCAAAGGGATCACAATAAGTGTGAAGCAAGCGTTTCTCTTTAACTTTTGATATAGCATGTTCTTGTCCCATGTTCTACACTAGGCATTGAAATAACATGTCTTATCGTTAAGTGAAAATTGAAAGGTGTGTGTTTACCCAGTTTGAAATGTTCATTGCTTTGTTTTTTAAAAAACGGAAGGTGAAATTGTCATATTGTAAATTTTGAAAGTGAAGAGACTGGTGAAACTCTCCTTCATAATTGCAAGTCGCAAATTTTCAAAAGTCTTTGTTTGTTTGGTTCATAAGAAGGCCAACACCAAGGCAGGATAATAAAAGAATTTAATTGTGTGTTGGTAGGGGCTTTATTCTTTAAGCCTTTGTGTTTGTGTGCCTTGAGAGTTTATTTTGTTCTTGTCATGGCTACCTTTGAGATCTCTAATATTATAGCTAGTGCAAAATTAGATGGTTCTAACTATGCAAGTTGGAAATGTGAGATGGAATTGATTCTACAAATGAAAGGCTTATGGGAGCTTGTAGTAGAAGACAAACCTAAAGATGAAAGTAAGCATGAAAAATGGAATAAAATGGATATGAATGCATGGGCTACCATTTTATGGAAAATTAGTCTAGGGGTAAGGTCTCATGTTCAAGATCCGAAAACAACAAAGAAAATATGGGAAACTTTGCAAACAATGTATGAAAGAAATAGCAATTTAAAAGTGATGGACACCAAAAGGCAATTAACTCATTTAAAAATGAAGGGAGGAGACAGCATGAATGACCATAATGCAAAATTGAAAAACTTAAGAAATCAACTTGCAATAATGAAGGTTGAATATGAAGACTCTGAAATTATAGATTTTTTAATTGAAAGTCTTCCAGATGAGTATCATAACTTCATCCACACATTAGAGCTTACTGGGAAAATTGTGAATATCACACTAGAAGAAGTGTATGGAGCTTTGTTGAATGAAGAGGAGAGGCTTAAAAAGTTCATAGGTGAGTCTAGCAAAAGTTCTCAAGCATTTATGGTTGGAGGCAAATATAAGAACTACAATCAAAATAAATCATACCAAAATCAAGGGAATCAACACAAATAATCAAAGGAAATGGAATCAACCAAGGGATAATCAATAGAGGAATAGTTTTCAAAAGGCACAAAATGAATGGAGAAACAACAAAGATCATTCTAAAAGAGAAAAAGCTATCACGTGTTATAATTATGGAGAAGAAGGGCATAAAAGTGATCAATGTCCTAGGAATTGCATGTAGGAGGTCAAATAAAATTTTATCAAAGAAGGCAATCAAATTTTGCTCAAGAAGATAGTGATCATAACATAATGATAGCCTCTTTAGCTACTCAAGAAAAGTCAAATAACACATGGTATATTGATTCAAGAGCTAACCAACGTATGGCAAGTACAATAAAAACTTCTTTAATTATTTAGAAGAAATAAAAGGTGCAAGCATATTTCTTGGGGATGATAGTTCACATGCAATTGAAGGAATAGGTTCAATTTCAATGAAAGGACATGATGGTAAGAAGTTGGATGTAACAAATGTGAATCTTATATAGGAAAGTTAACAAAAAATCTTCTTTCAGTGAGTCAAATAACTCAACATGGTTATAAGGTAGAGTTTTATTCAGATAAGTGTCTAATCAAGAACATTAATGATGGATTCAAAATTGTGGCTATAGGAGTTGAGAGTGATGGTATCTACAAATTTTTATCATCTATTGATAAGAAAGCTTACATTACTACAAGTTCCTCCATAAGTGAGTTGTGACATCAAATATTTGGTCACTTAAACTATCAAAGTTTGGCTATGCTTTCAAAGATGAATATGGTTGATGGACTACCTTGGATAAGGGTAAACACAAATGTGTGTACAGGATGCATGGTTGGAAAACAACATAGAGACAATTTTGAAAGGTCTACATGGAGGGCAAGTAAATCAATTTAAATTATCCATAGTGATTTATGTAGGCCTATGAATCCCCCATCAAAGGGAGGAGCTAGGTACATCTTAACATTCATTGATGATTTTTCAAGGAAATTTTGGGTCTACTTCCTTAAGCAAAAAGATGAAGTGTTTAGCAAATTTTAAATGCTCAAAGAATTTGTGGAAAATCAAAGTGGGAATACGATCAAGAGAATAAGAACATATAATGGTGGAGAATATGTCAACAACAAGTTCAAATCCTTTTGTGAATATCATGGGATCAAGAGAGAAATGACTAACATATATACTCCTCAGCAAAATGGTGTTGCTAAAAGGAAGAATGGGACCTTAGTGGAAATGTCACGATGCATGCTACAATCCAAGGGTCTCCCTTTGTTTCTTTGGGCTAAGGCTATCAAAATTGCATCTCATGTCTTGAATAGATCTCCTACAACTTGTTTGGATAATATCACTCTTGAAGAAGCATGAAGTGGAAAGAAGCCATATGTTAAGTATTTTAGAGTATTTGGCTGTGAAGCATTTTCTCACATACTAGATGAGATTAAAGAAAATAAATTTGATAAGAAGATTGTTAAGTGCATCTTTGTGGGATATGATGATCAAAGGAAAGGATATAGGTTGTATGATCCTAGTGTGGAGGATGCATTCACAAGTAGGGATGTCAAGTTTAATGAAGGGTTTGAGGATATGATACAATCCTCTCCTATTCCACAAGTGGACATGGATAATGGTGAATCCTCTAAGTCCTTTGAAACCAACTAAATTTCTAAGGCAACTTTTAGTGCAGTTGAAGAATGCAGTCCTCCTCCAAAGACCAAGAGTCTTCAAGAAATTTATCAAAAGACTCAACAAATTAATTATGCTTTAATGACCACCATAATGAAGACCAATGATCCTGAAACATATGATGAGGCTAAGGGAAAACATGAATGTGAACAAGCTATGCAAAATGAACATGACTCTTTGATAAAGAATAAAGCATGGGAATTGGTGGACTTGCCCAAGGGAAAGAATGTGGTCAACAACAAGTGGGTGTATAGGACTAAGTTCAAGTCATATGGGAGCATTGAAAAACACAAGGCAAGACTAGTGGCCAAAGGGTATTCACATAAAGAGGGAATTGATTACACATAAAATTTTGCTCCAGTAGCGAAGATTAGTACTATGAGGACTATTATAGCATTGGGAGCACATTTCAAGTGGCCTTTACACCAAATGTATGTTAAGAATGCATTTTTGAATGGTGAAGTTGATGAAGAAATCTATATGACTCAACCATAGGGATTTGAAAGTTCAGGACAAGAACACTTAGTTTGCAAGCTAAGGAAGCCTCTTTATGGCTTCAAATAAGTTTCAAGGGCTTGGTATGCTAAGATTGATGAATATTTCCAAACTCAAGACTTTGATAATAGTCCTCATGATCCAAACTAGTATGTGAAGGAATTTGATGATGGTGGCATATCATTTTTGTACTCTATGTTGATGATCTTATTATCATAGGACATAACATGAATTAGATCAGTGACACAAAGATAAAATTGCAAGATACATTTGAGATGACAAATCTTGGTTTTCTACACTACTTTCTTGGCATTCAAGTATGGCAACAAGATGATGGAATTTACCTCTCTCAAACCAAGTATGCTTTAGACTTGTTAAGAAAGTTTAAGATGGAAGATTGCAATGGCATATCTACTCCACTTGCTCTAGGATTGAAGTTGACTAAGGATATGGATGGTGAGGATGTTGATCCTACCTTATACAAGCAATTAGTTGGTAGTATTGTGTACTTGACTCACACTTGACCTGATATTTCTTTTGCAGTAGACCTGTGGTTTCAAGGTTTTTGAGTTCCCCTAAGGTTCCACACCAAATGGCTGAAAAACGAATATTAAGATATGCACAAGGGACTTTGAATATGGGTGTTTATTACTCTTCTCATGGAGATCTACAACTTGTTGGGTATTTTGATTTAGATTGGGTAGGTTGTGTAGATGATCGAAAACCAAGTACAACTTATGTTCTTTCTTTGGGCTCTAGTCCCATTTCATGGTGTAGTAAAAAACAATTTCTACTATTGCTTTATCAACTATAGAGGTTGAATATACTGCAACGAATGAGGCAGCTAAAGAAATAACTTGGTTGTGAGCTATTCTTTTAGTACTCAAAGAACATCAAGCATGGCTTTCTTTACTTCATTGTGACAATCAAAGTGCCACTATGTTGTCCAAGGATCTGGTGTTTCATGCTCGAACAAAACATATAGAAGTCTATCACCATTATATCAGACATCTCATCCAACAACAAGTGATTCATCTTCAGTATTGCAGGATGGAGGATCAAATAGCTGATCTATTGACCAAGGCTTTATGTGAAACTAAGTTTGTATATCTTAGAGGTCTTTTAGGCTTGCGAGAAGTCACATGCATATTTGATGGTTGTCATTTAGGGGGGATTATTGTGAATCTCTACCATCATATTAGTGAATAAGTGATTGTAAATGGGTACCTAACAAGGCATTAAGTAGAGACCCATCTTTTCTAGATTATGATAGGATAGTATAATTAATTTATGGGGGGCATGTTAGAATAAATTAATTATGAAATACGTTTTCCATAGACCAACTGACACATCCGACTTCAGCCATCCACGCCGCTCATGCTGCACCTACATACCATAAATATTGCAACAAATTCTTTGCTACAGTTTGTATTGTATTAACTGCATTTTACCTATAAATCAGATTCCTGAGCCTTTAATCTCAGTGCTCCAAATCTTCTGTGTTTTGTTTCTTTCCTTTTGTGTTTATCTGTTTATTTTTTCAGAAGCTCTTTTCTCTGAACCCTGCTTATTTGAATAAACTCCTCCACACATCATTTCTAACATGCGTAACACTCCTTTCCTTCCCCTCGTAGACCATCATTTTTAACGGTGAATAAGCCTTCTCAGAATAATTGAAGCATAAACTGCCAACGCCTTACCAGATTTAACGGTGAATAAACCATCCTTAATCTTCTATATGTTTGCGATCTCCACCATGTTGTACCAAAACGGAATTGCAAATTAACGAGTTCATAAAGTCCTCTTCCACTTTTTCCAAGCTCTTCGCTATTCATCCCAACTATTGTTATCCTAAGAAGGTCATGTGCAACGAAAGAAGAAGAAACAGCTCTGCGTCCAAGATACTCCATTAATATTGTCCAATGCAACTCATTTTACATCCCGAGATCGCATTCCCCACGATGCATATGAGTTCCTGCACAGACGTGAACTGCAACAATTTGTTATAGGGTAGAACTCTAATATTGTAAACAATGAGGCTACAGAATTCATTTTTGTAAAATCCACTGTCAATATTGAAAACAAAATCTGAGACTGGTTTAGCTCCGTTGTTTAATGTCGAGAGTCTGGCGTTGCTCACCCACGATGACACAAGTAGTTCTCTAAATTCACTTATAGAACTACCATTTTTCCAAGCGTTGTCCGTTCCATTCCAAATGCTTTGATTGAAGTGGAAATGTGCGAGCAGTACTACATCTCGCGTTAAACTCGCCACTAGGTCGCTGAAAAGAGTTTGAAATGAGGAAATCTCTCCACAACCAAGCATAAGGCTCGAGACAATACATTGGGTCAAATGCGAACGTTGCAGATCTTCACAACGATTTTCAGGAACAACGCCAACGTTGAGAAGATTGCAACAACCCACGAAGCAGGCCATAAAGACCTCATTTTCAAATGTAACTCGAGAATCGCAGGATTGAACCAAGTAAATGAGATGAACAGTATTGGTGAGTAGGTAAGTAAATCAAGCGTTGTTTGAACATATGGCGGCCATGTAGAAGCGAGATAGATCAAAAAACACAATAATTTGGAGAAGTTGCATGCGCACAAGGATCAAATGATGCAAATATTGAAGGCTAACGTAAATCTAAACATCACGGAAGCCGCCAACAACGTGCTGCCATCAGGAATCCACCGCAACATATGCAGTCACAGCACAGGAGACTAAGAATAACCCTCCTCCATAAGAAGAACATGAGAAGAGCACTGATGGCCACTGCACAAGTGAGAAGATCCATTGTAAACCATAAAGAGCTAAGACGAACCCAAGTGCATGAGAACAATGTAGAAATCGGGAGCAAACCGCAGGAGAAATAAAGACATTGCCATGGACAAAACATACAACTGCAACCATGGGTAGATCTCTGCAAGGCAAACTAGAACCACCGTGGCAAGCGAAACACATATGATGATAGCCTCACTACACAAGGAAGAAAATCTCCACAACGGTGAAGGAATCCTTTGCAAAAGATTAGTGAGGGGAAATCTCATAGTAATGTGGTATATTTGAATCACCCAAGCACAAACACCACAACAACATAGAAAATTAGGGTCAACTTAACCCCTCCACCACTGTAGGTATCCAAGGAGGTCACACCACAACACAGGATCCACTTGTAAGATCATATGCAGCCTCATCCAGCCGTGAAGCCACCGCAGAGGAACATAAGATAATGTCGAAAATGAAAAAGAGTAGAGACAGGAAATAAGGGTATAATGCCTTCGCAGTAAAGCAATTGGACCAAAAGAACGTGGTGCCACTAGTAGGTTGGTAAGAGAGAGGAGATCACAAGAAGGCATTAGGGGGCACCGTAACACAAAAGGAAGCATTGCAATAGTAGGAAAGCAGAGGCAGCATAACAATTCACCAAACAATACCGCAAATAAAAGACAATGCTTTTACATTAAGGATGCTGTAAGAAGGACACAAATTAACGCCTACAACAAACATCTGGGTGAATAAAGGAGTATCATAAAACTTTGGGTGCGGGTTGATATTGGTTCTGGATATGATTCTTATAGGCAGTACAAGAATCTGTATAGGTCTCTAGAAGCAGGTTTCAAAATTGAAGAGGGGATAAGGTGGAAATGAATTAAGAGAATTAAGAGAAAATATACATATATACAAGATACACATTTGGAAACAATGATATGGGACACAAATATAAATTAAAACTGTATAGGTACATGTGAAAATGCGGAAACATATTGTAAACTATTATCTACAAATAAAACATATGTATAGCTACGAGTGGAAATGCTTACAAAACATATTGTAAGCTACTGCCTACAAATAAAACCTATATAACTACAAGTGAAAATGCACAAACATATTATAACTATTACCTACAAATAAAACTTATGGTTCAAGGTCATAGACAAAGTGAAAAGTCAAACCATAGACAAAGTGACAAGTCCCATAAAATTAAAAAGATAAATGCAAAGGGAAAAATATTTTACAATGGATTGAGAAAAAGGAAATACATAGCCTTTTTGTACAATAGTCTAATTCCCACATACTTCATGTTGAAAACAAAAATCAACATGTTCTAGAAGCCACTTATGTCATGTGATGTGGAGAATGATTGGTGAAACATTATTTTAGACAATCCATATGGCCCTTTTCTAACATGTTTTGTCTATCCATACATCAAAATACAAATTTGATCGTGTTTATTAATTAATTAAAAATTAAAATAAAATATATCTTTTTATTTCCAATTAATTAATAGATATGATCAAATGTATATGTTGATGTCTAGGTAGACGCCACCTTGTTGACACATTACCCATCATACAAAATTTTGAATTTCACTGTATTGTACACAAATCTGCTAAATTATTTTATATTGTACAGTCTTAGTCTAAGTCTACTACACCATACAACTCTCTATAGTCTTCACTTCCACCATATGTTCCTTACAAATAACATCAAACTCCATCGTAAAGTGCTTGCATATGGCTTGAACTATATGGTTTGTATTTAGAGACATTCCTACCATATGAGACCACAAATATTTAAACACTTGTATGCCCATCTTGCTCAATCATCATTATATGTCACAAGGTGGCAAGCCTCATTGGCTTGCAGTCCACAAAATAAAGGCATATCTAGATAATGCAACTATATGCATGTGATAGCTTTATGCACCTCCAAAGTGTTATTAGTCTATTAATGAAATAATTTTTCCCCTCAATCCTTGTGTCCATATTCTCCTCAATGGGACAATGGATGGATGAACAACAAAAAATTTCCCTATATGTCACTTGTCATATCCTCAGTTCACACTCAACCACCTCTAGAGGAGAAAGTAGGAGACAATGCTCTCACTAGTTGGGAGCCAATTGATGACTCTACCTTTAGTGATATTTGGGGGAGTCCTGATGATAAAGATCCTCCTCTACTTGTCATAGCCATGACTACTTAGATGTTTATTTTGTAATGATGTTTTAGGCCTAGACCCTTTTGTTGGACTCATGGGTGTGCTTGTCTACCACCATCCCCTTTTTGTGTAAATATTGTACTATTTTCTTTAAATTAATGCAAATTTAAATAAGATATATTCATAAAAAATATTGCACTGGACTGGTCAATAGTTACGTATCATGTACCAGTATACACCTCTATTCTTTGATCCACATGAATAAGGGTAAGACCATGATGCTATATTTTCCACATGGTCTCTTAGTGCATCACACAATAATTGTTAGTGCTTTTAAATGGCCTTACACTATTGGTCACTAGTGTATATGTTAGTATTTAATGTGTGTTTCACTCTCTTTCACCTATGATCCTATGAATAAATAAGAAAAAAGGATACAATGTCATCTCTACCACATGGCATCCCTATGCATCGATGAAGTTGTTAGTTTGAAAAAACTATTTCATTGTGCCATTGGTTGAGGAAAAGGTGGGTGTAATGCATGCTTGATGATTTCACACCCTTAGATCTTCCACGTGGGACTTGTATCCAATGGTTCACACACTTATATTTCATTATTAGAACATATCATTTATGGTGTGTCATTGGTTTGTGCTTTCACATTTATTTGGTAGGCCCTTGTTCTTCTAAAGGATTTCTTTCCATGACCTTTATCTTCTAACATCATAAATGAAAATCCTACTGTTAGGCCTACAAGTTGGTACCATGTATATTCCTCTAGGTGTAGCATGAATGTTCTAACTATTTGAAGTAATCCAATTTTTGATCCAAAGAAGATTGTCATGTAGATAATTTATTGGATAGAGTCAATGCTTTGACCTACACATTCCTATTTTCTTGGTCAACAAACAAAATATGATGCAATAAAATAATATAAATACTGATTAGTTGAAAAATGGATGCTTTATGGTTTAAGACATAGAACATCACCTTTCTCCAACTAACATTCAAGGATGCCCTAGAAATCTCACCCCAAGAGTGGAATAGAGGCAATAGATCTGCTAGAAGGGACTATCCTAGGGTATGTTTAGAGATTAATGAGGGGTTCACCACCAAGCTAGAGCTTGGAAAAATGCATGAAATACAAGATTAATGATTGAACTCAATGATACAAGTAACTTCACTTAGAAATGAACTATAAATGCAAATAAATTAGAATAAAAAGCTGTAAAATCAAAAGTGTGCACTTGGAAACTTGTAGAGGCTTGAATGAAGACTAGAAATTCTGTAAATCCTAAAATTTTGGCCTACTAGGACTTATTCACCATTCTGGGTGAATCAATCCTAGATCTAGGTTTCTATATAGGAACAAGTTTTTGGCAAAAGGGTATCCAAAATTGCAAAAATCTCAAAATTGACTTAAACTGGGAGTCATTCGCCAATCTGGGTGAATGAGTCTAGTTAGGGTTTTTTGGAATTTCAAAGTCTAAATCTAGTCTTCAATGTCTACTATTTATGTTCCACTTTGTTCCCAGATCTGAAACTATAATTTCGAGGCTGTAGATGAATTTTTGTTGAAGATTATGACATTGCAAACAAGGAGATAACTCCAAAAACTTTCTCCAAACTTGTAACCTAATCTTCAATGATCCTTCAAGTCTTTAAAGCACCTAGGTCTGTAATGACACAAAGAGAGAGAAAAGTGCTGATTGTTAGGGAATAGGGGTTTGTCTTGGTCAAACCCCTTGTAGGTAATTAAACCAAATGATGAGACAATGAAATGAAGGCATGAAACATGAAACATAGAACATGAATCATGGAAAATGATACCTTGAATGATGCCTTGTAAATGATGTCTTGTAAATCTGCAACTCAACATGAAATGGCCATGAAGGGTGTAGATCTTGATCTTGACAATAGGTGTAGAACAATGCTTGACCTTGGATCTTCAATGCTACATCACAACACTAGCTCAATAACATGCTTGATGCTTGATGTCCTTGACATGATGATGGATCTTGAATTGTTGCAACAATTGATGAAGAATTCTGCCCTTGAATGCCTTAGAAATGATCTTGAATGCTCTCTTGATGCTCTTGTGAAATCTTGGAATGCTTAACTCTTGAGTGGTTGACTTGATAACATGAATGCTTGATTAAATAATGATTTTAGACCTTATTTATATAGGTGATCTATCTAATATCCCATGTATTAGTTCCCAAATGCTGACATACATAAAATTTGAAATTAAAACCTAGTTTTTCCCGCTCAAAACCTTGAAAATAGGCCAAATGGGACTCATTTGCCAAGCTGGGCGAATGGGTCCCACCTGGATGGGACTCATTCACCCAAAGTGATGAATGGGTCCCACCTGGATGGGACTCATTTTACCAAAGTGGCGAATGGGTCCCATAGGGCCTATTTTGATTGCTAAAGTGTCAGGGAGTGTGTAAATTAAGTTTATATGTTGATCTTGTTGGGTTTTTGATTAAAATATGTGTTGGTATGCACAATATAGGGTCTTAGGGGCCTATTAAAATGGATATTAAGGTCATAAATGCAAGAGGTCCCAAAATCCAATGTGAAAGTGTAAATAAATACACTTTACAACATTAAATTAAGGCAAAATTGGGTCTATTTAGCTTAGAAGGGCCCAAAATCCTATGTGAATGTGTACAACACATTACGACACTAGGTTGGGTCCATTTAGTTTACAATCCTCTTAAATTTAATGTGAAGGTGTAAATAAATACATTTTACAACATTAAATTAGGGTAGAGTTAGGTTTATTTAGCTTAAATGGGCCCTAGACCTAATGTGGATGTGTAAAACACATCACAACATTAGATCAAGGTGATATCAAGTCCAATTTATCATTAATTATTCCCGAATTAAGTGTGAAAATGTACACGACGAATTTTTTTGACATTACATTCAACCCCCACTTTAGTGAGAGAATGAACTTGCTTCAAACTAAAACTAAAGTAGACATTCAAGAGGGACCTTCCAATTGTACCAATGCGGATGGTCTAGGATAACATAGATCGAGGAGGTGGTGAAGCCCCTAGGATCCGAGATACACAAACATGCAATGCCATAGACATAAAGACAAAAGATAAAGAAGGAAAAAGTGGATCAAGCTTCAACCATTTGTCCCACACGTTGTGGATTAGATCTAAGTTTTTTGTCCAAAAATGCATGCTCACTTTGAGGCAACAAAACTCTAGGCTGTCCACTGGGTGAGTAATCCAAGAGGGTGAGACACATACACACACGATAGGTATGTGCTCACCACACATATGCAAATGGCTAAGGGAAAGTCATGCCTCAAATCAGCTTCCCGTCAAACCATGCAAAAGTTATACCTCCTGATAAATTTGATAAGGTGCCACACAAAAATGAACTTTGAGCTTCATGAGGAAAGCAAAAATTCCTATTCTTGCAACTCATGAAAAAACAAGATGGCTCCATAGGCGTGAAAAGTGTGTTATGCAAGGTGGCCATATAACCGATGTTGTAAATGCAAAATAGTGTAAGGAATGTTCAAAGGAATTTCACTTAGTTCACGTAAGGTCTCTTCTTAGGGAGCATTGTGCCTAATATCTCCAAGAGAGGAAAATTCAAAGAAATATCATGCTCTCAGAGGAAATCAAGCCCAATGACACCATCAAGAAAAGGATGTATCACAAGAAGAAAGAAAATTGAACAATGAAAAATGAGTGTTGATGTATGCCCTCACTTTAAAGTGGTTGCTAACACCATTACTATGAGCAATTGCTTTAAAGTAGAAGAAAACATGAGAGCTTATTTAGAAAGCCCTATGCCACTTGTCATATGTTTCCGGATCAAACTACATCATAAGTAAGTATGTCACATGTGAGTCAACTTAAGGAATTTCATCCACATCCCAAGCTTGCTCTTATATATACATGAAAGGTGGTCAACTAGCCAAAAGAGACAACGACAAGTGACATACGAGGACAAGGCTATTGAACCCCTTGCCCCCACTTAGTGTAGGACACAGATGAGTAGAATAGGAGGAAAATAAGTTTCAATTAGAGGAACTAGGTGGTTCAACACAAGGAAGAGCACCACACCCCTTAAGATGTTGAATTTTATCACTTAAAGCCTTAGATTCATTAGTAGCATGACCACGAACTCTATGATAGGAGGAAAATGAATGTTTGTAGTAAAATTTATTTCATGTTTTTGGAGGAGTCTCGACAAGATACCTTCTTGATTCAAAGTAGATGATGTTTCATTATTTTATGATAAGATATCTATTTCTTAGTACAAGATGTCATACTCACACAAGACTCTTTAGATTGCTAGATTTTTTTCTCTCCTTTACAGGAGGGTGTAAAATCCAATGGATTCAAATCATTAGTGTTTTGTGTGATGACATTGACATAAGATTTCTTTGTTTGTTTTGTTTCTTGCAAAGGATAACAATCAAGACCACTAGTGTCTATCAGTTCAAGATGCACTATTGCTAAAGTCGACTTAGAATAAACTTTTGTAAGAGTGTTGATCTTAAGTGAAGGCTTGTTTGATGGGTTGATTTCTATGAAAGGATAATAACCAAGACCATAAGTTTTTTCTTGTGTGTTAGGCTCTATAGGGACACAGATACCTTGTTCGTTAGCACCACATCCTTTTCCATTATAACCAAGTTGTTTCATAAGTTCATAACCTCTTCAATAAAGATTTTTCATTTCTTTTGGATTTAGCAGTTGTTCATAGTCAATTTCATCAAATTTTGTTGTGTAATTTGTTGTCTTTTGTTCTAAAGAGGTTGAGGTGGATGCTTTCGAAGGGTCTTCCGAATTTTGTATTGACATTACCACTTTTTCTTTTCCCCTTTAAGACTCTTTGTTTATGATTTTGTATTCAAAATATAAGGAACCCCAATCATATTCTAATAGCTTCATGATTTGCTCAATGTGATTTTCTTTGTCTTTCTCAATGCTTAAACAACTATTTGGATCAAGGTCAGCTTCATGTGTGTACACTTTGCTATTGTAGATGTATTTCATTTTAGGATGAAGTGTAGAAGGCATCCCATTCATTGCATGTATCCATGGCCTTCGCAAAAGGAGATTATACAAAAGATCATTAGGCATAATATGGATTGATGTTTCTAATGTGGCCTTTCTAGCTATAATAGGCAAAGTGATCACATTGAGTCGTCATTTTCCTACATTGTCAAAATCCCTTAATAGATAAAGAATCAGGTTGAGTTTTTGATTTATCCATGCCAAGTTTATCCAAAAGGGACACAATACACACATTAAGGGTAGAGCCATTGTCGACGAGGGTTCTTTTTATTCCTAATATATTATAGCTAACTATTATCATGAAGGTATCATTTTGTTTTTGTGCTTCCAAAGGAGGGAGCTCACTTTGGTGAAAAAAATGTCAACATTTATTTCTTTGAATCATAGTTGTTATGTCATTCAGGTTTGCACTAGAAGGGACCACAACTTGTTGCAAGGTTGTTTGAAGCATAGTATGATAATTAGGTGAATTTTGAATTAGGTCTCATAGGGATATCTTTGTAGGAGTATTCTTAAGTTGTTCAACAAGATCATACTCCTTCCCACTATGTGAAGGCATGCGAGGAGGACCAGGTAATATAGGATTAGGCAAAGGTAAGGTTTTTGGGGTTGGTTATCTTGGTTGTAGATGTATGAACAACAATATTATGACTCGACTGCTATGAAACATTATTCTTACGTGGGTAGAGGATGAATTCAAGTTTGTTTTGAGTTTGCAGTTTGTGTGAAGGGGGTAAAGGATGAGTTGAGGTTGAATAATATTAACGTCCCTTAGTGAAGGATAGTCTAATACTACTTCATCATCTTCATCTAAGGGCACAATATCATTATTGCCAATGTTTTCCTTTCTTGCACCATGATATCTTCCCTAGGAGGAGAGTTTTTAGGAGAAATACAAGCTAGATGTTCATGACATTCAAAGGTTGGTTCTTCTAAAATGACTTCATCTCATGTAAGGGAGTTATCAATGGTTGGATTTTATTGTTTATCGATAGTGGGGATATTAGGAGAAGGCTATATTTGATTGTCCTTTTTCTCTAGGGTCTCATTCTCTTATGCCATATTATCTACCCTAGTAGGAGAGCTTGTAAGATGTTCATCACATTCCATGGTTAAATTTTGTAAAGTAACTTCATCACAAGTAGGGGAGGCATCAAGAGAAGGAAAAATATGTTTTTCATGCTTACCAAATAGATCTTTTCAAATGGTAGGAGCATTAGGGAAGGGAGGAACAAGATTCTCATGAATCTCAATAAGTGCATCTTCTAACACCAACCTATCCTCTTTGCATCGAGGAGGGATATTAGGAGTGTGAAAATGTACATGAAGACATTTTTTGACACTAAAAATACATGTTTCTAAGATGCAATATGGGTTGGTCATAGAGCTCTTTTTGTGGCCATATTATGTCTCAAGGGTATCAACTAATGTAAGTATGGTCTATTTAAGTGGAAGGGATATGATATTTATATCATATTAAGGGTATTCATTGCTCGTACAATGCATGTAAATGAATGTCTCCATGACAATCTATAATTATTCAATCAGGACCTAGAACCTAGTTATAGATCTTCTCTTTCCATATTTCCTTGTATGAATATAACATGGGTTAGGTGAATGTGTGATAGCTTTTAAAATATTACAATTTATTTGTGATAGTCCTTCATTTGTTTCATTTGGACTATTATAGTACTAGGATTAAATTTTAAGCATGTATAGATTCATGAGGTATTATCTATGATTTGTATGTGTGTATGCATCTAGTTAAATTTATGCTTTGCAAGTGTGTTATCTTCCTCATTTTAGGTTGGACTCCATTTCTCAAATTAGAGTAGGCACTGGTCTAGGAGTTGAAAGAGAAAATAAATTTCATTCAATCTTCTTCCTTGTTTGGTATAGGAGTAAATGTTCTAGGTTACACCATGCTTTCATTAATTGGTGTTATGAACTATGCCATATCTTATGCAGTCCTAAAACTTGCAAATCTATATAGGATCATGAAAGTATATTTACATCATGTACATATGTTTTCTCAATGAATGAGATTCACTTGTAGGGGGTATGACAATGATATTATCTTTTTTCCATGTACTTTAACATTATTAAATTTTCTTGCAAGAGGTCTATAGGTTTGTATGTAGTTAGTGCTAACATGATTTTAGTGACACATATTGGGGTTCATAGCACTTTGGGTATTCTTGCTTAAGGACCTTAGGTCTAATTTCTTATTTCTCTTTAATTTTCTTAGTATAGAGATCGTAAGGAATTCCTCCTTGGCCAAAAAGAACCTAAAGATGAAAATAAGTTTATCCACTCACAAGAATTGGATCATTCATGTCACTATTTAATCAATAAGTCTTGTACATCACCTCTGTTGACACATCCTTGACCTTAGGTGATATCATAAGTCTTTAGCATTTTTGGGGCTACATTTTTGAGAGCCAACACCTCCAATGATATTTGTGTTGGATATGTGGAAACTTCCATAATACTTTTTGGACTTGTAAGGTAGAAAGGAGTGACAAATTTAATAATAAATAATTATAATCACTTATAGAGATTACTTCTTCCACTCCTATGCATTCTACACCATTTAGTTCTTAAGAGAATCATCTAGGGAGGATATCTATACACTTTTAAGAGTTGAATTCTCTACAAGTTAAGGAGCTAATTTTTTATAAATCTCATAAGGATTCTATAAATTATATTTAGAGTTTGAAACCAATAGACCATGTGTATGCTGGAAGTGGTTGATATTATGGAGGGGTTGGATAACACACACTACTTCTTGGTTAGACAAGAGGCTTTAAAAATTTAAATTTTAGTTGAGGGAGGAATGCCACATGGATTTTATTTTCAAGAATAATTTTGAAATAAGAATGGATTAGGTAGCTCACCTAGGAAATTCATAACACTTAGTTGTTGATATAGATTCATCTCTCCTTAGAAGGGTTAAATTCAAATATTCTATTATAAATTTATATTTAATAAAATATCAAATGTTCCAATAGTTGTACATATCATATATTACAATTTGAGATGGGTGCATACAACAAGAATTTAGAAGAGGTTGATCAAGTAACACTAACTTCTACAAATTTAGATAATGATTTGGATTAAGTTAGGATGACAAACCTAACTTGGGAAGTTTAAACAATTAATTTAGTAGCATTGAAGAAGGAATGAAGCACTCAAAATTTAAGACCAATTTTATTGATGCTTATGATTGAGTACATCAGAAGCTCATGGAAGATGCTCACTTGGTCAAAATGTCATTCCATTTCCAATAAACTTAATAAAGATAATAGAATTGAAATATAATCATGAAAAACAATAATTAATCATACTCAAATAAGACAATAACATATACAATATTACATAAATGACTTAGAAATTACCATTGCTCATGTATATTGATATAGTTATGATTTCACAATCAATGAATCTTTATGATAGTTAT
Source organism: Sequoia sempervirens (assembly GCA_007258455.2). NCBI lineage: Eukaryota > Viridiplantae > Streptophyta > Pinopsida > Cupressales > Cupressaceae > Sequoia > Sequoia sempervirens. The sequence continues at coordinate 175,277,036 of VDFB02086081.1, read as the reverse complement.
TACAATAGAAGCAAACAATAAATATGATTCTACAACAATAATGCTCAATAAAATAATAGAAATTTCTAGATGTTGTGATTTCCAAGATCATAACAAAAAAAAAAAACTTCCACAAAATACTTGCACACTAAGCCTAATTGATATTCACAAGATAATGATACGAGATTTAATTTGAATGTATAATGTAAACTTGCTTAAATAAGAAAGTGGTGAAGGTAGTCAAGTCAAACACAATGACTAACTAACCCTTCAAAAATTTAACACTTATTGACTCACATGACAGGTGTTCTTGTTAGTGGCAAGTGACCATGCAATCTAGGTGCCTCACAAAGTGAAGACACTTGTCTCAACCACATGAGGTGAGATATAACTAGATAAATCCCTAAGTGGAGACTTAATGAATGTCAATATGACTCTCCTAGTTAGGTTAATAGCTAACTAGCTTGTTAAAGTCACTATTTACACCAACACCCCCTTTAAGTGTAAATTAGGGAGTAATGTATGCATGATGACGAGTCCTGGCTACTAGGCCATGTTGTAATCATGTATAATTTTCTCATAAAGTGGAGAAAAAGAGAAAAATATTGTGGAAAATAAAAACCCCTCTCTAAAAGAGAAATGATATAATGAAGAAAGACTATGTATTCCCCCCATAAAACGATGATTACTTCTCTGCATGCTACTCAAATGCTCCATGTGAAGACTTGATGTAGAACAGGTATCAAAGAAGTGATGTAAAGAATTTTTGGATTCTCTTAGTGAATCACCTTTGAATTCTGATGCAAGTAGTGATGTTTTGCTAGAAAGAATCTCTCAATGCTCTCTGTGAAGTGTGTTTGGAACTCATGTATCAAATGTTGGTGGATGAGTTTCATCTTATCAATCATTCTTTTCGTTCATTCCCACATTCTTTGAGTGTCAAACTTATAATCATGGAAGAAATGTAAAATAAATATAAAGTGCTCAAGGCACAATGACAATGAAAACCCCCCTTGATTATTTTGATCCCCACTAAATTGTCACTTTATATGTTTTAGTATATATAAAAATTTAAATGTAATGAATAATGACACTTTTTAATTGAGTGTGATATAGTTAATGAAATGGGCAAGTGGTATTCACTTTCACAAAAGTAATACTCAATTTTGAGTAGCTAATCAAAAGATACAATAATCATGTGTGCCTAAGTTTTCTTGTTAAAGGAAGAGACAAAATATGTGTTAAACAACACATTTTTCACATCGTCTCAATGCTAGTTGTGTTGGTTTAGAAAGAGATTTATGATGACTATTCACAATCGAAATTTTGACTTCTTGTTTGAAAGTTATGGCAAAATGAAAATGCACCCCCTTACAAGTAGTTTATAGTTTTCAGTGCATAGACAAGTCCAAGAAAATGATATTTGATACTTTATATATTTTAGTGCAATACAATTCTTAATAGATTAGACTTATAAAATTTGTTTACTTTCACAAAGATCTCCACTCGATTTTGAGTGGTCAATTAAAAGTTATAACTACTTTTCAATTTTCCTATGTTTAAAGACTTTGACCCCAATAATTAAAACTCACCACATGTCATAAAGATTTACATGCAAATCTTATTGCCATGACTCTGAACTCACATGCAATAACAACCTCCAAAAAAATATCTAAAGCATGCAAAAAAATCTAAGACCTTTGGCCTTAGTGCAGGAAGGTTTCACCTCTCTTATGCAAGAAACAAAAAAGTTGCATCATGTAAAATAAATTCAATGCTTTGCAATGAAAAATGGAGTTTGCAAGTTTCGCAACAAGGATGAAAATGCTACAGATTGACATTGAACGCCACTCATTCATAGAAGTCTTGAATGATTGGAGGCGAGTTTCTCCATAAAGTTCAGCGGCGAATGATTGGAGGTCCATCTCGTGGGGTGGAGTTGACCAGGTTGTTGCATAGCCACAGGCTTGAAGCCAATGGAGACCAAAAAACAACACTAAGTCGCCCACTAAAGAGAGAGACGTGAACTTGGACGACGCCTCTGTTGGAGGATATGCCCCATAGATGGCAATAAAGTCGACCAAGTCGATTTTATCTGCAGGTCGATGCAGATAAGACTCAACCATGTGGGAGGTGGCGTAGAGGAGTGGGACTACTATATGGGCCGCGTGGAGGAGAATCGGATTAGTAAGAATTCATTGGAACTAGCAGAGGTGGCGGCTACCTACGTATGAAGGCGTGATAATTTTCTGAAGGCTGCATGGAATAATATTTGCGCAGAGAGAATGACTTTGTTGCATGTCTACAATGACAATTGCCAATTGCTTTAAAACTACCAAAATGAATCATAGAATCAAAATTTCCATAGAGAAAACCTTCTCTATGTCCTCCTTTTTGGCTCCAAGGAAAAAATAAAAAATAATGTTGAAAGTGCAGATTGCCCAATTTTCGTACTCTTTTGAGCGATTCTTCATGCACATTATTTAAAATATCAATTACATGAACTACATAGCCTTTATTGAGCAACTGTAGAACTGTGTGGCTTTCGATGGATTTAGCACCTCCAGTAACTAGAATGCATCTGTCGTGACCCTCTTTTAAGTATCCATTCATATCCATCTTACACCACATGAACACCACGTTCCCCTCCTTGTTGAAAGGCTGTATGGAGACCAAAATATGGTTGCGCTGGTCATATTGGTTGCCTATTGCAATCCATGGCGACTCTACTATAGCAGCAGAGACAAACAACAATTTTATGCTTAATTGCCGGTGAACTAATAACTAGTAATGTCGGTCGACCATCCTCAAGTATCCCGGTGAGAAAAGTGCCACTTGTGGAAGGAGGAGTGTGATCTGCTATCAAAGTAGAGATTAAGATCCCCACGCTGCAAATAACTGGCAACGTCCCTTGGAAATGCCCGCGGCTTCCACACTCAAATCAAAATTTCATTACGAATTGCATGCATGCAAACTTATAGCCTCCAATGTGTAGATCTATTTTACATGCGCATCAAATTACATGAAACTCTATACTAGGCTTGATGCAATATTTTGGGAAGTTTTTTTTTTGCATTGCTCTAATATCATATTGTGATTTCCAAGATCATAATAGCAAAAATCTAAAATTTTCAAAAAATACTTGCACATTAAGCCTAATTGATATTCACAAGAGAATGATACAAGAGTTAATTTGAATGTATAATGCGACCTTGCTTAAATAGGCAAGGTGGTGAAGGTAGTCAAGTTGAACATAATGACCGATTAACCCTTCAATAATGGAACACTTGTTAACTCACATGACAATTGTTCTTTTGAGTGGCAAGTGACCATGCGAGAGGTGTCTCACAAAGTGAGGACACTTGTCTCAACCACATGAGGTGAGACAAAACTATAGAAGTCCCTAAGTGGAGACTTAAGAAACGTGAGTAGGACTCTCCTAGTTAGGTTAATAGCTAACTAGTTAGATAATGCCAATATTTACACCAACACCTACAACTCCTTGAAGCCCTAATGCACTCCTTGAGTGAGAATGCTCTTAAAGAACCAAAATGGTTTTCTTCCTTTGATTCTAGTGACCAATGTGGTTTTGTCCACTGATCATAGTCTCCTATGGATTTTTGTCCACAAAATATTTCTTGAGCACAAGTACCCAACAATTATATACCATAACATGGATTAGTACCATAACAAAGTTCCCTAATTTTATATGCTACCCTCCCAAAAGATTAATAGATAAACCAAGACCCAAAATGGGGCCAAGGCCCAAAATCAGACCGCATATATCACATTGTAGACTTTCTTTCCATTCTACATGATATAGATTTTCCTACTATTCACATGCTGAAATTTCCCCATCGTTCCTCTTTTCTTAGGATATGTCAACCCCCTTTCCGATTGTTATTTTTGATCCTGGGATGCATCAACCCTAATAGGTTTACCTCATGACCCCTACAAATTTCCCCATCATCTCTCTTGGATGGGTATGCATTGGGCCACACCCCTGATCCCTTGACCCTAGCAGTTCCTTAGCATGCGGCAAGCCATATCCCCAACTTTTGATGCTTGATTTGCAAAGGAGACATGACAAGTCATCCCACCTAAAGGTTTCTTTCCCTCAAGAAATGAAAATTAGGATGCTCAATTATATTTGTGTGAATGATGTGATGTTCATAGAGTCTAAATATTGTAAATGTTAGATGATGCAACTTCTGCCAAAGAGTCCCATGAAAACCTGAATATTAAAATGTATCCATTCCAATTCATGAATCCTATTGAAATTATCATGTAATCAGGATCTTGTACCTTTCCTTCTTCAACTTGGTTCAAGTCATGAAGACGAACAAATATCTATATGCTAGTGATCCACAAACTCCCATAAGATCAGGTCTAGATTTATGCATTTGCCACCATGCTTTTGCTACACCACTCTGATATCCAAATGATGACCCCCTCGAGTTCTAATGGATTTTATCATCATACTATATGATAGAATCTTTATGAGTTTTGACCACTTAGGTTGCATACAAGGTGAAATGAAGTTGTAACAACCAATTTTATCCCATATCTTATCCAAAATAGTAGTGTCATAGCTGAAATAGTTGTCCTTTGCACCTCGAATGGTTGAACCCTTCACAAACAACGTAGTTCATGAAATTTTTCCTAAAATTTATAATCTAGCAGTTGACTATGTTTGATAACAGTAGCCTAAAATTTAAAAACCTAAAAATCAACAATGTTTTAATGGTATAATAGTTGTAACACTCAAGATCCCTTGTGAAAATCAACAAAATAGAAGGTGGGAACAACCAGACAATTCCTAAAAATATTCCAATAGTAGCATCAAATTGAAGATCACTCAAATTTATAATTGAATACACCTGTATGGAATCCTTTCCCTTAAAATTCATCTCTATAATATACCTTTTAAAGAAATGTGGCCAATGAATATCACTTATGATGTTCACCTCTTCCGAATTGGTGTTATAAGATTTACATTGGACTCCAAATATTCTTACCATGATGCCCTAAAATTTACCAATCAAAAGATAATCCATATCAAATTGCATATGGGATGGAAGGTGGCTGTTACACTCATATTTGGGTTGAAATATCCCTTCAAACATTGATATATAAGCTTAAGTATTAGCACTTATTATTTCCAATAGATGATACTTTTTACACATGACACAAGGCCAAAGGATCATCCCAAAAAAATCTCTAAAATATCACATTTCTTTACTCAAAACAAAAATTGCAATAGATTTTTTTAGATTGCAGGAAACAAGTAGCCCCCCTACAAACTATTATATGCCTGGTAAACTTTGTTTCATGTGACTGAAAACACTGACGTGACATGCCCTCCGGTACCATGGGGAAGGAGGGGAGACTAGACCTTGTGATCTCTTTCTTGCAATAGGATGCTTTAGCCAATTGAGCTAGGCCTCCTACCCCAAAAGAATTGCAATAGTAACCACCCTATACTAGCTATAAATACCACAACAACAATTTTGATTTGAGAATTTTTCCATGTGGTTGAAATTTATTCTTCAACTACTAGGACAGTGTGGGGATTGCTAGAGATTTTGAGGATGGTAGATCTAAAATCTAAGAACATATATCGACTCATCCTAGCTAGATGTCAAATTGATATTACTCAACCAAAAAATTTCATTCAAAATTTATCCCCTTTGGTGGCCAACTTATAATTGTGATATTGAACATGACCAAAACAAGCCAAATTCCATTATGATTAAACACCTTACCTTTGGAAGAAGTTATGTTTTTCACCCAGTGGTCTTTCATCATGACCACTATGGGATTTCCTCCAATTCTTGGAAGTTCTTTCTCATCTTCCTTAGATTTCAACTCCATAGTGGACTCTCCTATAGGATGTATCCTTAGCATGTTCCATATTATGCTAAACTCTCTTATGACATATGTAAGTTGTTGCATTCCATGTGTCCATCTACTATATTGGTATGCTTTTTTTCCCACCTATTCTTCTTGTAAGATGAAGGATCCCAAACATCTAGGCGAGCTTTGTGATTGTACCCAAGATAGCTATGAATAAATCATAATTCACTCAATACCTCATCCACATTAGTGCTAGGATGGCTAGAATAATTTCCCCCACAATTGAACCTTTCCAATAAAATTACCATGCAAGTAAATCCTCACAAAATATATCACTTCAATACTGTTAATAAATTGAAACATCAAAGTAATGTAACAGTTGCAAGTATCAAAATAACATAGTATAGAGGGTAAAAAGATGAAGTGTGGAGTAGTGAATGGGAAAGGGAGTAGAGGTAATTTTGAATCTATTGAGGCGAGGAAAGATGATGATGATGAGGATGGAGATTTGGAGATTGCAGAAGGTGGTTCATGTGGTCATGGATGGATTCTTCTATTGGCACCTTCAGATATCTGGTGGGTGTGGTTTTCTCTTGGGAATATGGTGGTTCTGCGAGGAGGCTGGAGCTTGGTTGTGTTTACTGGGGCTAAAGAGCTACGCATTTGGAGGAGATGCATGAGGTAGTGCATTCATGAGATATTTTTAAAGCCTCTTCCATCCGTGATGTGGCGTTGACCCTTGGATTATTGGCTTTTCCCATCTTCCTTGTGTTTCCTTATGTTTATTGTGGCTCTTGAGGGTCTGGTTCCTATGGTGGCTAGGCTAGTTTGTCTTTACATGGTTCTGTGTGTTGGAGGGAGGTTTCTTCTCTTCCTATTTTGTTCGTCCCTTGGTGGGTTGTTTGCTACTAGTAGCACAACTTTGTCTTTGAACTTCCCTTTGTGAGGCTCTTGTTTCTGCACTCATTTTCTATCCCAACCTATTTTACTAAGTTTTATTGCGTATCCTATGGTGGTACAGTCTCCCAATGCTTTGTCTTAGTGAATCTAGGCCTTGATGGTTGTTGGGGAAGCCCTTTCTTCTTGGTTGTGGCTACTAGAGGGTTGTATTAGTTTTGTGAAGGATGCAAGCTTGAAGGAAGCAAAGGTGCGGAACAATGCTTCCAACACTAATCTATGAAGGAGAGATAGTGCAGATTCATACAAATCTTAAAACTATTACAATGAAAGAAACACATTCAAATACATGCATAAAAGAATAATACCATAATGCACAAATTTACGTGGGGAAAACCTTTCTAGGTAAAATACCCCACACATGAAAAAGCACAATACTTTTTAGTACCAGTAACAACAATTACAATACAATAGAAACACTCAACTTCTTAGATGTCCTCTAACTCCAACAAGATTATGGGAGAATCATTTCTTAATGATAATTCTATTGGCATCATGATATTTGTAACAACCACCAAACACTTAGCATTCATGGTAGTTACTAACTGCATGATCACCTCCTTGATAGTGGATACCACTTAAGATTCAACATTTTCATGCAATATCTTTCAACATAACCTCCTCCATAATTGTTGCCATGAAGGGAGCCATCACCACATGTTTAACAAATTGCAGAGAAAGATCCATAATTCATGCTTACACCATTGATGAAAGGAGATGCCATCAAATAGACAACAAGTCTTCCACCGATCTACATGAGGAAAGGCCTTCATCGCATGCACTATTCATAGTGAACAGGTTGAGACACACTCGTTAAACTCAACATTCTCCCACTTGTTGAAGACCTGTTAGGAGTCATCTATAATCAACTGCTTAGGGCCCCAAGGCCCATGGAAACAACACACCATTTGAACTTATCTGTGCACACTAGCTTCGTTAGTGCATCTACAACATTTCTCAAAGTGTCAACCTTCTCCAATTCACCTTTCCATCTTCTACCATACTACGAACAAAATGAAATTGAACATCAATGTGCTTTGTTCTGACATGGAAAGTGGGATTCTTTGCTAAGAAAATGACACTCTGACTGTTAGAACAAATAGTAATCTATCCTGCATCAAAACTAATATCTGAACACAATCTCTTAAGCCAAATGACTTCCTTTCAAGCATGAGTAGTTAAACTGCCAACAACACTCGCATATGGTACTCTAGTCATGAACTCCATCTCAGTATGATATTTTGGACAATCCTCCACATAAAGCTTCATCCCCTGCATCACTAGAACAACTAACTGCCTGCAAGTTTCCATGTTGAATCTCTCTAGTTCACTAAATTCACATAGTTTCTTTGGCTTAACCAAATCTTTCTGCAAGCTCTATCTCTTATGATCTCCATCCACATAATATACCTTGCTGCACCTAGATCCTTCATCTCGAATTTTGTTGACAACTGAGACTTCATATCTGAAATCAAATTCATACCATTCCCTAATTCAACATATCATCTATGTATTTACAATGTAATTATGAGAATGTGACCATTATCAGATTTGTAATATACATAATGGTCATATTTAGATCTCAGAAATCCCAAAGACAACACAAAGGTGTCAAATTTCTGGTATCACATTCTAGGAGACTACTTAAGACCATATAAAGAATTCTTCAACTTGCAAACCAGATTTTCTTTACCTTTTACCATGAAATGATTTGGTTGTGACATATAGATCTCTTCCTCTAAATCACCATTAAGGAATGTTGTCTTCACATCCATTTGTTCCACTTCTAGATCATAGACTACTGCAAATGATAATAGGAATTGAGTAGATGTCAGCTTCACAACATGAGAGAATATCTCACCATAGTCAATTCCCTCCATCTGAAATACCCCTTTGCGACCAACTGTGCCTTGTGATATTTAACACTACTATCAAGACCACATTTCTTTTTGAACACCCATTTACATGTTGGCCCCATAGTTTCCGTTGCACCAAAAGATCGACATGTTAATGCCCAATACAACTTCCAGAGTTAACGGATCCACGCGAGGTGGTTAGTCCATGTCACGAATCTTGAGGGCAACGTTGACCATTTGCCAACAAACTCACCCTCAACATTACCCAAGGGGATTCAAACCTGATGCCTTTGGCTTTGATACCACTTGTTGGCCCCACAGTTGTTGTTGCACCAAAAGATCAACTTGTTAATGCCTGATACAACTGCCAGATTAACAGATCCATGGGAGGCGGTTAGTCCATGTCATGAATCTCGAGGGGAGTGCTGACCATTTTCCAACATTACATCCAACAAGTTTATGTCCTTTAGGCAAAGGTTTCAAATCCCATGTACTGCTTTTCTTCAAAGCAACCATTTCTTCATCCATGGATTTCATCCAAGAATCTGCATCACTCATACCCATAGCCTCTCTAATAGTCCTAGGCTCATCAATGTTAGCAATCAAAGCAAAAACACAGCTGTAATCCAATAGTGAATAACCAAATATTTCTAGTGAATAATCAAACCTCTATGGTGGTCGCCTATCACATGTAGACCTTTTGAATTGTTGAGGTTGAGGTTCTTCTTCTTTAGAAATTTCAGAGCTACTAGGGCTCTCCTCATCACCAGGTCCAATAGGAGTACGTAGTTCACTTTTCATTGAAGTAAGTGGAATTTAAACTACCTCCTTCTGCTTCTTTCTCTGGATGTAGCTCAACTGTGGAAGGTTTCAACTCCTGGAATATTACACTTTTGCTATGGAGAACGTTCTCGACCATTGGATCCCAAAGCTTGTACCCCTTCACACTGACACCATAGCCAATAAGGATACACTTAACTTCCTTTTTCTCCAGCTTAGACCTCTTTACACTCAGAACATGAGCATAAGCTTCACAACCAAAAAATATGAGATGTCTCATCAAAGAATTCTTACTATACCATGCCTCCATGGGTGTCTTTTCAACAAGAGCTGATGTGGGAGATCTGTTGATCAGATAACATGCAGTGGCTACAACTTTGGCCCAAAACTTTTGCTCAAGACCAACACCACTCAGCATACTCCTAGCCCTCTCCATCAACATCCTACTCATCCTCTCTGCAACTCCATTTTACTATGGGGTGTATGGAGTTGTCCTATGTCTCTCAATCTCACGCTCCTTACAGAACCTATCAAATTTTGCTGAACAAAACTCACCACCATTGTTAGTCCTCAAACATTTAATCTTTCTATCAGTCTAATTTTCAACCAAAGCCTTAAACTCTTTAAAATAATTAAAGACTTTAGATTTACTCCTGAGGAAATAAACAAATGTCGTTCTACTATAATCATCTATGAAAGACACAAAATATACAAATTTTCTTAACAAAGGAGCATTCATAGGACCAAACACATTTGCATGAATATAGTCCAAAACCCCAGAAGACTTGTGAGAGCTAGAATAAAAAGAAACATGGTTTTGTTTACCATATACACAATGTTCGCAAAATTCAAACTCAAGATTACAATCATCAAGGCCTTCAACAAGGCTTTTCTTTTTCAAGGCTCTAAGACCCTTCTCACCAATATGACTGAGTCTTTGGTGCCATAACATTGTGTTCTTTGCTGGAAGCTTCATCTCCAAAGAATTTGCACCCTTAGGTACCCAAAAAGCATGACCATCAGATGTACAAACAATAGAATTCTTCACTGCTAGATCTGTTGGTGAGGATGAAGAATCCAAAGGCCTTTTCTTTGGAATATTAAAAGAACTATTGCACTGAATAGTGCATGCATCTAGCTTATACAAAGTGCCAATCTAAACACCCTTAACGCCAACACCATAGATCCTCTTGTCATCTTATATCCTCCATTTTAGAAAACAACCGGCACACCCTCATTACTCAACTTACTCACAGAAAGAAGGTTTCATGCCAAACCCAGGACATGTAGCACACCATCAATCCCCTTCACTCTACCATTAGGGAATCTAATCTTGATTCTTCCATGACCAACAATCTTCAGATGAGAGTCATCACCGAGATACACCTTCCCACCATCATACTCTTCATACTTTGAGAACCAGCCCCTATGCGAGGTCGTATGGAAAGAAGCACTTGAGTCTATTAACCACACATCTTCTAATGCATGTGTTGCTAAGGCTACGACAAAAGCATCTGCAACATCCTGAGATGATTTTTCAAAGTTAGAATCATATAAGTTCTTTTTACCTTTCTTTTTCTTCTCCTCCTTACAATATTTATGTAAATGACCAGGTTTTCCGCAGTTCCAACATTTTTCCTTGAACTTGCTAGGAGACTTAGATCCCCCTGAAGATTTTGATACAAACTTCTTATCATTTTTATTTACTTTATCTTTAGGTCTGCCATGAATAGCAAGGGCTTCCTTGGCCATCTCAGTAGATTTCCTCCACATCTCTTTAGACAAGAGCAATGGAACCACATCATCCATTTTGAAACTGGTGGTGGTTCTTCCAATAGCCATAACTAGGTGATCCCATGAGTCTAGCAAAGAACATAATAGAAGAATGCAATGATCCTCATATTCAATCTTGTCACCAACAAAACCCAACTGAGAAGTCAACATGTTAAATGCATTCAGGTGATCTGCAATGGATCCTCCATCTTCCATCTTTAGAGAATACAATTTCTTTCACATGAATAACTTGTTTACCATGGATTTAGCCTGATAAACATCTCCAAGCTTCTTCCAAAGAGATTTTGTATTCTTCTTTTAACAGACATTTAGGAGCATTGAATCAACCAAACAAAGTCTAACCAAACCCTTGGCTTTTGATCCTTCAGATCCCACTCTTCTTGAGTCATATTGGTTGGTTTTGTTTTGGATAAATTGTATCCTACATATATCTATCCATGAGCATATCCTCCATCTTCAACTTCCATAACTCGAAGTTGCTACCATTAAAATTATCCATTTTGATTCTACTGGATGTTCTTGCCATATTTTATCTACAACAATATTTTGAAATACTTTTGCAAAGACTCCCACTCGAACAAAGATCAGTACAAAAAACTCTCTACCCAACAATGGGACCCAAACTGGCCAGGCTCTGATATCAATTGAAAGGAAGCAAAGGTGTGGAACAATGCTTCCAACACTAATCTATGAATTGAAAGATAGTGCAGATTCATACAAATCTTAAAACTGTTACAATGAAAGAAACACATTCAAATACACACATAAAATAATAATACCATAACACATAAATTTATGTGGGGAAAACCTTTCCAGGAAAAAAACCCCACACATGAAATCACAGTACTTTTTATTATCAGTAACAACAATTACGTACAATAACAAAACTTAGCTTCTTAGATGTCCTCTAACTCCAACAAGAATTTTGGAGAATCGCTTCTTAATGCTAATTCTATTGGCATCACAACCTTCGTAACAACCATCAAACACTTAGCATTCACGACAGTTACTAACTGCATGATCACCTCCTTGACAATGGATACCACTTAAGATTCAATGTTTGCATGCAATATCTTTCAACACAACCTCCTTCGTAGTTGTCGCCATGAAGGGAGCCATCACCACATGTTTAAAAAATTGCAGAGAAAGATCCATAATTCATGCTTACACCCCTAATGAAAGGAGATGCCACTGAATTCTAGACAACAAGTCTTCCACCGATTTGCATGAGGAAAGGCCTTCATTGCATGCGCTATTCACGGTGAATAGGTTGAGACACACCCATTAAACTCGACAAAGCTCTTTCCTTAAGGGAGTTGTTTCATCTCTAGTTGGCCTTTGGAGGCCTTTGGTTCATGCTTGTTGGGAGAAAATGTGTGTGTTGTGCATGGATTTGATCCCCCATTGGACTTTGATGCTTCTGCTGCTAGTGGGGTTTGATTTCTTTTTGGAGGAAGTCAAGTCTCTTTGATTTCTTCATGGAAGGAGGTAAAGGGAGTCAAAAATGCATATGATTTTGAGTTTTTTTTGCTAGGATATTTATAAATTCTATCTTAAATGTCCAAAAATTTATGTTGCTTATGTTTTTGGCTAGGGTGTATTCTACCTTTTTCGTGAATTCCCTGGTGCCCAAGTTACCAAAGGATCTATTATGTTTGCCCTTGCTATTGGAGTCTTTTCTGCCATTCTGGTCTTTCAATTTGTGTCTTATATTGAGGTGAAGACCACTCCTTTTGATGTGGAGATCCCTCGTATTGAGGTAGAGATGGGTTTTGTGGTGTTGGTGGAAAGCTCACTTTGCTACTAGTTTTTTTCTCTTGCAGCTCCTATTGAGGTGGAGCTCACTCCTTTAGAGGTGGAGTTTGAGGTTGTTGGAGAGATGTGGTGTTGGTGGTGAGGATTTTCATATCATCTTCTCCTATAGAGGGGAGCCAACTCCTTTAGAGGTGGAGTTTGGGTTGGTGAGTTGGGTCTAGTGGTGCTATTTGAAGACTTTAGATTCCTAGTGGTATGTTGTTTCTAATAACTCTCCTATTGAGGTGGGGAGTTGGAATGTGTTGTTTATGTTGAAAGGAAGTTATTATTTCCCTCTATTTTGGTCTATTGAGGTTCCAAAAGGGAGCTCTTTCTACCCTCTTTTTCAGTCGCTCTCTAGTGAAGAGTGATTGGGTGATGGGGATTTTCTACATCACCAAGTTTACTATTTTCTTGGGCTTAGTTATGTTCGAAGGCTTGGCTATTTGAGGTAGTTTCTATTCGGGTGATGTGGGTTTCTTGCATCACAAAGTTTGTTGTTTGTTTGGACTCAACTATGTTCCTACTGAGTAGATGGTTAACTATGGATTGGTTGTTTCATGCTATGTGTGCGATCTTCTAGGGTTCAAGGTCCCCTTCAAAACCTATTTTCTACATGGGTTGCATTGTTTATCTTTGAGTGGTTACTATTTTGATGGAACCCCTAAAATACTTTGGTTCCATTTCTAAATTCTATAAAATTTGGCTTGTTTCATGTCTATGGGCTTAAGGTTTTTTCCACTATCAATGCCTTAGGCTTTGTGTTGCTAAAACCCTTTTTGGAAAACCCTTAAGTTTTGTGTCCATTGGGAGCGTTATAATTCATCATCAAATTTTTTCCATAGGTTCCCAGTCATTTTAAGACATATCTTATGCCATTGAGTCCGTTTTATTACCAACCCCTGAGTCCTAATGTCTTGACTGTTTCCCATTGTTTTATTAAAAATGTTACTTTATACTAAATATGGGTTGATATGTCATAAAAATATTTGTCGAGTCCTAGGATTGGGTTTTAATTTTTTTCCATGGTTGCCTAAGTTTTGGCTTTAATCCTTATGCCCCCATCAATCATATACCTAGTGAAGGCCCCTCTTTAGAACTAACTTTTGGCATGTGTAGATTTATGGTTTTATGACAACTATTTGATCACCGCAAGCAGATCCTAGCCATTCCTCGTGGCCCCACTCTACTCTATTTTTCATTTAAATATTCCAATGGGTTGGTTGGTGTGCACCATGTGCCCTCTTCATTGGTAGTCCCAACACTTTTGAAAGGTTAGTGGGTGATGAATCAATAAGATCAATGGTGGTTGTTTGATGATGTGGTTTCATCAGGGTCACTCCCTGCCACCTTGTCCGATTTTAGATTTTTTCTTAAAATAATGTCACAAGCTAGCGGGCTGTAGACATTTGTCCCTTCGTGGAGGGACCCACTTGGCTTTGAAGGAAACCAACACTTTATTGAGAAAGGATTGATAGTTGATAGCAGGTGATGTGGGTCAATCTTGATCGCTCCCCGCCATCCCGTGTGGGATCCGCTTACGCCTCACGTTTCTTAGCAGGGGAGTGGGGGACTACCATGTGGATCAATCTAAAGGGCTAAGAAGACATGAGTAAAGGGTGAAATATTAATTAATATTTCCATAAGTACATGAAGGATAAATTATACGATCTCAGAATTAATTTCTTCTACATGCGCGTTTGAGATATGATGGAAATTTTTTGATCTTAGTTGTCATTTATGTTAGAAGGTTGTACACATGGGTAGGTGGTCTATGTTAAGGCAAGCATGTGTTGGTGGTTTGAGATCAAATATTGGATGCTCGGACCCATTTTCCTGTTGATTAAAGCTGCAAGTGGGTTAATTCTCACGGGCGAGCAGGAAAAATTGACACGATAGGATTTCTTTAATGCTAAGTGGATGATTAAGTGTGCAGATAGAGTGGATGCTTATCCACATGGTTTTTTTTCTGATTGGACAAAGGAAAAAAATGCATGCAGTCTGCCTTTTTCAAAATTAATTTCTTTGATATTGATCTATCTCACCGTGTGATCAACGATGGAGATTCAAAATTAGGTGGTCACTTGTTAGTTTGCTCGCACATGCCTTCTTTGAGCATTAATGGTCAACACACTCCAATTGCTTGATATAATGAGAGTTGATAGCCATTTTCTTCACAATTGCAATAATCAAAAGTTGAGGAATTATTCTTGTGTCTGAGAAGATGACGTAACGAGATTTGGCAAGAAGTTGCAGAGGTGTTGAGGATAGTTTTCCTGGGTAAGTTGGTATTCTTGTTTTTATGTGTCGACTGTATATTACTTGTTTGGTCTAGGAAAATTTTTGTGGGCTTTGTAGACCTTTTAGTTACCTGGTGTTTGTGAGGGCTTGATTATTTTTAGAATTCATGTAAGTTGGTAGGATTTGTATGTGGTCTTGTAGTGTCTTTGTTCTGCAAACTTGTAAGGTCTCCTTGAATTCAAAAATTCATAATCTCTGGTTCTATTATTTGTGAGAATGAGTAAGCCCAGTGAGTTTTTCCAACCAGTCAGAAGGTCTAGGAGGATTAGTATGCTTGAAATTTAGGATGATGCACTTGAAATTGAACAAGGCACACTAGGAGCTCCTGCAAAGCCAAAAGACAAAAGGAAAGCTTGTAAGAAGCCTAAGAAGGGTGGTGTCAAGAGTACTTACAACTTGAAGAGTAGGGTTGTTATTCACAACCAGAGCGAGTTTGGTGGGAAATTGGCTAAGTCCTGGGGGAAGAAGGAGAATTAAGTACCAAAAGGCTTATGACTCTTATATGGGGAGGCATGACTCTAACATGGGGGATGGGGCTGGTCCTTTAAGGGATGAAGTGGATATTGACCTAGAGCATGGATGATACCTTCTCACATTGGTGGCATGAGGGGATTCTGATGATGGAGATATAGCTTCTCTAGTTTCAAAAAAATCACAAGGGGGACATGCATATTCTGATTCTGAAGATGATGAACCTTGATGGAGGTGGTGTCCCAATTTCGTGTTTTTGTTTTTGATGAACAACGTGAAGGAGAGGTGTTGGATACTATTGCTACTGTTGTCACCTAGAAAAGCACCCTATGCACAGAGATTGAAACTGAGCTTCCTAGAGCAACATGGGATCATTTCAAGGCTGTGGGTCACCTATAGTTGAAATGAACCTTCAGAGAAGGCCGACTTCCTTTGGTGTCACCTAACTATTGATTCTTGTGGGGGAAAAGGAAGAAGGAATACATAAAATAAAGATTAAAATCTAAGGTGATACATCGAAATGATGAGGAATTATGAAAAGAAAACAGGATGAACATACAATGGGAAACCTAACTGTAAATGTTTTATGTGCTCAACACAACTTCTTCTAGACTTATGCATCAATCTTAATAGGTTCGATCTACATACACATCTCAGGAAGGAAAGATTAATTTCATAGCTCTAAGATATAAGTGCAGAATTTATAAAACATAGTTAAAGACTTGCATAATCAAAATAAAGATACAGAAATGAGGACAGTACAAACATGAACACTAGCTTCCAAGGTAAACTCTACGTTGCATTACAGATTCTGATTGAGTTACAACATATACATCAATTGAGGAAGGATAGCTAAAAATCACTAACTCTTCTGGATGCATTACTTGAACTCTTTTTCCCTTTTTGGAGGCTCCACTGGTCGGTGAGACCTTCGTCGATGACACCTACTATGTCGCCAAGACTTCCCGATGTCGGCGAGACCTTAGGGCAATGCCTTCAACTATTGGTGAGCCCTTTCATGTTTTGGTGAGGCCTCCCTTTAATAGAAAAGACCGCCTCTGTTTGCCAAGACCTTTTGTTGAGCCCTCCGCCTCTTGTCGAGCTCTCATCTCGGTGAGACATTACGAGTCGGGGAGACATCCTGATGAAGTCCCTTAGTCATACCGAGGGGTTTCTTTGTGTCGGTGGGACTCCTGCCGAAGACAACCATATCGAGGCCCCTTCCCTTCCTTTTGGTGAGACTCTGCCTTCACTAAGACCTCGTAGCGAAGCCTGCCTTCTTATGCCGAAAGCATCTCTCCATCCGAGGCTCCTCATACGTCAGGGAGACATTAGGAGTTGGGGAGACCTTAGCCCGAATTGAAAGCTACACTGAAGGTTCACTATTGTCGGCGAGATACCATTAGTCATCGAGACTATATGCCGAAAGAGATCTCATGCCGATAGGATCCCTAGTTTGAAGCACTTGGACTTAACAAAAACCCTGCTAGTTAGAGAGACCTCTGAAATGTCCCGCTGACTTTCCTCTTAGATGATTTTCGTGTCGAATCTCCCTAGGGAAGCTTCTCCCACTGAGTTCCCCATGACCTAGCAATAGATGTAGTCTTTTCCCTTGTGTGAATGTTCCATTGGAATCTGCAGATCTAACATTTGATTATCTTGCCTAATTTAACTGTAGGCAAAATAGAGGCAACAATTATGGCAACCTTTGCAGGATGTTTGCTTGCTAAACATGAGAACCAGTAGCTACAAATTGTCCATTAGGTATGGATTCATTAGAAAGCTCAGAGAACAAATAAAAAATGTTAGTCGGCACATGGTTGCAATTCGCATGAGACTTATAGAACACAACAGGTTTTCCAAAACGACAAAAACAGGAGAAAAGGAAAAGAACTATTTACTACGCTGAAACAATGCTCATGGAAAACATAAAGCCTAAACTATTATGTACAATAGATGGACCTGTAAAAATAGGAAATAGGGCTTGAGGTGTATCCCATTAACCGGGATAGGAAGCACTTCCCCTCCTGTTGTAGCTAGTTGATAAGCATTGTGTTCCTTGCAGTTTGTGACAATAAATGGACCATTCCACATATTGTCATACTTAGTGTGATGACTAGGTTTTCTTTTAAGAATGTCCCATCTGAGCACGAGGTCTCCCTCCTTAAAAGACTTTGTTGTAGCCATTTTGTCAAATGTCTTCTTTGTATGGAGCTGATGATACTCCAAAGTTTTCATTGCTCTGTCCCTTGATTCTTCGAGCTCCATGAGCTCTGCATACCTTACAGACATTGGGTCCTGTCCCTCAAGCATCTCCAACTGGTGAACAATGTCTAGAGCTGGAAGCTCCATAGATAGGGGCAATCTTGCCTCTTTTCCATAGACCAACATATATGGTGAATTTCCAATAGACCTCTTAGGGGTCACTCTATCTGCCCAAAGTGCATTCTTTAAACTGATGTGCCAGGTCCTTTGATTATCCTCTATGGTTCTTTTAATGATCCTGATGAGATTCTTATTTGTGCTTTCAGCTAAACCATTACCCTAGGGGTAATAATTTGAGGATGTATTCAAGTGAATGCCATGTTTAATGGCCCAATCAGTTACTCTTAGACCCATGAATGCAAGAGCATTGTCAGATATGATGGAGTTAGGAACTCCAAATCTGGTGACTATATCTTCATAGAAGCTCAAAACTGAAGACTCTTTTGCTTCTTTCAATGCAACCGCTTCTGTCCATCTTGTAAAATAGTCAGTGGCTATAAGTACCCACTTGTGACTAGTACTAGAAGGTGGATTTATTGGCCCAATGAAATCAATGCCCCATCTCATGAAGGGATGCTCCACTTGAATTGGATGCAGGGGCATAGCTGGCAACTTTTCCTTTCCTAAAAATAGAGCGCATTTGATACAATTTCTTGACCAGGAATATGCATCTTTGAACAAGCTCAGCCAGTAGTAACAAACTCTCATGATTTTCCAAGCAGTAGTTCTGGGAGCAAAGTGACCTCCTGTAGCTCCATCATGAAATTCATGAAGTACCTCCTCAACTTGGTGACTGTGAATGCATCTTAATAGGACACCATTCAAATCCTTTTTGAAGAGAACATTATTTATCAGCACATATGGTATGGACTGCAATTTGAAGTATCTCCTTTTAGCTCTGTTTAATCCTAATGGGCATTCACTAGTTTGTAAAAATTGGATCATATCTTGAACCCAATTGGTCGTCCCTATTGGTACATCATCTTGAGCATTCTGAAGCTCATTTGTATTAGCAAGGATAACCTCCTTTTCTAGTTCACTTTCACTACTTGACCCAGTAGCAAGTTGTTCACAGAGGCCCTTGCCTCTAACCAATTTGGTGATCTTAATATCTATGTCGTATTCCATGACCTTAGTGATCCATTCTGCTCTTTTTTCATTGAGATCTTTATTCAATAGAAAATCCTTCACACTTGAGTGTGCCACCATGACATGAATTTTATTATTATGAGAGATCAAAGGCTTGAATTTCTTCAGGCTTTTGATCATAGCAAGAACATGCCTTTCTACAAAGGAGTATTTCTGTTCATAATCAATCAATCTTGACTGAAAAAGGCTATTGGTTGTTCTAAATTCTCTTCATTTTTTTGAACCAATATTGTAGAAATGTTACTTGTGCTACCATAGCCATACAGATAAAAATATTTAGAAAAATTGGGATTTACCAGTGTAGGAGCTACTGCTAAGGCCTCCTTGACCTTTTCAAAACTATTCTTGGCATCTTTTGTCCAACTGAAAATTGCATTTTTCTTTAACATAGTTGTTAAAGGTTGTAACAGGTTTGCAACATCAGGGATGAATCTTCTTAGAAAGTTGATCTGGCCCAGAAAGCTATGTAGACCATTCTTGTGATTAGGTAGCGGCAACTCAAGTATGGCTCTGACTCTTTCAGGGTCAATAGTAATTCCTCGCTTTGACACCACGTGTCCTAATAATTTCCCTTCATGAACAACAAAGATGCTCTTTTTCGGGTTGAGAGAGATACCAAACTCTCTGCATTTTTCAAAAACTTGCTTAAGGTGTGACAGGTGTTCGTCATCATTCTTAGAATAAACTATAATGTCATCCAAATAAATCAGCATAATCTTGTTGATCAAATTTTGAAATGCCATGTCCGTGGCCCTTTGAAATGTGGCACCAACATTAGATAGACCAAAAGGCATCCTTTTGTACGCCATGGTGCCCCATTTAGTTGTAAAAAAAGTTTTGAACTGATCTTCTTCTTTAACCAGCACCTTGTTATACCCTGAAAAACCATCTAATAAGGAAAATCTTTCAGAACCAACAACCTCTTGCAAGATTCGTTCCATGGAGGGCCACAGGTAGCAGTCTTTCAAAGATGCTCGGTTAAGATCCCTAAAGTCTACACAAAGCCTTATTTCGCCACTTTTCTTCCTAACCGGTACAAGGTTAGAAACCCATGAAGTGTGTTTGATAGGAAAGACAATACCCCCCTCAACTAGTTTAGTCAGCTCTTTAATCATTAGAGGCTCAAGTTTAGGGTTCAAGGGCCTTTGTTTCTATCTTACTGGCTTAGCATTAGGCTCTAACTCAATTGTGTGCTGAGCAATATGGGGACCAAACCCTTTCAAATCCAAATATTCCCAAGCAAAGACATCATAGAATTCTTGACATAAAGCAAAAAAATCTTGTTTATCTTCATGTGAACAAATTTTGCCTATCTTAAGAAGTTTACCTTTGAAAATCTCCAGTTCTTCATAGTGTTCTTCTTTGATTTGCAAGCCAGCTCTACCCTTTTTAAGCTGATCATCAGTACTAAAAATTGTCTCTAAGGTAACAAGGCCTTTGGGTAATTTATTTGTCTTTAGCTATATGACTTGATCACCATACTGCTGCTTGAATTTTGCTTGATTCACCATGGAGAACTGATCTTCCTCAAGCAAGAAAGAAAGGATCTGCTCATCACTGTCAAAAACTTGCCAGTGAATGTTGTTATCAGGAATTGATGGTCTAACCACAACCTTCACATATTGCTGTACCTTCTATTTTCTAATGTCATTTGGAATATCAAATTGTGCCCCAATGGCTGCGACCCTGTCAACATGCTTGTTCTGATTTCTTGGGATAGACACTAAGTTAAAGGCATCAAAATCTTTGAGCATGTCCCACACTCTATTTCTATAAGACTTTAATGTGTCATTTTTAGCAACATTTAGGCCCCTTACTTGATTAACAATTAATTCACTGTCCCCATAGACTTTCAAGTTGGTTATTCCTCTCTTCCTTGCCCACTCTAGACCTTGAACAAGGCCCTCATATTCAACAGTGTTATTGGAGCATGCAAAAGCAAAACGGAATGCAGAGTAGTACCTATCACCTTGTGGAGAAATCAACATTGCACCTCCTCCTGCCCCATTCTTACTTCTGGAACCATCGAAGAACATCTCCCAAAGTCCATTTAGTGGTTGCAACAACTGATTTGCATCTCTCCAAGTTTGGAATCTTGGTGTCAGGCTCAAGAATGACATAGTTTCCCATACCAGCATCTTAAATGAGGTCCTTAGGACTGTCCAATACATTCTCAACTGCCCATTCATGCAATAGCACGTCAGGAACAACTTCTGATTGGATTTCTTGAGCAACAACTAGTTCATTGTCAGAAAGAATGACACAATTTGTGTTTGCAGCAGTAGGAACAATGTTAAAGGGACTTGGGTTATATGGCTCAATGTGATTCTTAGCCAATCTCTCAGATTTAATGGTAACCTTGGTTCTGTATCTTGTTCTAAATAGCATATGTGACCAATTAGCTGACACGTAACCACCTATCTTGGCTGTAAAGTCTCTAGATAAACACAAGGAAAAGAAAGGTGGGAGGTCTATGACACATATGTCTTGAGGAACTGAAAAATTTGGACAAGCATGGAGGGTGAGATTTAAATCTTTGATAATACCCAAAGTATTAACTGAAGTACCATCCAATTGGATCACTCCCTTCTCTAAAGGCTGGTATTTTAGTCCAAGTTTGTCAGCGATCTGTTTTGGCATCACAGAGCTGCTAGCTCTACTATCTACCATATAGTTATGAACTAACTTATCACTAATAATCACTGACACGTAGAAAGGAGGTGGTTTAACTACTTTTTCAATTTCCATGCGAGGATGCTGATCATTTCCCTGAGAATTATTTGTTAACACATCTCTAACCTGACCTATTGGGGTCTCAGATTCATCAGACATTTTCAAACTTAATAGGGCTGATTGTAACATATCCTTTTGACCTGGGATGGATAATGAGTTCCACATGGACATTGTAACATTCATTTTTCTCATACTATCAAGGATATTATAAGGTACAATTGGATTTACTTTAGGATGTACCTTTATACCAGTGTGATTAGCTTGCGGGTGTGACTACTCCTTGTCTGGGAGTTGCTCATTTCTTTTCCAAACAGGAGCCACTCGAGGTGTAGATGGTTCTATAGTCGCTGCCTTTCCCTTGTTAGCCGCTTGACTAAGCTCAAAATATCTCTTCTTTGCCCTCGTGTTAGCTGCAACTGGAGAACTATCTTCATTCAACCCACAGAACTCTTGACCTTGCCAGTTAAGTAGGGTTGTATCATTGCTAAATTGGTTCTAGTGTTGTGAAGGTGCGTCATTACATGCACTCTACTGCGAACTTGAAGCATTCTATACCATAAGTGCCTGATTGATTAGTCTATTTGAGCAAGTGGCTTGATTATGAGGTTGGTTACAAGGGTAACACCACTCATAGTTTGCTGCTAAGTTGTTTTGGATAGGAACCAACTCCTTGGTCACACTAATAGGGGCTGGAGCATAGGCCTGAAAAGGCCTTGTATTCACACTCTGTCTTGGGCCCTGATAATTGCCCTAATACTGCTATCTATTCCCTTGGAATTGTTGCTACTAACCTTGGAAGGGCTGACTTGAGTCCTGACTTTGCTATTGATGAGGCCTAGAATAGGACTGTTGTTTCTCCAAGTGCACCAACTTGTTGCCAAAAGTTTGTAAAAGACTTTTGATCTCTTGTAACTCCTGTGATGAGCTTGAAGCAACACTTTCTTGTTTGTCAATGGTTGGAACAGCAGCTGGCAGCGTTGGTATAGCTGGTAGAGGTGTGAAAGGAGGTATTTGCAAAGGGATGTTTGCATGAATCTCTGGAAATATAGGCATTGGTGGCCTAGGAGTGAATTTGCTAGCTTGTATTAAGTTGTTCTCTGTTCTGATTGCTATTTCAAAAGTGTCTGGAAAGGTCACTCCTCCCATTGATTGTATCATGACAACTATGTTGCTATTCAGAGCCCTCAAAAAATACAAAAATGCGTATTCTGGAGGTGGCCTCACCGTTGCAGGGATCCTATCCCAAGTTCTCTGAAATCTAAAGTTGAAATAATTCATCTGCTCTTGTGGAGCCCTCTTAATTATAGTCAATTGCTCCAGTAGAGACAAGTTGTCAGACCTGTCTTGGAATTGCTTATGCAACTTATCTCCAAATTCATTCCGTGTTGCAATTGAACTGACGGGTAGGATCCTATACCACTGCACAACTCTTCCTTTTAGTGAAGCAGCTAGTAATCTCACTGCAACGTCCTCTTGGGTTATGTGGTGGACTCCGCATAACGAAGCCACATCTCTCATATGTTCAATGGGAGTAGTTTGGTCTTCTCCTGTGAAAATTGGCATACTCTTCAAGGTTTCCATCAGGATGTCATTGTGTTGTGCTAGATTCAAGGGGCTCCCTCCCTTAAAAGTAACAAAAGGTTGATTCCTTGGAGCGGCCATTGGAGGTGGTTGTGGCAGATTTACTGGTATTCTAGATGAAGCCAAGGATGGGACATCAATGTGTGATCCCACAGATGGAGGAGTAGACTGAGTTCTCCTAGAATAGATAATTGTTGTTCTTGTCCTTTCCTCTACTCTACCTTGTCTTGTTGGTGGTGACAACTGCAAGTATTCAAAAGGGCCTGAGCTGCTTCTTGTTCGAACTCTTTTCATAAACTATAGAAGGCGTTGATTTCTGGAGTTCTTCCTCTTTATGGAGTCGCCAGGTATGCAAAAGGCTTGTATAAAGTCTATAATTCACTGGCTGCATACCAAACCAGCAGTTCAATCTAGTTCATTGTCCCACCAGGCATGCCAGAAACTGTTGTCACCTAGAAAAGCACCCTATGCACAGAGATTGAAATTGAGCTTCCTAGAGCAACATGGGATCATTTCAAGGCTGTGGGTAACCTATAGTTGAAATAAACCTTTGAAGAAGGCCGACTTCCTTTGGTGTCACCTAACTATTGATTCTTGTGGGGGAAAAGGAAGAAGGAATACATAAAATAAAGATTAAAATCTAAGGTGATACACCGAAATGATGAGGAATTATGAAAAGCAAATAGGATGAACATACACTGGGAAACCTCACTGTAAATGTTTTATGTGCTCAACACAACTTCTTCTAGACTTATGCATCAATCTTAACAGGTTCGATCTACATACACATCTCAGGAAGGAAAGATTAATTTCACAGCTCTAAGATATAAGTGCAAAATTTATAAAACACAGTTAAAGACTTACATAATCAAAAGAAAGATACAGAAATGAGGACAGTACAAACATGAACACTAGCTTCCAAAGTAAACTATGTGTTGCATTCCAGATTCCAATAGAGTTACAACATATACATCAGTTGGGGAAGGATAGCTAAAAATCACTAACTCTTCTAGATGCATTACTCAAACTCTTTTTCCCTTTTTGGAGGCTCCACTGGTCGGTGAGACCTTCGCCGATGACACCTACTATGTCGCCAAGACTTCCCGGTGTCGGCGAGACCTCAGGGCTATGCCTTCAACTATTGGCGAGACCTTTCATGTTTTGGTGAGGCCTCCCTTTGATCGACAAGACCACCTCCGTTCGTCGAGCCCTCCGCCTCTTGCCAAGCTCTCATCTTGGCGAGACATTATGAGTCAGGGAGACATCCCGACAAAGTCCCTTAGTCATACCGAGGGGTTCCTTTGTGTAGGCGGGACTCCTGCCAAAGACAACCATATCGAGGCCCCTTCCCTTCCTTTCAGTGAGACTTCGTCTTCGCTAAGACCTCCTAGTGAAGCCCGCCTTCTTATTCCGAAAGCATCTCTCCATTCGAGGCTCCTCATATGTCGGTGAGACATTAGGAGTCGAGGAGACCTTAGCCTGACTTGAAAGCTACACCGAAGGTTCACTGTTGTCGGTGAGATACCATCAGTCGCCGAGACTATATGCTAAAAGAGATCTCATGCCGATAGGATCCCTGGTTTGAAGCACTCGGACTTAACGGAAACCCTCCTAGTTGGTGAGACCTCTGAAATGTCCCGCCAACTTTCCCCTTAGATGATTTTCGTGCCGAATCTCCCTAGGGCTGCTTCTCCCACTAAGTTCCCCGTGACCTAGCAACAAATGTAGAGTCTTTTCCCTTGTGTGAATGTTCCATTGGCCTCTGCAGATCTAACATTTGATTATCTTGCTTGATTTAACTATAGGTGAAATAGAGGCAACAACTACAATGACAAATACGCCTTGTCTAGCTAGCATTTAAGTTTTTGTCTTGGATGCTGACAAGGAACACTTCTTGGGTTGACATGGACAAAGGGTTTTGGTGTTGTTGCAATGATAAATGATGCCTTTTGGAAGGTGAGTAAATCTTCATCGATGGAAAAGATATTTTTTATTTTATTACTTCCCTCTCTCTACAAATGCAAATGTAAACCATCTAGGGAGTTTTAGAATTGAAACGAACTTGAGTGTCAAATTTAAATGTGACTAAAATTGTAATTTGGCCTAATGCTTTTTGCTCCCATGTTTCTATAAATGGGATTTCAAGGTTAGTTATAGGGGTTCAAATTTTGGGTCTCGGGTGGTCTAGGTTGGAAAATTGAGCTTATGTATGAGCTATTTGTAAATCCATGCATAGATGAATAGCATAGTATGAATTCTAGGGTATAAGATAATTTATAATAAGCTTAATTAGTTTTATAGTAGCAATAGTATATGAATGAAAATGCAAGTTCGGAAATAGAGTCTCTCTTATGTATTTTCTCTTCTAGATTATAAATGAAATGATTAAGGATATTTTTGTTTATCTTCAATTGTTTTGACTAAATGAGTGATTTTATTTGTACTTTGGTTCAAGGAACTAATTAAATGCTTAAATAAGATCATAGATTTGTGAGGGAAGATTCTAGGATTGCTAAGTAGTTTTTGTTTTTGACACAATGAATTGAATATTGTAATGCAATATGTCAATAGCCTTCAAATACCGAGTCAAATTACTTTTGTATTACAAAATGTTACAAGTGTGACTCCACTACTCGAAGATAAAATAATGGCCTATTTGTTTGGTTATCTTTCAAATGTAAATGAGTCAGCCCTACACTTGACCAAGAGCACAAAATAAGAATGAAAATCATTTAAATACTTTTAACAAAACATCAATTATGAGATATCATTTATTCCTTGCTTTAGGTAACAACTCACATAAGGCTCAAGGTTTTATCTATTTCCATTTGATAGGAATACATTTGTTTGTTCTAATGTTTAGGATAAAATGACAAGGGAATATTATTTGAACACTATTAGGATTACCCTCCTGGGTTTCACAGATCTTGAAGAGTAGAAGTAAGGGCATAGTAATCCTTACTTATTTGCTGGCTAGTCCTTACCTTTGCTTATCATTGAATTGTGGCAAATTCATAGGCATCTGGTGAGATTAAGTTTGGTTCTAAAAAAAAACCAACAAATTGACAACTCGGCTGGGGAATGCACTTAGAAATTGGGTTGCAGATTGTCCTATCAAAGAATCAAATATTTTTCTAGTACATATTCATCTTTCAAGTCTAGCTTTGATTTTAGTGAGTCAATTCTTAGAAAGGTTGCAAGAATTTGCTATGTTTCCACTAAAAATTGTGAGTTCTGTTAAGATCTACCATAATTCCACAAATATTTTCATAATTTCTCACTAAAAGTGGGTGGTGACTTCGAGATATCTACACCAATGTGCATTATTTGAGAAATCCCAGAAAATTAGAATGAAAATTTGCTAAGAAAAGATGAGCTCACATGATGAAGTACCTTGATGGGAAGTTAGATAGAAAATTTGAAAGGACTCTAGTACTATCTTGAGAGAGTCAAAGAATTTACAAAATCTGAACATCTGGTTTAAATGTTGAATATTTTAAACATGAAAAGGGTTGTGTTGCAGAAAATATAAAGGATTCATGTGTGGCTCTATTATTGAAGAAAACTCAAAGTGAAATTAACCTTTGAAAGAAACTTCATATTGTTGAAGTTCATTTCTTTGTAAAAGGAGGTGGCAACTCTATGCAAAGAACTCGATGACATTGTGATGATAGCTTCAAATCCACAAAGTTTTCTAGTCATAAGCGTAATTCATAGCGGTTGCAACATATCTAGGTATTTCCATTGTTTTGGTTTCCAAGAAGAATAAATTTGTGTGAAAACCATATTGAATGGTTTGGAGAAAATTTGGATCCCTATTAAGTGAATTAAGCATTAGTGAAGGGAATGGTAGTGGTAATTTTACATACTTCTAAGATATATTTTGAAGTTTCTATATTATGATTAAGAAGTATGCTTGTTATTGAGATTTACCCATTAGAAAGATCTAGGAATAAATGTATTTGGGTTTTGCATTTAAAGTCATGATTAAATCAAGGAACATGATAGTGAATGATCAACTGTGAAGTTGATATTTTAGGTTTGTAAAAGGGTGCAATAAAATGTATCATTCCCCTATATCTCCCTATGGAGGGTCAAGTAAAAACATGTAGGGTGTGCAAATTTTGTCATGCCATCAAAGAAATTTCTCTATTGAGAGGTATAAACCATTAAACTTTAGTGGTAATCAGGGTTTTCCAAACCTTGTTCCTAATAATGATAGGGAACATTTGCCAAAATTCACAGGGCAAGGTTCTGAATCAGCTTATAGACATTTGCATACATTCATGGATTTGATGGGAGATTATGAGATAATTCATGAAGATGTTGTCATGAAGCTTTTTGTTTAGTCTCTAAAGGAAGATGCTAGAGATTGGTTTTCATGTTTGTCAGTGTGTTCTATCTCTTCATGGAATGAGTTCATAGTAGCATTTATAGAATAGTTTGGTGAAAGAATTAATCCAAGTTTAGTAAGGAGAAAAATCATGGAAATTCAAAAGGATGAAAAAGAGTTAGTCCCTTCTTTTAATCTCAGATACCTAATGTAACTAATGGTGATTTCCAAATGGAATGTCAACAAATTCTAAGTAATCCTGATCAAATTCCTTTATTTCAAAGGTTGTCTAATATGAAAATACATAAGGAAGAATCACCATATGATTTGTTTGCAAGGTTTTTGGATGCCTTTTTGGAAATCCCCAAAAGCTTCAGATCAAAGGATTCAGTGTGCATTGAATTTTTTTGTGAAATTTTTGAGCCAGGGTTGAGTACCTTGCTGAAGGAGTTGAAGCCTCGTGGTTTTGGTCAGATAATTGATTGGATTAGGATTGTTGAGGAAGCCAAATGTGATTATGCACAAAGTATGAAATCCAAAAGTGTTAACGGTGGTTGTCCTATTGAAAAGAATCACAAGGAAACCCAAGTAAGTGAAAAGGGTGTATCAGAGAATAGACAATTGTCTTTTGGTGTAGGTGAGGACAATGATTATAGCCAATTCACAGGCAGACAGTGTGCAAATTAGTACACTGGTGACAAGGAAGAAGATGTATTTGCAAGTGTTGTTGATGATTCATCACAAATAAATGGTCATGTGGTACTGAGAATGAGAGTTTGAGATTTAATTCTAAAAACTCTGAGCATAGTACATGTGGTAATGAACTGTCTTATGATAATGATCATAAGGAAAATGAAGTATTTGATTATTTTTCTGAGTGTGAATATTTTTATGAGGATGATCTAGAGGCATTTTCTTTACATGAAGGATGTAGAAATATTGATGCTCATGAGGTTTTTCCCTTACAAGTGAGCGAACACATTCCATGTGAGGGTTACCAAGAATGCAATCCAGTTATATCAGGAATTGAGTATGCTAGCTTTGTGAATGATGATGAGTTTGAAGATAAGAACATATGTGTTTAGTATCTCAAGCTTAAGCACAATGTTGAAAATGATGAAAAATGTGGTGCTAACTAGCAAGACCATGTCCTACTTTCTCCTAATTTTCTATATGAAGTAGGTATGGAATATGCAAGTTTTGTAGCAAAAATGGACAGGATTGTTTTCAACAAGGAAGGTTTTGAGGAGGAAAGGGATGAAGAAGCTTGTTCAATTACTAATGAGAAACATTTAGATTATAATGAACCTTTCACATTTGAGTCAACATGCCCATCAATCGAGGGTGCACATGTGTGCCTTGCTACCGACCCTATTAATCCTGAGTTATTTGAGCCATCCTTTGAAACATTTTGCATTGAGATGGATAGTGATTTGAATAATGAACTAGACCATGTTAATGAACCTAAAATGGAAGTATTCTTTGATGCATGGGATGTTATTGATAACGTTGTTTGTGGTGATGACCCTAATATGAGTAAGCAAAGACACCATAGGTTTTGATGAATCACTTTGCCAATGTAGTAGAGCATATGCCAATGCAACTAATTTATAGTGCTCAAGTAAATGTGAACACCAGTTTGAAAATATGCCTGTGTATGAACATTTCTTGCTCATCACACAAAATGGTTGTTTTTCTGATATGGGACAAAAATTAGAAGATGAATTTAGGGATTTATATGAGCCTTATGTTAATTCTAAGTTATCAGAAGGGAATTTGTAACGTGACCGCAAGGGGTCAAGATGTGTGATTTTGGGTGGAAATCTTGAACAAAGCATTTATGAAGGTTTTCAGATTGATGTGCAAAATGAATTTGATATCAACCTTTATCATGTTAATGATCAAAAGGATTATAAACACTTTCTATTTCCAATCCAATTAGGTGTGTATTTGGTGAAATATGATTTTGAATTGAATGAGGTTGAATATCACATGGGTCATGGATTTTACTTGATTCCTGAATACAATTTTCAATTGGGAAAAGTTAATGATGACAACGGAAAGTTCAGGTACATGGAAATTATGGTTAATTACAGTGACCATAACAGGATTAATTGGTGGAAAATTCATGGAAATGATTTTGGTTTTGGGCCTAGTGCATACAACAAAAAATAAAGTTTTTGGCAGAGGAAAATAATGGTTCTAAGTTTTTGGGGGCTTGGGGCCACCAATTGAAGTTGAACCCTAATTGATTGCATGATGCAAGCTAAAAGCTTGTACATCAAAAAAGGCTTTTGAGAAAATTTGAAGTGGGGAGCACATTGTACATTCATACATAAATATTGTATATATGTTAGCTTGCTTTGGCCTGGTCTTCTTGCCTTGTTTGGGAAGGTCTTGATTTTGGTTCTCTGTGCTTGGTCTACTTTAACCCAACATTCTAGGATTTCACTCTATTCTGGAGGAACAAATGTCCCCAATAGGAGCCACTGATGGAACCCCTAAATTTTTTTCGTTCCATTTCTAAATTCTATAAAATTTGACTTGTTTCATGTGTATGGGCTTAAGGTTTCATCTACTATCAATGCCTTAGAGTTTGTGTTGCTAAAACCTTTTCTGGAAAACCCTTAAGTTTTGTGTCCATTGGGAGCATTATAATTAATTGTAAACCTTTTGCTATAGGTTCCCAATCATTTTAAGACACATCTTATACCATCAATTTCATTTTATTACCAACCCCTAAGTCCTAATGTCCTGACTATTGCCCATTGTTTTATTAAAAATGTTACTTTATACTAAATATGGGCTGATATGTCATCAAAATATTTGTCAGGTCCTAGGATTGGGTTTTAATTTTTTTCCATGGTTGCCTAAGTTTCGGCCTTAATCCTTATGCCCCCAATAATTGTATACCTAGTGGTGGTCCCTCTTTAGAACTAACCTTTGGCACGTGTAGATTTATAGTTTTATGATGACTGTTCAATCATCACAAGCAGATCTTAGCAGTTCCTCATGCCCCTGCTCTGCTCTATTTTTTATTTCAATATTCTAGTAGGCTGGAAGGCGTGCACCACATGCCCTCTTCATTAGTGGGCCCAACAATTTTGAAAGGTCAATAGGTGATGGATCGTTAAGATCAATGGTGGTTGTTTAATGATGTGGTTTCATCAAGGCCGCTCCCTGCCACCTTGTCTGATTTTATTTTTTCTTAAAATAATGTCACAAGCTAGCGGACTGTAGACATCTGTCCCTTTGTGGAGGGACCCACCTAGATTTGAAGGCAACCAACACTTTATTGAGCAAGGATCGACGGTTGATAGTGGGTGACGTGGGTCAATCCTGACCACTCCCCACCATCTCGTGTGGGACCTACTCATGCCTCATGTTTCTCAGCAGGGCAGTAGGCGATTTCCATGTGGATCAATCGAAAGGTACATGAGGATATGAGTAAAGGGTGAAATATTAATAAATATTTCCATAAGGACATGAAGGATAAATTATGCTATCTTAGAATTAATTTCTTCTACACATGTTTGAGGTATGATGGATATTTTTTGATCTTAATTGTCATTTCTATCAGAAGGTTGTACACACGAGTAGGTGGTTTGCGTTAAGGCTAGCATGTGTTGATGGTTTGAGATCAAATATTTACCGCTCCCCATTTTCCTGTTGATTAAAGCTACAAGTGAGTTAATTCTCATGGGCGAGTGGGAAAAATTGACACGATAGGCTTTATTTAATGCTAAGTGGATGATTAAGTGTGTAGATAGAGTGGATGCTTATCCACATGGTTTTTTCTGATTGGACAAAGGCAACAGATGCATGCAGTCAGCCTTTTTCAAAATTAATTGCTTTGATATCGATCTATCTCACTATGTTATCAATGGTGGAGATTCAAAATTAGATGGTTGCCTATCATCTTGCTTGTGCATGCCTTCTTTGAGAATTAATGGTCAACAGGATCCAATTGTTCAATATAATGAGAGTTGATAGCTATTTTCTTCACAATCGCAATCATCAGAAGCTAAGGAATTATTGCTATTTCTGAGAAGATGGCACAAAGAGCTTTGGAAAGAAGTTACAAAGGCATTGAGGATAGTTTTCTTGGGTAAGTTGGTATTCTTGTTTTTATGTGTCGACTGTATATTAGTTGTTTGGTTTGGGAAAATTGTTGTGGGATTTATAGGTTTTAGTTACCTGGTGTTTGTGAGGGCTTGATTGTTTGTAGAATTCATGTAAGTTGGTAGGATTTGTATGTGGTATTTTAGTGTCTTTGTCCTACAAACCTGTAATCTCTCCTTGAATTCAAAAATTCATAAGCTCTAGTTATGTTCTTTGTGAGAATGAGTAAGCCTAGTGAGTCTATCCAATCAGTCAGAAGGTCTAGGAGGATTAGTATGCTTGAAATTTAGGATGATGCACCTAAAATTTAACAAGGCACACCAGGAGCTCTTATAAAGCCAAAATACAAAAGGAAAGCCAATAAGAAGCCTAAGAAGGGTGGTGTCAAGAGTACTTACAACCTAAGGAGTAGGGTTGTTGTTCACAACCAAAGTGAGTCTGGTGGGAAATTGGATAAGTCTTGGGGGAGGAAGAAGAATAAGTACCACAAGGATTATGATTCTTATATAGGGAGGCATGACTCTACCATGGAGGATGGGGTTGGTCCTTTGAGCGATGAAGCAGATACTAACCTAGAGTATGGTCAATACCTTCTCACACTGGTGGCATGAGAGGATTCTGATGATGGAGATATAGCTTCTCCAATTTCAGCAAAATCATGAGGGGGACATGCATACTCTAATTCTGAAGATGATGAACCTTGATGGAGGTGGTGTCCTAGTTCCGTGTTTTTGTTTTTGATGACCAGTGTGAAGGAGAGGTGTTGGACACTATTGCTACAACAACGAATATGCCATGTTTGGCTAGCGTATAAGTTTTTGTCTTGGATGTTGAGGAGGAACACTTCTTGGGTTGATGTGGACGAAGGGTTTTGGTGTTGTTGCAATGATGAATGATGCCTTTTGGAAGGCAAGTAAATCTTCACGGGTGGAAAATATATTTTTATTTTATTACTTCCCTCTCTCTGCAAATGCAAATGTAACCATCTGGGGAGTTTTGGAATTGAAATGAAATTGAGTGTCAAATGTAAATGTGACTAAAATTGTAATTTGGCCTGATGCTTATTGCTCCCAGGTTTTTATAAATGGGATTTCAAGGCTAGTTATAGGGGTTCGAACTTTGGGTCTCAGGTGGTCTGGGTTGGAAAACTGAGCTCATGTAAAAGCTATTTGTAAATCCATGTACAGTTGAATAAAATAGTATGAAGTCTAGGGTATAAGCTAATTTGTAATAAGCTTAATTAGTTTTATAGTAGCAATAACATATGAATGAAAATGCATGTTCAGAAATAGAGTCTCTCCTATGTATTTTCTCTTCTAGATTATAAATGAAATGATTAAGGAACTTTTTGTTTATCTTCAATTTTTTTGATTGAATGAGTGGTTTTATTTTTGCTTTGGTTCAAGGAATTGATTAAATGCTTAAATAAGATCATAGGTTTGTGAAGGAAGATTCTAGGATTGCTAAGTAGTTTTTGTTTTTGACACAATGAATTGAATATTGTAATGCAATATGTCAATAGCCTAAAAATGCTAAGTCAAATTTCTAGTGTATTACAAATTGTTACAAGTGTGACTCCGTTACCCAAAGATAAAAAACCGGCCTATTTGTTTGTTTATCTTGAATGTAAATGAGTTAGCCTTGCACCTGACCAAGAGCACAAAATAAGAATGAAAATCATTTAAATAATTTTAACAAAAATTATCAATTATGAGATATCATTTATTCCTTGCTTTAGGTTACAACTCACTTAAGGGTTAGCCAAATCCTTGAGGGGTTTTATCTATTTGCATTTGATAGGAATACATCTATTTGTTTTAATGTTTAGGATAAAATGGAAAGGGAATATTATTTGAACATTATCAGGACTACCCTCTTGGGTTTCACAGAGCCCAAAGAGTAGAAGTAAGGGCCTAGTAATCCTTATTTATTTTTTGGCCAATCCTTACCTTTGCTTATCATTGAATTGTGGAAAATTCATAGGCATCTAGTGAGATTAAGTTTGGTTCTAAAAAAATAACCAACATGTTGTTAGGCTGTTGTTTATGTATGACTTATCTCTTTGCAACATTGTTTGACTTGACAGGGTTTCAGGTCCCTTCAAAACTTGTTTTCACCATTAATCAAAACAGTTGTAAAATTTAGCCATGTGATTATTAGAGTGGTAAATAACCATGCAAAAATTTAGAACTCTTCATTAGAAGATACTAACGATAAATTTCTCTTCACCATAGCTGGGAATCCCTACAAAATCACTTGTGTTAATGCCAAAGAGGTAATGGGGTGGATGTTAACAATGATGCCATTAAAATTTAGCCATGTGATTATTGGAGGAGTGGTAAACAACCATACACAAATTCAGAGCTCTCCATTAGAAGATACTAACTATAATTTTCTCTTCACCATAGTTGGGAATCCCTACAAAATCACTTGTGTTAATGCCAAAGAGGTAATGGGGTGGCTATTAACAATGATGAAATTAATATTAGGACCAAATATTAGGTCCATCATTTTCTTATGTATTTATCAACTGTGACATATGGATACCATCCTATCATAACTCAAACTCCTCATGTTTTGTTAGAGATTAGTCATCCCATCCTACTCCTGTTGTGTAACCTTAACATGCATCAAAATTTCTCCTTGGAATATTCTTTTGGTTCGTCTAGTTCCTCCAAAGGAAACACCCTTCCTCCTCATCTCGTGATGATATTCTCTGCTCAATGGTAGCATTGAAAAATCAATTTTTACACACTATTGGTCCAAGGTAGACCAAGTGTAGCCATCAATAGATGACTCACCTTTGAATAGGGTTGTAGTTGTGGGCCATTGAAACTCCACATATAAGGATTTATATATCATGCTCACCCAAAATGACAATCAATTAACTCAACTTTCATGATGCTTAGAATTTGGAGTGTCTCATTCTTCATGAAACCTCCAATTTTCTCATAGTTCAAAACCAACAAACCATGCTAGTCTTAAACACAAAATATTGACTTCAAAATGAAACCCACTTTTCTCACCTTCATCTAGCATCAAATGCATCCATTTTCCCTAAGTTTCCATATTGGATAATTCTTGAATGTATTAGCCATGTGTGCAAACCAAAATTATCCTTTTTATGACTACACACTAAATCAACAACTATCTCATTGATCTTAGAGAAAAGGAGTTTGAATATATTTTTTTTCAACCTCTATGCAACTAATGTGTACCATCATGGAGTTCCCTTCCCTCATGCCAAAAATCATTGAAATGGAAAATGAACTTGAAACTGTGTGGCTCATTTTAGGTGACTCTATATCATTTTACAAATCTTCATCAATCCTTCGATCAACCTCATGCTTGCTCATGATTCAACTTAAGAGTTATTTTTTTGGCGGATGAAAATTTTATAGCCAATTGTGAGAGTAGATCCATCATAGACATAGTCTCTTGGATCCCATGCCATTGCATATGTGAATTTCCTTTATTTTGAATTAAAGTATCCTCATGTCCCACTATATAGGTTATAACCTTCATCTCTCTAGTATCACTGGGTTTCTATGATAAGTTTGGAACTCTTCCTCTTGGGTGTTAATATTATCTTGCAAATCATCATCACTTGATTCAAAGACTTTCATACATTGTAAATAAACATTACATTGGGTAATTACTTTCATACCTAAAATTGGGTGGATGTTTCTTGGAAATCATTTGCAATTATTGACATATTTCTAACAAATAATACTAGCTCTTTGTTAGGGATGATGTTGTAGTGATATTGTACCTCACTACCTTATGTTATTAAGGTATCCTCTTATTATTCTCTATGACATCTTATGAATCTAATTTTTCTTCCTACTCAATTATCACAACTTCTTTCTTGATCTTTTCTTGTGATTCTAGCTTTACCTGTATTCTTCACTATCACTGGTTCCACCTCTCAAGCTCCCCCTCTTTGAAAAATGATTTATTTAGCTATAGCTCCTTGATCACATCCTTAGAAAATTATGAACCTTCCTCTTCTTTTCTCCCTTTTCTTATGTAGTCATAAAGGCTTCCTTTATTCAAATTTCTCTTGTCATGTTTATCCCATCGTTCTATTCTAAAACCCTCTATGTGGGACTGCTCCTCATGCCTTCTCCCCCTATATCCATTCCCTATTTTCAATTGATATTATTAAAAAAAAAGGTCATGTGATAGATGCTAGATCTAAGGAATTATATTAAGTGAGATACCTCTCCATTTCATCCTCTTTTATGGGTGTACATGTTTTTATATTGACTTTCTTTCTTCCCAAAATTTGTCTCAATATTATTTTGTTCTTTTGTCCAATCACTCTAAAATGCAATCAAAGATATATTCAAGTGAAACTGTAGATATTACTCTCTAATTTCCCATTTCTTTTGCATTGATTTAACTTTCACCCTATAATATGCAAATATCTTGGCTTTGATACCACCATCACGTTCCTTTAATTTTTTTTTAATAAATATAACATGTACTTGAAGTTACATAATTAGATTTGAATCATGAACAACAAAAAATAATCATACTCAAATAACACAATAACATAAAAAAACTTGCACAAATGAATTTGAAATTCCCACCACTCATAAATATTCATATAGTTATGATTTCTACAATTAGTGGGACTATTATGATAGTTATTACAATACTAGCAAACAAAATATACAATTTTGCAACAATAATGCTCAATAAAATAACTAAACTTTCCTACAAATCCTTGAATCTCCAATGCACTCCCTGAGGGATAATGCTCCCAAATAACCAAAATAGTTTTCAACCTCTAACTCTAGGAACAAATGGGATTTCATCAATTGATCATAAGACCTCCTATGGGTTTTCGTTCATAAAATATTTCTTGACCACAAGTGCCTAACAATTACATAACATAACATGAATGATTACAATATAAAAGTTCCCTAATTTTATATGCTACCCTCCCAAAAGAATACCAAGTTATCCAAGACCCAAATTGGGGTGAAGGCCCACAATCAAACCCCACACATCACATTTTAAACTTTCTCACCATTCCACATGCTACAAATTTTCCTTCCATTCCACACGTTACAGTTTCCCCATCATTCCTCTTAACTTGGGATGCGTGAGCCCCCTTTCCTACCATTATTCTTGGTCCTGTGACATGTTGGCCCTAACAAGTTAGACTCAAATCCTTCACAAATTTACTCATTGTCTCTACTAGCTAGGTACACATTAGGTCACACCCTCAATTTTTGACGCCTAGTGATTCCTTGGCATGTGACGAGCCATACCACAAACCCTCGATGCATAATTTGCAAAGGGCACATGACACAAAATAGGCCACATGAAATAATTATAAATCATCATTTGGAAAATGAATCAAAGAGGTCTACAACCTCATATTTACCATCCAACACACTTTTACTACACCTATTTTATTAGATGTTGGAAAACTACTACCAAGGATGTCTCCTTCACTTGAATACAAATTAAAAAGTTTTTTTTTTTTTTTTTTTTAATTCTAAATAGAAGCTAATTTTTCTCTTAGGGGAATATGATGCAGTTTTTATATATTTATTTTAATATTTTGTACTTTGATTTGTAATTGACTTTATGCTAATTTCTTGTAGGATTCTTGGTAGTTGTTAGCATTTGTATATAAGTAGTTTTCCATAGTTGTATTCTACGTAACATATGATATTTTTTCTTCAAACATGTAAGGACTTATTTTGGGATTTTAGAAAATATCATATTTGATAGAGATGCAAGATTTGTAAGAAATTTTTGGTGGATGTTGTGTGCAATAATGGACACAAAATTTAAATGGTTTATTTTCTTGCATCTCCAATGGACAGGGAAAATGAAGGTGTAAATAGAGCATTTTTGCAACTATTATGTGGCTATAATTAGATATCCCAATGGATAGGTTGAAAATTTGGTGTACATTCAACAATCATATAATAGATACATCCATTCTTCAACAATTATTTTTCCTTTTGATACATGTTTTGGTTTTATGCCACCTAGTTCATTTGATATTTGTTTAGGATAGTCACATAAAGGGATGTAAAATATGGATTTCTAGGTTGAAAAGGATAATACATTTGTTGATAAGATAAGTAAATGCACCTCTAGGACCAATATAAGCTAAATAAGTCTTATCTTTGGGGTGGAGCACAAGTTCCATGTTGGTGATAGAGTGTCAATCTACTTTCACAAAGAGAGATGAGGGAATTCACAAAGCTAAAACATGATGTATGTTAGACCATCTAATAAGTGTGAGAAAATACTTTCTGTAGACACCTAAAATTTGACCATACCTTGACCACACTTGATTTTACCCTATGCTAGCCATTAATTAAATAAATATTTATTTTATTTTTAATTAATTTATCCATCACCTTTATCCCACCTTGTCCTAGCCAATTTAATTAAATAAATATTTATTATATTTATTTAATTAATTTATCCATTACTCTTATCCCTCACCTTTAATTAAGTAAATTTACATTTATTTAATTAAGTCTAGCCTTATCTCCACAACCCTCCAACTAAATCAATTAATTAACTCCTAATTAATTAATTGATTTAGGTTAATTAATCTCCAACACCTTTTTCCTCCAATATATTTAATTCCACGTTATCCCTCAATCCTTGTTCATTTAATCCTAGCCATTGAATTCATTCACATGAATCACAATCTAAACTTTCCATTACGTGACAAGTATCCCTCCCACCTTTATCCTCTCACATGTGAAAATACCCACCTTAAGTCAAACTAATTTTGTAGCTCATCCATCCATTTCATACTACATCTCCAAATCTCAACTATTCACATAAGAATCTATTCCCTAGTGTTTACCAAATAAAATCCTAAACCTAGCCTTTATCCCTCTTATGATGTAAAACCCTGTCCTCCAACCTAGAGGATGATGCAATACCGTGGAAGCACAACCAATTTTTTTCTTCTAAAAGTTAAAATAAGATGAGTGAAGTATCCTACACTAACCACATACGTCCTCTAGACTACGCAACGCGTCTACATGTGAACACCATTACTTATAAAATTAAACCAACCATAGCATAAGAATATTAAACTCAAGATACAACTTACAACATCGCATTAAACCATTGCAAGATAAATCTAACTCATAGAAAGGTATTGAACATATTTCCACAAATACAACACCATTAAATCCAATAATGAATAGATCATAATATTTTACAATTACATCACAAAGGTTCATCTCGATACAAATGAGGTATTACAATTATACATATAGATCCATAGTTACAATGAAGAAGGAGAAGAAAAACTCTAGAGAACCACATGAGCTCCTCAAACAAGAAGATCCCGCCATCACAAACAGGAAGAGAAACTCAACAGTGTAAGGTGCACGCCACCCAACCATCTGGTACCCGTAGGCCCAACCCCCATGCTAGGAGATAGTAACAAGAAACCAAGACAACCTATTACCTCTAGACACAGGCAATATACAAAAATACTCACATAATAGATAAACAAGAACTAGGGTCACATTGCTTCCAAAATCACATAATCAATTATAAACACAATACAAATAAACTGACTGTTGACATAGGAGGAGTGTCATCACAAAGGTTGCATTGGTTATCCAAAGGAGATCTTCCTAGGTCCCGATCCCCCTCTAGGGTTATCCTGGTAACCTCTTACGATTCTGACCCCACATGCACACTAGTGCGGAATCGATTATCTTTCGAGAAGACAAGATAACGATCTAGCCATTCCAAGCCTTCCCGACTCATCTCAAGTCTCATACAAGCCCTTGAGCCAATGAGCGAGGCTAAATATCTTGTTATATGTGTTAAGCTAATAGATTATTTAATTCCCACTTGATTATACTGACTCCCACACGAGTTGTCCTGGGACCACTTTGTGTCCTGACCCTCGCTGAAAGCCACTCCCCTATCGACAACACACAACTCAAACCACATGCCAAGGGTAGACAGTGCACTAAATCTGACCACAATAACCAATACACCTCAAAAGGTAACACATCTCGACGAATGTCTAATACAGAAACCCAATACGTGCACTACCCAAGAAACTCAAAGAGTCAACTAAAGTTACCACAACCCTTTCACAATTACAACTCTGGAAGACTCAGATTCACATAATGACAAATACTTCCCCCAGTAGACAATTATAGAAATACGTGTTTTTGGTATATAATTCAAGAAAATAACAAATACTATTGTTTGGATTTCCTAAATCCATTACAATTAATTCTTGCATATTAAAATACATCATCCAAAACACTATTTTAATTTAATAAATTAACAACGAAACAATTAAATAATTTCACTTCCAAATCCCAACTGCTCTTAATACTTAACTCAATTTCCTTAATTAAATATTCAATCTTTATAATAAAAATCAATTTATTATAAAACACCTACTTGTACATTGCATGCATTAATTAACAACATAATATTCATTTAAATAAATATCCTTTTTAAATAAATAAATAAATATATATTTTAATTACATAATCTAATTATTATTTTCCAATGTTTATTTTAAAATATCTAATTGTGCATGTGCATGCACCTATTTAAAAATACATTTAAATATATTTATATTTAAATATTCTAAAATTATATGCAATTTTTCTAATATATATATTTTTAAATAAATAAATAAATAAATATATATTAATTTACAATTTTTAAACAGTACTAATCATAAAACAAGTTTGTTGCGACTTTAATAACTTTTGTTTTCGGATATGAGTTTTTCTGAAATGTTTACTGAAGGTGCGCAATCAAGTCGTCTAAAACATATAAAAATTTTAGCCCTACCCAGTTCGTAAATTTTGAGTTATGATTAATTTAGTGACGCACTATCTCTGCTGTTTTGATTTTCAAATTACCAGAGGTTTCCAATTATTTCAGTTTTCCCAAATTTATCAGAAGATTAAATTTTCAATCCTACAGAGGTTTTCTAATTCCTCAATTACTTTTTTTGTGTGTTAAAAATCATTCCCTACAAGGATCTAAATCTTTAACAATAATTTACCATTTTCTATAGAAGAATTCATTCCCTACAAGGATCTAAATCTTTAACGGTAATTTACCATTTTCTACAGAAGAATAAATTATGTTTTTACAGGAATAGGTTTTCTAAGTTTGATTTAAATTCAACAGAGGTTTAATAATTCCACTATAATTTCCTCCTATATAAATCTATTTCAAATAAACAAATTACACAGAGGATTTTTAATTGTTTTCTACAAAGGTTTCAAATTTTCACAACAATTTTTTAAAAGAAAGAAACAAGAACTTCTATAGTATTGAAAAATTATTTCCTAAAACATTTCCAATTTGCATTACAGTAATAAAATAACTTTTCAATTTCAAATTTCAAAAAAACAGTAAAGAACCTATTACAGAAGAATGTTGCCTCAAAAAAAGTTGCCGAGCTTCTCTGTAATTTCAATTCCCAATGTAGCCAAAACTTTCTTCAATGAAATTCTACAACAAAATAATTCTAAAACAATTTCCCATCCCAAAACTTTTCCCTTGAAACAATTTTCTTTACTTTTCCCCAAAAATCTTCTCCGTGAATGAATTTTCAACAATTAAATAAAAAATTTCTAACTCCTAGTTATCTTAAACAAAATATCTTTTCCCTCAACAATTTAGATATTTTACATTCACATGCATTTAAATATAATAAAACAATTTACTAATTACAAACAATTTAAATATTCTTATTTATTTAATTACCGTTTATTTTAATACTAAAATTTACTCAATAACATAACTAAATTAAATTAATTAATTAATTTAATTTAAAGCCTTCACAACAATAATTCATTTAATTAAATATATATTTAGTCTACCAAATTAAATTTGCACAATAATAAAATACCCATAACAACAATGATTAAAACTAAGACCAAACTCAAATTGATGACACACTGTACTAGGGTAAAGGTATGACTAAGTAGCCCGTTACTATCTCCCAATATTATTGTTGAGTAGTGGACACTCTCAAACCTGTGAAACCAGGTGAAGCTAATGTCTTGTACCTACAATCCTGCAAACAAGCAAATGTCGCACATGTATATAGATAGTAATTCATACACACCGTGAAGAGAGAATCGCGGAAATCACAGGGCACTCGCAAGCGAGTGATGCAATACCGTTCTCTTCACCCATACAATGTCACATCAACTGACGAGATAATATATCAATTAAACTACGATAAGCAAATATATCAATGCCATCACAACTAAGCATCTATGTAAACATAAAGCATATTAACAAAATCATCATGCATATAATGTGTCATCACATCAATAAAGTCTATCATCGCTCCACTGTCAGCGATAGAATAACCACAACATAAAACATAGTCTAACAAAGTATTCGAGCTATCAAGAAAACATAATAAATCAGAGGGGTGTCACATATGACACTTGTCACATGAATAAAAATTTAATCTAAATCCTAATCCTTAATCATTCCTAGCCATCTATAAAACAATCCATCTCGAAACTTGACTTTACCTTTTGAAAATCCTATAAATGGGAGGCCTCTCACCTAA
This sequence comes from Sequoia sempervirens, assembly GCA_007258455.2. Lineage (NCBI taxonomy): Eukaryota > Viridiplantae > Streptophyta > Pinopsida > Cupressales > Cupressaceae > Sequoia > Sequoia sempervirens. The sequence goes on along the minus strand of VDFB02086081.1, from coordinate 175,234,483 downwards.
TTTGAGGAATCCGCTTTCAATATAACCTTATGCTACTAAATTTTCTATTGAATCATCTCAATCGTACCATCATGCTTCTAGTTTCATAAGCAACCACATTCTTCCACCAATACATCAAAAGAGAAAATCAAGTGGAGATAGGGTTCACTCTACTTCAACTCTATCTGAGGAGAAAGAAGGGTTCTATGTGAAGGAATTGTGTGTATATTGTATTATATTCTATGCTATTTACCTTTAATATTTTCTTGTCTTCACTTTATATTTGGAGTTGATACATGTCAATCTTCTTTGTGATTAATGTTGATAGGTTATGTTTATTCGATCTTTCAATGTTTAGATGAAGAACAAGATGTTACACAACCTTAGATGAATTTTTACCTAAAGAGATTGAGGAGCTATAAAATGATATTGTTCTTGACAAGAAGGTGAGGTAAAATTATAAGCATAGGGAATGAGAAACATGGTTGATTGATGAGAAATGGAAATTACCAAGGAAGGCTAAGTGGATGTTTTGAGAAGATATGGGAAGCAACTTCCCACATTGGAGTATATCCTAAAGAATTTGGGGACCAAAATATTCTTGGTTTGGGAGGTATTATAAAAATGAGAAAAATAAATTTCATCATTGAAGAGACTTGACATTGGTATGACATCAAGGAAAATAAATTTGACCTTGGATAGTTTGGAGAATCTCCAAGTCTTCATGTTCAACTGGTTGATGTTAGAACTCATTAGAAATTTTATTTCGGGAAATTTTCCACCTCAATAATGGGTGAACATGTCATTTTCACCACAAAAATTGTGTCTAGAGTGACATTTACTAATCCTTGCAATAAGTAGTGAACATATCCTCTAATAAACATAAAGAAAAAGTTGAATAATTTAGGCATCTTGAGCATTAATTAGTAAAATGACATAAGTGTTGAAAAATCAATACAACAATTGACTTTCCTTGGAAATAAATGAAGCTCTCATTGTTATAAGATTTAGCAATCATTATTATGATTTTTTAAGTTTGTGAATATAGAATTGTAGTGTCGAAAAATGTTGTCGAGGACATTTCCACACTTGTTTGGGCCCTCCTTGCAGAATTGAGCCTAATGATGCCTTGATTTAGTGTTGTAATGTGGTTGACACATTCACATTAGGTCTTGGGCCCTTGTAAACTATGAATTTAAATGACACCTTGCTAAAGTGTTGTGAAGTGTTGTAACACACTTTCACACTAAATTATAAGGTTTTATTAATTATCTGAACCTAATAAACATCTTTTTAATCAAAATAAACCTTAATCATGCCTTATTTGGAGTGTTGCAACACACTTTCACACTTTTCTAGGATTATCATTAATAATTGGGCTTCTTTATGCTTTAATTGGCCTTATTTTGCATCCACAAGCCTCATTTAATGCATCTTTTCAAGGATAATCTTGACACTAATCAATACCCAATCATAATTCAGGTGTTTCAAATTGAACAACCCCAAATTTAGTGATTTGGGACTCATTGGCCACCTTGGGCGAATGAGTCCCACTTAGGTTTTTGAGTCCCAAACTTGGTTTCACACCTTTCTAAGCATTTTTGAAAATGGTCCCATAAATTGTGCCTTATGAGACTCATTTTCCACCTTGGGTGAATGAGTCCCATGTGGCCCAAAATGAAAATTAATTCAGAATTTGGCAGGATTTTATCCTCCTAAACCTAATGTCAGCTTGTAGTGTTGTAATTTTAGGAATTCTTGCATAATTAAGTATAAATACAAGGTTCTTTCACTCATTTTACAACCTAGCAAGTTGAATGAGCATTCTTATAGAAAAGTTGAAATCACAAGAGAATTCAATCATTCATAAGAGCATTCAAGAACAAATTATCAAGCAATTTAGAGAAACATTCAAGCATCATGTCAAAGATTTCATACATCATGTTTGTTTTTGAGCTAATAATTGTGATGTAGGGTTTTATGATTCAAGCAAGCATTTCATTCAAGATTTATCCTATTCAAGCAAGAATCAATATGTACATCCATTGGAGCTATTTCATACATGTTTGCAACCTCTTATTGCTAGGGTTTGGTGAGTTGCAACTTCTTATTTTGTTCATTCATCATTCTCCATTCTTATTTCATTGTGTTTCAAGGTTTGATTACCAAAATGGGGTTTGCTAAGGATGGGTGAGTTGCAACATCTTATTTTGTTCATTCATCATTCTCCATTCTTATTTCATTATGTTTCAAGGTTTGATTACCAAAATGAGGTTTGACCAAGGCAAACCCCTATCCACTAACAAAACAACATTTTTCTCTCTTTGGTGTGTGATTT